>WBMY01016602.1:365718-399250 GCA_013397315.1 Donacobius atricapilla
AGAAAAGCCACCCACAAACAAACAAAAAGAAGCCAACCAAAAAAACCTCCCGGTGTTAAATTCATTGCCTTCCAGTGGCATCATCCCAGAGCGAAGCAGAGGCCCAGATGATGCAGAGCCCCTGCGGAGCCTTGGGGATGAAAGCACATGGAAATGACCGGTGGGAGCTGGGGCGGTCACGGCCCGGCAGGACCGCAGACCTGACCCTGCCGCTGGCCCCTGAGGTGCGGGCAGAGCCGGGGCGGGCAGCAGCAGCACCTGCCGGCTGCGGCCGGGCGCTCGGGCAGCCACGGAGCCCCCGGGCACAGCGGCAGCCCGGGGAGCCCGCCCGGCCGGGCGGCGGAGCCCAGCAGCGAGGGACGGCAGCGGCTCCGCTCGGCGAGGGCTCCGGCGGGGGCAGCGCTTCAAAGGCAGCGCGGACTTTGATGGAGAGCGAGCGGGGGCTGCCGAGGAGGGACCTGCGCTGCACAGCGACCCGCCATGTGCTTCACATTTCAGAGATTGTACGCAGAAAAAGCCTTCGCGCATGGGGGAGGGGAAGAAGGGGGGGGAAAAAAATAATGTCCTGGGCATCGAGATTCTTCTTAAGGTGGTGTTGCTCCTGAGCCCCAGAGGTGCCGTGACACTGCTGCCTGAAAACTGCAGTGTTTGCACTTAAATAGGAATTATTTCTCTGTTTTGTTCCCATTTGGAGTTATTTAGCAAAACCTCTCCTGAGATGTGAAAGAATGCAAATAAAGCGTCCAGAGTGATCCTTAGCAAGTACAAATTATATTAATTTGGCCTTTGGAGAATAACCTTTAGCCATCACAAAATACACTCTATTGGCTTTCTTGCTTTCCCTCCCCCCTCCCCCTTTTACTCTTTTCTTGGACTTTTGAAGCAGATTTTTGTTGAATAGATCATACAGGATTATACAGTTATAGCTTGCTTTCATATATTTCAAAAAGAAAATCATAAATATGACCTCATATGTTAATAAATCAATTATGGAATGCTGGTTTACACATATGCTCAAAACATGACCTCTTCCAAGTTCTCTTAGAGCAGAAAGTTGGAGTATAGATTTAAGGCACTTTAGCTTTAAGGATATTGGGAATAACAATATCTGGTAAATATTAAGTAAAGAAGGTTTTCTGTTAAGGTTTATTTTGCCTTCAGTGGTTTATTAAAGCTTGCTCAACAACACGGTTTTAGCTACACATGAATAAGTCTTTACTTTTCTTCACTTACAAAATCAGTGTTCAGTAGCTATAAGTTACTTAATCACTTTTGCATTATGAAGGGGTGAAGCAGAAGCAGACTGAGTTTTATATATGCTCTTTTGCACTCTCAGAGGCAATTCATTGGTGGAGCATTTTCATTTTATAAAACAAAACAATGCTCATGACTCATGAGGACTTACATAATTGCTTTTTTGGGAGTTTGACAAGAAAAAAAATGTGCAGCAGCCAATCCACATAACTTTTAAATCTGTGAAACAAAAGATGCACAGAACACTTCCCATTCTATTTTAGGTTTAATTCTCTGCTAAATTTCATCCTGGGCTCAATTTAAAAACTCCAGTTTTATTTTTGCCTGCCTGAAGGAGATGAGATAATATTAAAGTGTTTGAAAGAAAATAAAACCTCCAACAAAATATCTCTCATTGCTTTCTGTAGTTCCTTTATGGTTTCCATTGCCATGATATGGAGAAAACCAGCATTTTTCCATCACAGTTCCTCCTCTGAAGCTGTGCTCCTCTCCCTTTTTGGAAAGTGATGCACAGAGACTGAAAACCAAATGCAGGAAGGGGACACAGACTGCTGCGGGCTGGGACAGAGCAGAGGGTCTGAAGTGCATTTTTCTTTGAAAATGAACTCAGTTAAGATCAAGGGAATTCACAGACCCCAGTTGCTCTCCCCAGCATCCATGGATATTTTCCTGTTCAGCCCCAGAGCTCCCACGTGCCTACAGCAGGGTGCACGCAGGCTGGGACCTGCAGCAGTTATACAACCCAGGGGATGTCAGGTGGCACCTTTTCCACCTGGGGCTTGCCTTCCCCAGAGTCTGCTGGGGAGAAACGTGATGGAAGCATTTCACCATAACCTCTACCACACAGAATGCTGCAGAAAACAGGCAGCCAAAACTGCAGAAGGGCATGGTGACGAGCAGAGCCGTGCTTAGTGGGCAGGATATCTCTTGCCCCCTCACACACATCATGGATAGGGCACAAGTTTAACAAAACAACAAACTCAGACCCTCATTTTATCCACCTCTCCCTTTAAGAGCACCCCCTGAGCAATCAACACAACTGTGTTACATGGTTTGCATTCAGCAGACAAGAATTATTCCTTTTGATAGGAGCTCCGCTGGTTTACATCAGCCCAAAGTCCTGCTTCTCTATCTCATCACACCTAATATCAACACACCACCCAGCTGTGTGTGGTGTCAAAACACCTTCTTTGAGGTGAATTTCCTCAGTACCCGGCAGGATATATGTCTAGGCACTAAAACATCCACCTGCCACCTCAGCTAGATGCTGAGGAAATTAAAACGAGCACGATGGTATTGCTATCAGGACATTCGTGAGAAGTGGAGAGCCTGTTACTGTGTATTTCAGAGAAAACAGAGCTATTAAAGGACACAAACATGGAACTTGATTTGGATGTTTTCCCGTGTGGATGAAAGGAGTCACGCCTCATGCAATTCTGAAAGAAACTGATTAGATTTATGTAGGCAAGTATTGGCTTGTGATTAACATTTAGGTGAGGATGCAGTTATGTGCAACAGGAAATATTGCTGTCTGCATTTTCTGTTTTGTTTCATTATCTAATGTGCTCTGTATTAGGCTAGGAAAGGCAGAAGTGGTTATTTCAGAGGGGTTTGGGTACTTGTAAATTTATTACTCTTTCCTGAGACAGGAATTAAGCACACTACTTCTTTAGAAACACAATCTTTTTGGATGGACTGATATAAAATGCCTTCCAAGCAGTTTCAAGCCAGGCTGTTGTTCTGCTTGGAACAGGCACAAAAAGGTTTGAAGAATCGGTTTTCCCAAAGAAAACTGCATGTCACAAAAAATACTGGTTCTAAGAAGTCACTTTGTCTTTGCTGAAAAGTTCAATCATAGAAGTGTGTGTGGGGATGCATATATACATATAGCTACACATATGTGTATGCACACACATATGTCTTGTGCTTCAGTTGAATTGGGATAAAAGAAATCAGAGATTTTACATTTTTCATTTGTCAGAAAAAGAGAATCTGTTACCAAAATGTTTAATTTCTGGCAACGTTTGTGTTGAATCCCACAGGGACATTTACCTTCAGGTAACCTCTGTGTAATTCATGTCTTCATTACAGCTAAGGGGAGATAGACCAGTTAGTCACTGCCTAAAAAAAAAAAAAAATTAAAAAAAAAGGGAGGGAATAAAAGCAGCCAAGACTGTTGTATAAAAGCTCAGAAATCCTTTCATGCACTGTCTAGGCTTGGAATATAGAAGGAAATCTCTGCCAAGAAGCAAAGGATGTTGAAACAGAATCATGCAATGTGTTAATGCCGCAGGGCATTGGAAGTGAGATGCCAGGGACTTCAATCAGAAATTGAATGATCTCTGTGATATAGCAAAGAGGATGGAATAACATCAGAGAGAACTGTGCACACAATGGAAAGAAACAGCATAATCATTTGTCATCACTCCAGGAGAACGAGGGCCGGCAGTGACGTTCTCCCAACCAACCTATTCATGTCATAGTTGGAGGTTCAAATACCTTTCAGGAGCAGACACCACCAGCAACATCCTCTGATGGCATGGAAATTTGCAGCAATATCCACCTCATCTGACACTTCAAAGGCCTTGTGCTCTGGTCCTCAGACAGTTAAGTGTGGATACGCTAAGGTGGCTATGAAATCAGATTAACTTAAAGAGCTTGTATAATTCACAGCCTATTAAGTTAACCCAATTTCAAAACTGGTTCCACTTTGCATGAGAATGGACATCTGTGGCCTCCAAAATCCTATACCATTTTTCATTCTTTATGAGGTATTCTTCTTTCCTTTATACTGCTGCTGATCTCTAGCTGTGTTTTACAAAAAAACCTCAATTGAAACTAGTCAGATACCTAAAATGGTTGTGGCCTGTTATATGCAAAATACAAAATTATACTGAAATGTTATAGAAAAAAGGTGTCTAAATGCCTGCACATGGATAGAACTTGAACCAGAAACTCTCACTTTGATTCAGATAAGCCATTTGGTCACCATTTTTGGTGACCAACTTACTATATATTTTGGCAATAAAGTCACCTGGTTTCCAGTGCTGATAGGTCAATAGCTCTCAATAGGATCTAAAGGCATCATCATATGGTGGCCAGCTCTTCTGTACAGGGCCCTACACAGATATTTGAAAAAAAAAAACCCTAATTTTAGGCTTCTGCTTCTGAAAGTCTTACATTTAGTTTAACATTCAGCCTTTGTTTGCTGAAAAAATATACTACTATATCAAGTAAATCAAGTACTACGTACTGGAAACCATCCCTATAAATATGTGAAGTTTTAAGATGCAGAGATGTACCTTAAGCAGAGAGCAGAACTTTCAGGCTGAGGAGCAGCCAACACTCACACTTAGATTCTGAAACCAAACTCTAATTATAAGAGATCGTCTCGCCAATATATCTTCATATTTCAACATCCAATACAACATAATACAGTCTAATTTATAAGGTGCCTTATCTTGCAAACTTCCATAGGCACAGTAATTTAAAAGGGATTATATATAAGCTCCTCTAAAAGAAAATATCAAAAAGAAAAGATTCTTGGTCTTGTTATATTTCAAAAATTTTTACTGAAGGAGTTTCTCTGCTTTTGGGCTGGTGTGGAAGTTCAGAAAGAAGAAGGTACATGCCAAAATCAATAAAATAGAATGTTTCATTCTGTTACTCAAATCTATGTCTGGTAATCAAGGAAAGATCACAAATTCACCTTTTCAAAGGGCTGTGCCTTAGATCTGTGTAAATTAGTGTCATTTCATCAACTTACAGCAGCTGAAGATAAACCTACTGCTTTTAGGGATGTTATGGGAACAGTTATTTTGATTCTTCACATTCACACATATCCCTAAAATAAAGAGGATTCTTCCCCCTTGATTTTTGTCATCTAAGTTTCTGAATGTCAGGGTCTTGTAATTACTTTCTCATGACTTTCAGAGTACAAAGGGTTCCTGATTTCCATTGCTACCGGGCCTACACTGCAGGATGTGAAGGGAAGCAGAATTTACCTGTCCAAAGCCAGGACAGCAAAAGCTCCTCAGGCAGTTTTGAAAAGCGTGAATGGCTTGAAGATTTTTCATGCAAAATATACATTAAAATATCATTCTTCCATGTCCTGCTATCTAACCCCGCCACATAGACATCTTTTTCCCATTCTCCTAATAAACAGGGTTCATGGATAAATTCCAGCTGATTGTTATGCTCTGAACAAAGCAAGAGCTACAGAAATGCTGGCGAGCACGTTCTCACTGAGATTTGCATAAGTTTTCATTCAGGATTACAGGCTTTGTCCTACCCAGATGAAGACATTTAACATTTTCTATGACTTTATCAGTAATTGGAGCATCAGTAAGATGGTTAATAGGCTGCCTCAGGAATCCAAGGCACCACTTCTTTTTCCAATTTCTGTTTTAAGGGGAGTTAGCCATTTGCAAAGATGTTAACTTATGAGCATTGCCTGCTGCTCATATGAGTGGAGATATCTTTGGTCAAACTGGGATTCCTGGGTGCTTTAGATTTTGTTCTCAGGTGCCAAGAAGATGCTTTTACCAAAGATTTGTTACTTGAGATACTACAAGTACCGATAACCCGCAGCAAACCTGGTTTGGAAAGGTAGTTTTCATGTACAGCTGTGCACACTTATTATGATTAGACAGTTTGAGCACTTGGGCAGTAGCAGAAAATGGTGTAAATAAAGGTCATTCCATCGCTGCGTGGTTGTCTGCCCATTCCCCTCGGAGAGGGAGGTGAGCAGCTACCATGAGAATGAAAAAGCACCCCAGTGTTTCCTCCAGAACATTCATCACTGAAAATGCACCCTGGGGTCAACTTCTGCACACCAAAATTCTATTCTTGGAAAGACACAAAAAGAAATCTTCGTGTAATAGCCCAGGTTAAAAAGGCAGACACATCCGAGCAAACCCAGCTACCAGATGATTCCTTTGGATAGGATTCAATCTTTAACTATAGTTTTTAAAAGGCTTTCTCCAGGAAATTAATATAACCTATCTCAAGCCTATCACAACCTGCTTGATGCTCTTTACCCAGGAACAATCAAACAATTTATATAAAGTAATTGAAGTGACCTTTTCTGTGCACTGAGCCATTGTAAGTGATAGTAGAGAAATGTACCAACATGTCACGACATCAGCGGTATTGAGCTCAAGGAACCCATCCATTATTCTGAATAGATGCCTTGTAAAATGAATGGAATGTTTGTTATTACGAGAAAATAAGTCAAAAGCACTCAATAGCATTATTCAAATAAAAATAATGTGGAAATCTAAACTTCCAAGAAAGAAAACAGTGAATCGTCTGTGAACTTGGCACTGTATCAAGTACACACCATTCATCTTCACTCAAAAGGACCTTCATGACCTATCCACACTCCACCTTATCATTTTTTATTGTGTTATCATCGGGTCAGCTCTCTCCTTGGATCAGCCAGCGGTGCCTACCATCATCCCCTCTTTGTTGCACTTCTGCCCTTTCTCCCATGCCAGCTTTCATCTATATCCCATAGACATCCTCAAACCTCCTTGTTCTCTCTCAAATGCTGCTAGAAATGTTTCCTTTCCTTGGATAGCCATAGGGAAACATACGGTACTGAATATAATGACTTTTTTTAATTCTGCCTATTCTTACCTAAATATTTCCTTGTGCTTCCCTATCTGTCTGGTAAAACTTCACTCTTTTGGTTCTACATCTCCTGCTTCTATTTCTTGTCTTAGACTAGGGCAGGAATTTAGTCCTTGGTTTATATTTACAGAGTACTCAGTATGAGAGGTTTCTGTCTATAACCAGGAATTCTTAACCATTACCGCTTTATTAATGATAACTTCTCAGCAGAGCTGCACATTTCTATCTGGGTTGTATAAAACCCAGGGGCAACATCCAACCATATGGACTCAGTCCTCTCACTATTGAAAAATGAACCGTCCTAAAAATTTTAATTTTTTCCCTATATAATAGGGCATTTACTAGAGAATATTCTGCCAGTCAGTGAAAAATTAGTCACAATCTCTTCAAGTCATTGTTAGAGGAAAAAATTAACATGAACAGGAGATCATAAAGACCTCCAGCCACCTACCATCCCAATAAGTGAATTTTCCTTGTTACCTGAAGATGCAGGTTGAAATCACCCATGTCTGGATGTGTTCTTGGTGAGCTGAACAGTTCCAATGAAGAGAGACATTATTGCCACATCACTCTGGGAAAAGCACTGAGGTCTGGCCCTTCTGTTTGCAGTGATTTACTTTCATTGCATATGCCCATCATTGGAGAAAACTAATTTATTACTAGCTTAAGAAAAAGTTTTCTTTGACCAGCCTTGGTAATACTTGGTTTTCATTTAAATGCTTTTGGTTCTATCTAAACCATATTTTCAGACATTTTTCTCCTCTCACAGCCCTAATCTCAAGTAATAACTTAAGAAAAGCAGCAGAATTTAATATAAACCTTTACTGGTAAGACAGGTAATAATAATAACAGTAGAAAGTGATTTTCCCCCCACCACCAAAGTTATTCATCATTCTCCAATGCCTGAGGGAGAAAAGGTGAACTTTCTACATGTCTGAATGTCATGAAATTCAGGCATTTTCAGTGCAAGAAAGAATGAATTCCAAAGCTGTGAATCTGTTCTTTCCATTATGGTTTCAAAAGAAATACAAGACCTTCCACAACATGTAGGGAAATAAAAATGTCTCATAGCTGTAGAGTTTGCTAAACCCCAGACACTTGGTATTTGTACTGAACAGGTTATTGTGAAGTGTGTGGCAGTGGTGTTAGGTAAATATTTCCTGTTGTGCAAAGTAAGAGAGACTTTGAAATAATCAGTAGCAACCAATACAAAATGAAAGAAAGTAAAACATATTTTCTTTAGTTGCATTTATTTGTATGTTTTTAAATCATGCTTCATTTTGAAGTTAAATTTCATCACTTCTCTCATGAGCTTGTAGCTGGGACAGGTGCACAAATGTGATGGAAAGGAATGAACAGTGGTGCCTCTCTTACCAAAATCAATGGCAAACCCCCCGCTGACTGAACAGACACAAAAAGATAACCCCAGAATCAATGGGACGGCACCCATGTTTTGTCAAAGGAAGGACACCAGCAGCTTGACTGTGAGCTGATGTTTCATAAGACCCTGGAGTGGCACAGGCACCCAGCTACCCCACAAAATCAGTTTCTGTGAAAAAACCAACCAACCAAATAAATACCAAGCCTCTTAAACAGGGAGGAATGAGAGACTCAGAGGTAATTTCTGTGTTTCTCATCACTGGTGGGAAGAAGCACAGGTTTGCTTTGTTGGGCACACAGTCCTCCCAGGTGGAAATATAAGTGAGGTTGAAAGTCCACAAGTCCAAGCTCACAGCTGTTCCTGCTACATCAGCAGACAAATCCAGATGTGCAGGGGACAAAGTCATTTGCCTTCTCTAGCTGGACATAAGAGACAGAGTAGCCACCCAGACTAAGAAATGAAGCAGAAAGTTTTCAATACTTCGAAAAATTTAAAACATTGTGCAGCAGTTTTAAGGCAGTTTTCGGGTGAGGACTTGGCCTTCCTCCTCCGATTGCGTAGACCGGTGTATTTAAATATGGATGAACAATTATGGTTTTTTGCCAAGGCCCAGGATATCACATCAAACCTGGACCCCACTGTTTCACACAGCACTCATTGTTCACACCACTTAAAAGCCTTCTGCATGTGGTGTGCCAGGGAACAGATGCAAATAGAGGTCAAGATACTTCACTAGACTCCTCTCACTAGACAAGCTTCTGGCCTCCTAATGAGTGATTTTTTAATTAAAAGTGAGGTGGCACATGCAGGTTGTCATCTCATCAGTGGAAGTTAGAGACACTGAGCTCAGGGTAATGGTTCATTGTGTAACATTTAACAAAGTCTTTTTCCTTCTTATAAAAGCCCAAGCAAAACAGACATTTTACCAGCATCACGTATGAGTGTAGAACATACTAAATATCTTATATACCACAATAAAATGCAACAGCCTGATGTTAAGTGTCCCACTGCAGCCCCAGCCCATTCTTCCCACAGCCACAGGCTCCTTCTGCCCTGGCCTGTGGATCCCTGGGAGCCTCCTCCAAGCAGGTGCAGCCCTGCAGACAGAGCAGGCACGCACTCAGCCACATGCTGGAGCCCCTTTCTCTTCAGGCTCCCAGCTTTATTTCCTCCTAGAATAAAATACATAAAACAAATTCACCTCATCAGCCACACTGCCTTTCTTCTGTCTGCCAAGGACTCTGCAGACCCTCCAGTGTAACACCTGACAAACTGCATTCTCTCCTACTCAGGCTTTCCATTCTGCTCCCCCTGTAATTGTACCCACCACTAGGGTATTTTTTAATAGCCACCTGCTATTTTTTAAGGACCTGACAACCAGGTGAAGGGCTTTAGAGGCCAGATGAACCATCAAGCTCCAGCTAGATATTTCAGCTTATTGCATTTCAGAGCAGGGTCTCATGCCTTTGTAAGTGCCAGCCTTTGTCTGATGCAAAAAATCTTCCTTTGCTGTGGTTGCACATCACATTTTTGCACAAGTTGGGCTTGATATAGAGGAAGGAAGCAGAGGAAGGAAGCAGAGGCAGAGCCAGCAGACTCTGAATTCCCAAAGAGCTCAAGGGCTGCAGATCCTGGTTCTGTCCCTGCAGCAGGATGGATTTCACCTCCCAGCAGAATGGCACCTGCAAGAGAAGAACAGGTGAGAGGGCAGGAACACCTGGACTCACTTCTTTCCTCTGCCCACATTTCATTATATGACTTAGCCTCTCAATACCTTTCCTCCCCATCTGTAAATCCATCATTTGAGAACCTTTTCCTCCAGCCTCATCTGGAGATATCAGTTCTTTCCCACTTCATTGAAGCACTAAATATATATTAGGTAATGGGGTTCTCAGATGATCCTTGAGCATGGTGATACAGGAAACACTTAAAACAGGCTGGTTATACATCCACTACAAAATTTATTTTTCACATAATCAGGCAAGGAACAATTTGAGGCCTTAGCAAGCCTTTCCTTCCGAACACAGCCCCAAGTCATGGCACTAGCTGATGCTTCATTCCCTCTCCTGAGTGACCCCTCAACTTTTCAGCCATGTTCGAAATCCATTGTATCTGGTTTCAGTAAGATTAGATGCACTTTTAGATGGCACACTATGAGATTTTGATTGGTCACATTATCAATCAAACTTTAGGGATGTTGAATCAATGGCTGCTTGTATTAAATGGGGATTATTTTTTCTGGTTTTGCCAATTTTATAGGCAAACACCACCTTTTTATTACTATTACTCTCAACAAACACAGAAATCAGTGAAAATCTTACCCTTCTTTCAAGTTTTTCCAATAATTTATTAAGACTATTTTGTAGCAAGCACTCATGATTTTTCTCATAAATCAATGAAGTGAATAAAGAGAGAACTGTAGAGTTTGGGGAGTAATATAACAGCCATAGCTATTTAGTCACCTGCAAGAAATCCTACTGAGGCTCAGGGGACTGCTTTTATCTGCAAATACAAGCCATTATTCCCTGGCAGAAGTCACAGTTATTTCCAAGGAAAAGCCACGTCTTACAAACAGGGATCTCCTTAACCAAAGGATGGATGAAAGAAAGACTTGAAGTTGCACCAGTCCCACACTGGGTTTTTGCTGAAGGTGTCCATTCCTTGCAACACTGGGTCTAATCCTGCTCCACTAAAATTAATGGAAGAAATTTCCTGTCAACCCCTTCCTAAAAGGAGTGCACTTGTCAGTGTTGAAATGATATTGCAAAATACTGGTTGTGTTTCAAAAATATTTCTTCCTCTTCTTTTTTTAATTTTTTTTTTGTAATTGCCAGCAATTAAACACGTTTATCAGATTTTAGCCTCTCTCCATCATCCAGAGAGGTAATTAAAGGTTTAGTCATTGCATACTGGGCTGTTTTTCTGTTCCAATTACTGCAGTGAGTCTCTGAGAATGGGGCTGATGCTGCTCTTAGAGTGTTGCAATTCCACAGAGCTTCCCCTGGGCAGGCAGGACATTGCTCAGTGCACCTTTCTTCTCTTTTAAATCCCACCTCCTGCAAAATCCATTTCACTCTGGGACCTGGGCTGGACTTACTGGCAAAAAACAATTACGTGTTCCAACCGCTCTGAAAATTAAGTCATTTATCCAAGTGCCAAAACTGGGTTTGTGACTAATACCACAATATTCTGCATGGGAGTTGGGCACTTAAACACCTTATCTAAGGTTTTATTCCTTCAGATGCCACAAGGAAGAGACTGTTGTTGGTTCACCTTTTGTCCTGGGTTTAATCAGAAAGTCTTTCAGCCCAGGTGGCTGCTGGTTGATCTCCATCCTGCTCCTCCAGACACAAAATCTCACTATTTCTGGGCAAAAAATTGATACTACTACTTACAAGGCTTAGCATGTCTGTTAAGGCTGTGGTACAGCAGCTTTGTGCCTCTTGGCACCTCCAGTTTCTGCTTACCCAGAGCTGTCAAATCAAAATTACAGTGAGTAGAAATCCAAAGCACTTTAGGATTCACTATTTACTTTCGATTCTGCACTGCAGAGTCTGACTCCAATACATTTGGGTATCACAATTGCAATTTCTGAAGCTATTTACCTTGAAAAGTTTGTATTACAGTGCTAGTGGTGATATATGAAAATAAAATATTTACTCAGTTGTGGGATTCACTCCTCAGCTTCAGCAAGAGGTTTGCCTCAAAAGAGACTGAGGGCTTTTTACTGACCTAAAGGAGTGCCATTATACTTGGAAAAATAAGCATGGATCTGCTGCTTACATGAAATTATTCTGCACTGCATAAAAGATTTTTTCAACCCATTGACTTCAGACAAAAGCAATGTTGTCATGTTGTAAGTGAACAGAAAAATAATATTGTTGGGAGTCATTATAAAAAAAATTAATTTGCCATTGTTTGAAATGCCTGTATTAAACAGGCAGCTGAGGAATCTGGGCCATGGGATAGAAGTAAAAAAATCTGAATTTCAGTGTTATACATGTTGTAAAAATCAGTGCTATAATAAACAATAATGGGTTTAGTGCACTCAGAGCCTCACACCTGCCCTGTTGCTCCGTCCAGATTCTGTTTAAATCATCCTTATCACACTGTTATAAAGAGTCCATTTCTCAGGGCACATTAAAGAAAATGATTTCTACCCAAAAACGTTTGTGAGAGTGTTAAAAAAAAAAAAAAGAGTAATTTTGTGGATGTTGTACTTTCAAATTATTTTATAAAATATATTTCAAAATCAGTAAGTTTGCAAATAATAAATTAGTAATGCCTGTAACCTTTGCTTAACAGAACAGTAACAATTCTGCTGATAATACATGTAAACACGAATTTCATGGGTTAGTACACTCCTTCGTATTAATTATTTTCTTCATTGCTTAAGAGGCTTCACCTTCATTCTCACGTGGATTTTTTCAGCATCATCTTCCAAGCATTAGATGTCACGATACCTTTTTTCCTAAAATACTGGATTTTGAGAGCAGTTGTTTGCCCCTATGCAGAGATGTCATAAATCACTTTTAATTCTCCTTTGGATAAATAAAGCAGTATATTTTTAAATTGGTTGGTATAAATCATATTTTCCAGACTATGCATCACCCAACCAAGTAAATCCAGAACACTTCCCTGTGACATTTTCCCCCTCGACTTAAAAATGCACATTCCAGCCACTTGTTAATTTACACTTACACAAAACCAAGATTTTACTGGATTCAAGTCATCCCTGCTGAAATACAAAAAGATGAGATTTAGAGTCAGCCTCCAGTATGTTGACAAATAACTTTTCTACTGTTGATCAGGAAAGTGATTTGAACCCAATCCAGTTCTACCCACAATATTTCTTCTGTTTTCTTCCCACTTTCCTCCATCATTAATGTACATCACAACTCAAGCACATTATCTTTGGTGTTCTCTTCAGAACCTCCCTACCCCTCCAGCTCCTGTGTTCGAGTCATGATTTCTGCTTCACTATTGTTTTGCTACCCTAACTGTGTTTTTACTTGGCTCTACAAACTGCCCCAGCTTCTCAAGCTCATCCATTTTGTCCATTCCTGATGCTGCTAAGCCAATATTAAAGTAATTTCTTACTGTCCAAACCTAGTTCTTCTGTGTGTGCTGGACATCCATGCCTGACTGCTCACAGCAACCCTTATGCAGATTAATTATCCAAGTTTCTTTTCCCTAGCTTTCAATTCAATTTATTTTCTCATCATTTAGGACAGCCCTTGTCCTTGAAGAAATTTAGGTACATTAGAAAATAATGCTTTGCATGACTTGGATGGATCTTTAATAACTTCTGAAAAATATGTCTGTAGGAATTATAATATTATTGTTAAATTAATTTTAGTGAAATGCTTCTGGAGAGCATGCTTCAGGAATTTCTATAAGTTATATTTATCCCACCAGTGGGGATTATCTGACTTTTTATAAGCTAATCCTCTTGAGTGCTACATCTCAATCCTATGAGAAAGCATGTAATATTTTACACTACAAGTGTTTTAATTTTATCTTCATTAATTTCCACTTTAAACACATATAAGTGTTCCCAAAGAAGGGCAGACAGCAATCCAGATGCAACATTCATAGGTTTTGGTATTTTCCATTATCATGCAATAGCATCAAGTATTTTTGAACAATTCCTTTGTTTTCACTCTTATTGCCATTGCCTCTTATTTCACAGGCCATCCCCATATTTTCATGTCTTGGCAAGTATCAGCTGCAACTCATTCACCTTCTGATGATTTTTTTGGTCTCACTAGAACAATCAAGGGAAGAAAAGGCAGTTCTTTATTATTTATATTGAATTGTGTTTATATGGGCGGCCAAATTCTGCCCTTAATTTGGATGTATAGCTCTTCCTGAGTTATGCCCTTTAATGCACTGATCCTTTATGCCTTGCACAAGAAAATGAATATTTTTATGCCTACAAAGTGAAGTAGGAGATAATTCTTCCTTCGTTTCAGTGAAGTCATACAGCAGCTATGGATCTGCTCTAAATGTAGAGATGATACTCATTCAAAAGCCATGACTGGGCCCTGATACGTGATTTTGAATAATCACGGTGCATTTATGGGATGTCCAGGATTATCTGCCTGGATAATTTTTACAACACATAAGTTTAAAAACAGGAAACATTACAACTTTTAAAGTACTCATGACTGTACTAATATATCACACAAATTTCCTTGGGTAGGCTGAAAATACTGAAAAGGGGATCAGAAATATAAGTAAGCAGTAAGGCAGACCATGAGAAAGTCACCAAATTTCAGAAAGGACATTGTTACACTCCAGGTGTTTGAACAAACAGAGTCACAGTCATGAGCTGGAATCCCCCTGACGTTGTTGGTATTGAGTCAACAGAAAGTCTGACAAACCTGGATGGCACAGGTGAGGAAGGAATGACACTTCAGTGTCTCCTGGTGTTTTCTGGGTACAGCAGAGGAGTCACAGCTTTGCAATTGATGAGCATCCACCTCTTCTGCTGTGATTCTCCACCCATTTCTGTCCCTCAGACTCTACTGTGATTCCTGAGACAAGGAGGCAGCTTTGTGCAGACAGGTGTGGATGATTTCTGTGCTCAAGCCTCACTAACACTATTGCAGGGCTCAAGGGACATTTAAATCACACTTTGACTTCTGTCATCTTTCCAGGGACAGGTGAGTTTCAAGAGAGAAAACAACACTTTGAAAAAACAGGCAGCCCGTTACACATCACTTCAATTAATTACCGAATGTTCTGGAGTTTCAAGAGAGAAAACAACACTTTGAAAAAACAGGCAGCCCGTTACACATCACTTCAATTAATTACCGAATGTTCTGGAGTTTCAGTGGCTCCTTTGCATCCAGGTGCCGAGCTCAGCAATGAACACCAGTGGCTGCCATGTCAAAACCCCATTTGGGCTGCAGCACTGACAGAAGAGGACACTGAGAGCCACAGAGGAGACCAACACCACTCAGTCTGTAGAAATGCTCCTGAATTTTATAGACATGTGTTTCCATTCATTTACAATGCTGTAAAGGCTGTTTTAGCTACCTAATAAAGGTTTACAAGGCAATACCATTATCTATTTCTATAATACAACAATATAATTTGCTTCTGCAGAATTCATTTGTCTTGGGTGAAAACTCAAGTATTTCCTATAGAAGCTTCTCAGCACATTTCCCTTCAGAGACACTTTGCTCCTTGTGAAGTTGCAGCTGCAGGTCTGAGAGAAACAGAGCAATTTTCTCTCCCCTAACTTGAGCAGCATTGCAAACAGCCTGTCCTCATCAGAATACCAAAATGTTCCAGTTACATCTGTGACTCTCGCTTCTCTCTACACCCCTGCTTTTCGGAGGGGAGACAAATCCTCCCAGTGTTCCTGAGCAATACATTTTGCATTTGGAGTTCTGACTTGGCTGACACTTTTTAAAATATACATATATATTCAGAGTCAGACAGCTCCCTGGTGACTATTACACAGCTGCAGATGCTGAAGGGCACAAATTATTCCTGCAAAGGTCAACATTACCTTACACTAAAAAATTGTCTTCCTGACCATTTATTCTTTCTTGACTTCCACACTGCGAACAAGTGATGAATTTTTATGATTTCACCACCAGCCATTGGTCATATTATGTACCTCTTGGGGAGAAGAAGTGAGGAGGTGGAAAGAGACCCCAAACTGCATGTAGACACCTAAAGGTGTGTCCTTTTTGTTTCACAGGGTGACATCAAATCAGAAGAGCCAAAGTTTTGCTTGGAAGCTGTTACAGGACTCAGTAACAGTCAGTGCGAGTGAGCCACAGAATGAGTCTTATAAAAGGGATGCGAGGATGTGTCCAGACAGCCCAAATTTAAACTCATAATCAAAGTCTACTGTTTCCTACTGGCTGGCCAGTTCAGAAGGCAAGGAGCCAAGCAGCAGATCTGAGACCTTTGTGGAAGTTAGTTAGGCAATTTTAATATCGCCCAGAGCTGCTAAGCAGTAAGTGAAATTCCCCAGGCAGAACCTGTGTGGAGGATAGACATTCTGCTTCATGAAGGAATATGCTACTTTAAAATATGATTAAACTCAGATGTGGGATGAAAGACAGAAAAATTAGAAGTTCCTCATGACTTTCCTTTAACCAACTGAAATATTATATTCACCTACATTGAAAAATTTTAGTTTGCTTATTGCAATACTGAAAGCAGCATAAATTTAAAAGATCTCCACTTCAAAAATGAAAGCTTATGCATTGCAAGCTTTGTAAGAATCCCTTCTTACTTTTTCCTTCTGCTCCATATTCTCCTTAAAATTGAGATCATTGCATCAAATGTTTCTATTTCAAATGAAGTTAAAAAAAAAGCTTCCCTCAAAGAGTTTCCTATCAGCTTTTCCCACTTACTACTCCACACATTACTTTCTCCAACAGAAAATGGAGGAAGAAAGAATTGGCTGTTGTTTAATACTTTATTAAAAGTGCTCAGCTCCTCTAATACCACAGGAGACGCAGAATGGAATAGAATTCACAGGCTGCAGGCAAGAACTTTCTCCCCTTTTGTCAGAGCAGGCAGCATGTAGAGTCTGGCCCTAATCAGATTAGGTTGTGCATATTTATAAACATCTGAAGACCATAAAGGAAGACTCCCAATTAAAAGATACTCTGGATTTGCTTCTGCAGGAGTTGCAGAAAAACATGGCGATTAACATTTTCATTAGAGACTGGGTTTGGCACAAACCACACTTGTTGAACTGGGTCCTCTGGAAATCTCTTTTCTACCAGAACTTATCCCTGGGTTCTTTTCAGATACATTGAAAAAACATGTCCCATTTGATCTGGGCGTATGAAATTACACAATGCCATGCTACTGCATGGGATGTAACCCCACGTAATGTAATGCACATTCAAGCAAAACTCTCTTTTACATTATGGGCAGGAGTAAATTACAGATAGGAGCTTACCATAATTAACCACAAACTGGCAATAAGGCCTATTTTCTGTCTTTGTAGATTACCATCAAGTTACCTCAGCCCTTCTCGAGCTTACTTTAAAAGTAGTTAAGAATATAAAAGATATTTAAGATGAATTCGTTATTTGTTCACTGGATAAACATGCTGTGTGAACCATCCGAGCTGTTTGGAATGGAGAATGAATCCAAGATGCTGGTTAGGTGTGGTATGTTTGGTAAACAGCCTAACCCTGCCTGCATTTTTTCACAAAAAATATTTAACTTATTTTTTCCCAGTTATTCCTCAATTAAGATCTGTGCTGTTGTTACTTCTTAACAAGAACTCAAGGCTGAGCTCATGTCCAGCAGCTGCCCACAATGTGTCTCCTACAGCTGAAATCACTTCATCATTTATTATTCCAAAACACTAAATAAGGGCAGACATTTTCCTAAAGAATTGATTTTTAAGGGCCCAGTATCAATCAGTTCTTTCTGCCTTTGATCCTCAGTAATCAGGGAGCCAAACATTTAGAGAATTCAATATGTAGCCCATTCAAAGACATTCTAGACTTTCTGATACTCCCATGAAGCACCTATTTGCTGTAGACAATCAGCAAACTTTTCATTAACGGGATGCTTTATCAGCACGCCAGGCAAACTCACGGCAGTGTTTCTCTGAGACAGACCTAGAAAAGTAAGCACCCTAATTGGGCCATTTGCATTTTAATATTGCTTCTCAGCTCTGATTAGCAATACTTTGTCAAAGCACAGGTGCTGAGCCTGCCCAGTGCAAAGTCTCCACTGCCACTTATGGCCCACAGATCCATCTGCAGACCACATCCACCCATCTCTGGGTTCAAGCACTGGAGGGATTCCAGTTAATATTTTTTGTAGCATTTTTTGTGGGTCAATTTAGCAATGAATCCAATCTTTTAAAGCAGTGTATTTCCAAATCCATTTCTTCTTGTAAAATGGACCTTTCTGACACCTCAGGATTTTTTTAGTTACAATGTCCTAGTTTCAGTTGCCTCTTATTTTACTTTATTAAGTGATGTCCAGCCACTATGAAACATTGTTGTAATTTATTCAAATGCAACCTGCCCTATGAGCAAGAACTAGAATCTCACAAAAGCAGCTGCATCTGTATCATTTCACATTGGAAACATTTCACTTTGGAAGGTGCACCATGACTGTCCTGGCAGGTGTTCAGGTGGAGAGAGGAGGAAGACAGATGTATTTATCATCAGAATACAGAGAAAACACTACAGATAAAAATTCCAGCAGAAATTTTTTTTAAGTCTTTCTTGAAAAAAAAACCCTTTAAGTGTGGGCTTCCACATTATTATTATTATTACTACTACTACTGGAATTACAGTTCTGGACATGCCTCAGGAAGGAAGCACATATGATCACACAACACCTGCAGACTGCTGTGGCAAACAGGATGGAAAAATCACCTGCTCACAGCACAAAAAGACTTTTCTATCATATATTGTAAAACAAGATGCTATAAGTGCCCTGGAGGAACTGCCTTTTCATTGCTGAGCCCTGTTATAACACTGTTCCTCATGTAATTTTCACTCAGGCTAATAACATATGATTTCAAGTCATATTCCGGCTATAATGAAAGTGGGGAAAAAACCTGAAGTGGTGCCAAACAGATCCAGTGGTTTTGTGGACCTTAGGCCCTGTGTTGTGGAACACAATCCAGAGTACAATGAGTGAATTAAAAAGATAATTCTTCAGGTCAGTTTTGATACAAGAATTGAACACAGTCAAAGGCAATTAAATAATTAAAATTTTAGTACTGACTTGAAATAAAATATGTGAAATATCTCTCTCTTCCTCTATTCCTCCAAACATTAAAAACACCTCTGCTACTTTTCAAACCAGCAATCACTTTCTAAGAAGTGCGCAGAGAATCAGCAGAAAGTTGATTGGTTTCTGCCCCAAACTTGTTATCAGCAGAATATCTAGAGCATAAATCAATGTGCATAAATCTGCCCCCTTTCCTGAGCTGAACCTCATCAGCAACAAAAATAAAACTTCAGCCTCAGTTTCAGCCCCATGGGCATCTCTAGCGCCTCTCCAGCATCTCTCCATAAACTGTGGATCCACAGTTACTCCCATTTCTTTTATATCCAAAGGAATAAATAGGCCAAAACAAGCCTGGTAATTTTGTGCAGGATTCATGAGGCTTTGATGGGCTGAGTTTGCCATCCAATTGCTTTCTGCATTAGCTATATTTATGTGCTGGGGGTATTTCAGAGACATCCAACTACCTTAGAGTAAGGACACAGCCTCCTTTCTGATGATAAGTCTTCCCAGAGGAGGCCTGTTTGGAGATTTAGAAGCAATTCTTGTGACTGAATCATCATCATGCAATTGTTATCCATTAAAAATGATTTTATTACGTAAACAATTAAGTTCAATTATACAGGTTTAGAAAGCTTTTAGTCCAACTTGCTCTTGCAGTGACATGTTATGATGTAAGCCTTAACACCACTTCTGAGAAGACTGTATCCAAAAAACCACTTTTCTTAGGTTACCATAATCCCTTGGGTCCGTACCTGAAGGGCTGTGAAATCTGGTGGGATGCGTGCAGAGAGCAGGGATGAGCCAGAAGCTTCACCCCTTCCCTGCCTTCCCAGCCCTTCATCTGAAAGAACAACTCCAAACAGCCAGAGCCCTCTGGGAGGCACAAAGGAGCCTGGCATGGGACAGGGTCCTTCCCCCCCGCTGGTCGTGGCCACCAGCCTTCAACCCAGAGGGACAGCTCTTCATTCAAAAGCTGAACTCTGCTCAGTTCTGCTCCACGAAGCACAAACAAAACACATCAGCGTGATATTCCCCATTTTAGGAGTCTGGTGTCAGCCACACAGGAAGCTGAATTAACGTGGACACTCACACTAATCACATTTCCTGGGGTCTAGGAACTGCTCTCACTTGCCAGTCTGACCACTCTGTGCTCCTCCTCTCACAGCCTGAAGGACTTGCTGAAGGTTAATTCAAATTGTTCTGTTTGCACAAATACTTAATTGACTAAAATAAAGTATTTTCGTAAATACTTCCAGATTGAAGGGTCGTTCTCTCTGACTTCAACTTTAAGTTCTTCTCTTAAAAAAGAAAACTTAAACTTTTTTTGCCTCTACCTAAATTTATTTCAGCAGCCTCCTCCTGGAGTAAGGGAAAAAAAAATAATGTCACATCTGTGTAAGATACTAAACTAACTTGGAGATAAGTCCTCCAGCGGACAACAGCTGCTTTCTCTCCCCTCTCTTTACATTTAATATCATTGTATGTCATCTTAACAGCTGTATTTACTACAAATTCCCTGTGAAGCTTTTGGGTCATTCACTTTCCGAAGGCATAACCCAGAAATGCACACTCGGGGCGTTAATGCTCACCCTGGCTTGACTCACACCCATAATGGGTCCTTGGGTGATTAGCAGTTTTCATCATCAGGTCCTACATGATTTAAAAAAAAAAGAAAACCTTAATGGCAATAAAAATGTTAGGAGTCAGCCATTTCATACTAATGACTTGTTAATGTAACATTATTGCTGGTGCTTTAAGTACTGTTGTCCTTAGATGCTGAGCTGCATTCATGAAGGACTTTGGGAAAAAAGAGAGTATGGTGCTGAGACTTATTGCATTAAGAGATCGGTTTAACAGATTGTTTAGTTTTGGTAATATAATTTGACATCTAAACATAAGCTGAGAGGGATCTCCCACAAAACCTTTGATAATATGATTCATTGTCAAATGTTTGTTTTGCCTATCTGGTACTCATTAATTAATTCTTTTTAATATATCTTGGATTTACTGATTTGGAAAAAGAGAATTATTCTTATTGATGTTGCTAAAATATCCAGGTGGCTTGAATTTCACCAACTAGATGGTATAATCTAGCACATTTGTGTAGACCTAATCAAATCTCTACTAACAGATGTGAAGAGCCCAGCATGGGAGCAAATGTTTGTGTCTATATGATAATTAAATTACCTCAATAAAGAGAATAAATGAACAATGATGACTATAGTTTTTTTAAACCTAGGTTATCTTCCTCATGCACAGCCTCTATTAACCCCTTTAGCAATAGCTAAAACTTGAAGTTTTTCACAATGAACCACGGTTTTCAGGTAGTGCCTTTGATTAAATCTACTGACCAAGCAATGTGATTAAGCATCACTATTAATGAAAATCAAATAAATAATAAGTTCTGCACTGAAGAGATGCTATGTACAGTGTATTTCATTTCATATAAACAGTTGTGACACCATCAGTCTGTGTTTTAATTAATCTTTCAGTTCTCTCATTCTTGGGGAATTGCTTTGATGATTATCACAGTGTTCTTAAACATCTTTGTCCAAAATTAAATGTGCTCACATCTTTAATAGGCTTGTGTCCTTCATATGAACTGGATGTGGCTGGATGGGCACTTCTGAGTGCCCCAGTAGGCACTTGAGTGACCCATGTGCTGCCAAGGATTTTCAAAACTTGGCCCTCTAAATCCAGTTGGCAAAACAACCAGACAGAAAACGCCGTTTCAATGCCTACAAAGTGCAACAAAAACCTCTATTGTAATGCATTCCTGAATATTCATTTCCCTAGAATTCACTTTAGGGAGACCTATGAAAACAAGCTTCATGAGATAAAAAGATATTTTAAGCTTATCTTTGTTTTGAAGGTGGCCTTGTGGCAATGAGATGCTTCCACAAGAAAGGGGAGCCAGCCCTTGGTAGCAGCATTGCTTTGCCGTCACCAGGCAGAGCTGCAGCTGGAGTTCAGATCACTTCTGACCATGTTTTTGCTACAAACAGGGGAACAGTTCTTTCTCTGTTCACTCCACAGCATGCTCTGACCTTGCTGGAGGCTAAGTAATGTCACCAGCTGCATGTGTAACATGGTCACTGGTGGTGAAAAGTGAACCAGCACAGCTCGCCTAGGGATGCAACCCCTTTTAACATATCTAACATTCCTGCAGGTGTGGTGGCTTTGTTTGTGTGTTTTACTGTGTTTGTTTATTTGCCTGACTAACTAACTCATGTCCTCCTGCCCAGTGCAGATAGAGCCTTCTTATTTAACATTCCTGAAACTCTGAGTGTTTAGGATATAGATTGTTTCCAGTCTCAGGATGTAAAAGACATGGGATAGAAGCAAGAGAGATTAGGACTCTTTTCCTCAAAGTTAAACAACTGGATTGGTTTTCAGGCAATGGGGCCCTGAAACAGCTAAATAATAATAGTCCTGTACTTACAAGGAACACACAGATTGTATTTCTAGAAGATCTGAGCGAGGGGCTGGTTTGACCAGCAGCACTTGGGAATAGCCCAAACACATAAAACAGTTATCTCCTGGTGTCATAAAGAGGTCTTTAGTCAGCTGAAGTGAGGTAGCAGCAGGGCTGGAGCAATTTGGGAGGCTAATTATAGCCTCTTTGTATTTAAATTAATCTTTCTACTGAGCCTTCTGTGCTGTGGCAGAGAAACAAAGTCCGGTCACTCCCAGCTCAGTTCGTCCCAAACTGCAGATTGTTTCTGAGAAGTCCTGCAAAGAGAAGATGTCTTTTACCGGGCTTCATTGCATGAACAGAGAAGCAGTGCTGGGGCTTGGTGGAAAAGGGGAAAAACCCACTCAAAACCCCACAGAATTTGAAACAAACAAGTTCCCTTTCAGGAGTCCCAGACAAAAACATTTTCTGATTATTCACATAGAAGTCCATGGAATGTACACATACATCCTCTCATATATACATATACAAATTCTCCCTTTTTAATATGTGTAGCTCTAACAGAAATATATCAACAACTATTTCCTCCTTGTCTACCTATTCAAAACAGGGCCTGATAATAATATCGTTATTCTCTTTTGAAATATTCCCATCAAGGAAGGATTTGGGGAAGTTTGTCCTGATAGATTTGGATTCAAGCCCACAATAAACAAGTAGAGAGAATGGTCTTTTGCTGCCTCATAATCTTCCCAGCTGGGCCAGAGGAACTGCCAATGACCTGTGAAAATTTATCAGAAAATAAATAATCCTGTAACAGGGAAGAGGAAGGAGAGCTGCAAATGTATTTGTGTCATCAACACAATTACTAAAGCTATTTGTTCAGTTTGGAGGATGGGAGCAAAAGAGAGAAAGTGTTGGTATGCATTGGTTTGGTTTAGTTTTGATCCTTCTTGGTGGCTGTAGATGTTTTGGAGTGACTGAGTGTTCCACACCAGTGCCAGGAATATCATGAACACTGGACTTTTTCCACTCAAGTATCTCCTGCTCTGTAAGAGGACTCCAGCTCAGAACCTGTGGTCGCAGGAGAAGGAAATAAGATTGGAATCCATCCACTTGTCATCTGAACATCACTCGGACCACCAGGTCCCAGATTTCTCTCTTCCTCATCCCAAGTCAACAACACTTGTGGAGGTCTGTTTTGGCATGGAAATTTGGTGAGGCAGGGTCCTCACTTCCTTCACTTTTATTTCTGCCTCATTATTTCACAGCCTTGGCACTGAAACCATCCCAGGCCCTTTCCTGAAGGACCAAGTCCTAGAAGTGCATTTTGGGGTGCAACTGAAGCAGAGACACGGCCAGACACCTCCTGAGACATCAGCTCCCCTTCTGTCCTTCTGCAGTCGTTTCAGTGGCTTGCTTCAGTTTTCTCAGACAGTTTTTTTATCTTTTCACTTCCATCCTGTCTACTTTCACACAGCTTTGTGTTGTTGTGAAGACTCAGAAATGTCCTCAGAACATGAAACAACTTCTGCTTTTCCCCTTTACTCTGCTAAGAGTTCCCCATGAGTCACTCTGTGTTTTCCTTAACCACCCTTCAAGGTTCCTCATTGTGAAACCTGGTTTTAGTGCAGGTTTTCATAAACACATCTGAGTTACACAAGTGGGATTTTTTTTTAAGTGGAAACAGGCTCAGTAATTTGTAAATATGCTTTGGTTGAAAAGGAGTTAAAAATACAGTCAAAGAGACTTTGCTTCCCTCCTTTCTCCCATGGTTCATGACCTTTGCTTTTTTCAACTTCCTCAATTTAGTTTCAGTAAATTGTCACAGAATGGCACAACACCTGCCTTGGGTACTTGAGAAATTGACTTTTCCTGCAAATTACCCTGATCAGTGACCTTGTCTGGCTACTAAAGGGGCTTGCAGAAGCAGCATAGCTTTATGTGTGGCCATCTTCCATCTTCTGATTGGTATTTAGCCCTTTGAAGTTCACTTATCTCCTTAATGTGCAGCTACCTTTTGGGGGAAAGAAAAGAAAAAAAAAGGAAGAAAAAGGTTAAAAAAGGCCATGATATGCTTGTCATATCTGAAACCAGAATACTAACAGTAAGACAATGTGTACTCCATCCTGGAAGATGCGCACAGAAATGTAAGCTGAAAGGCTCCACTGATCCTCCTTTCCAGAAGAATGTCTATAATTCGTTTTTCTCTTTAAATGTTAAATACTCAGATACTGGTTGTCATTGTTGCAGTTGAGTAGTGTTTACTAGAAAGGATTTAACAAGGCTGACCTTTCCTTCCTATCCCTTTTTTTTTTTTTTTTTTTTAATCTATTGTAAAGGTCGCTTCTCTGAGGAAAAAGCAAATATCTGCTCCTCCCCATACTACATAAGTGTTGGGGCAGAGGTTACTTCTGGAAACCTAAAAGGTAAATTTCTTTTTTATGCTGAAGCTTTGATTTCACAGTGGCATGTAAAGGGGTTATTAGTTTAATTAATTATTAATTGCTGTGGTGTCCAACAGGTGCCAGGTCTCAAGTGCAGTCCCTGGGGCAAGCAGCCCAAGGGGAAGCATGGTTCACAGCAACCTTGGGCAAATTGGCCCAGGAGAAAGTTCTGGAGCTACTTCCCATGTCCTTGTCAAATATTAAAGAAAAACAGTTAAAATGTAAACTTATATTAAGCATTGTACTTAATTCTGACAAGCTTTTAGGATCGAATTGCAGACTTTAGTCAACAAAGGGGAATTAGGCCAGGCTCTTCAATGGAGGGGAAGGTGGGACAGCTGTTTGAGAGCCCTGTGCATAGCTCTCATCTTATTTTTCACATCTGTTCTGTTTAATTTAGCTAAGCACTTTGAGTCACAACTTGTGGCTGAAAACTTGAATCCTATTTTACCTGGGACTCAGACTGATATTCTAGATCTTAGAAGGAAATTAAAAAATGCCTGAAAGATTACATTATCTAATATATTTCCCCCACCCCACTCTCTTTATTTTTGCAACTGGTGAAGATTTATTGCTTAATTGCGATTTAAGAAAAATTTTAATGCAGTCAAATGCAAATTCTGTTTGCATATGTGGGATGATTTTTCTTCCTCTCATTCTTTCCCCCTTATCTTAAAAAGACATTTAACTGGGAAAAAAAAAAAAAGTCCCCAAATAAGTTTTGAGTAAGGAAAAAATAGCAGAGAACTGTTTTCTTTATTTATATTGCTGTCCTTATCCTGTTTTGCCTGATCCCCTCTCAAGATTTGCGATTTTAACCTTCTAACATCATCCTGAACTTTGGAAATATTGCCCTTGTTTTAGAGAGAGGGATGTTAATGCAGAGGGCTCATAACCCAAGAGGTCCATGGCCACACTGTGCGCTTGGGTGAGAAACGATCTCCAGTCTGCTGAGCCCCAGGAGAGAGGGGTGAGAGCAGCTGCAGGAGCAAACAGGGCCCAGCACTGCCCGCACAAGGATTCACTGTGGGCTCAGCGGCAGCACAGAGAGAGCCCCTCCAGAGCATCGTGACACCAGCATGTGCTCCTCCATCAGATCCCTCCTCTCCAACCCCCCCTGCCCAGCACTCCCCAGCCACAAGCAGGCGGGCCACAGTAGGAGTTTACAAGGATGACAAAATTCAGATAATTCTTTCCATTTTAGTGGGTAGACTCTTCATATTCATACATATACATATATATATATATATATATACACATATATATATACATATATATATATATATATAGTGGTCAAGTGTGATGCTGCAGGGTCTGCTGCTGAGAGGTTGTGCCTCTGGCACCTCCCTAACCCTCACCACAGCCTCAGGACGTACCTGATCTTTGCCGGGGCTGGACACAGCCCCTGCCTGAGCGCAGCACAGCCCCGCTGTGTTCCACTAATGGGAGCTAATGAGAATAACAAACCGCAGTGACACGGGGCTCCTCTGCTATTAGAGAGGGCAAGGACATGAAAGGGTGAGGTAAGAGAGCCCCAAAGCCTGATACACTGAGACCACGGGGATTTAGCTGTGATCCCCCTTGCCCCAGGGTCAGGCATGGCACGTGGGTTGTCCCTGATGCCTGTCCCTGCCCAGGGGACTGAACTGCCCTGGGCGCTGTGTCCAGCACTGCCGGGCTGCCTCTGCTCCCCCAGCACCCAGCACAGGCTGGGATCCAGGACTGGGATGCTGCTCCCCACCAGGCAGCACAGCCAGGCTCTGGAGCCTTTAGGCTGTTTTTTAAAAGCTGTCCGAGCAGCCCTGGTCAATGGGTGGCTGGTTTGGCCAGATGAAAAGCCAACAAACCTCAGTGCAAACACAGGCTTGGGCAGAGCTCTGTTATACAAGTACCACAAGGATTGAGAGACAATTGTTTGTAGTCCCTCACTGTCTCACATCAGAGATCAGCTGTACAGAAAATCAGTACCCAACACCATGTTTTACCATAATTTAAAACAATTAAAACACAAATCACATCTTGAATCTGTTAACTTTCAGATAAGTATAATTAGACCCCAAAATGCTTTAAGTAGTGTTTACACATTTATTTACCAAAAGACAATTATTAAAACAAAGAAACATTCCCAGTTAATTGATGGAAAGATAGGAGAAAATGTAATTAATCATCATTACAGTGTGCAGCCCTTTATTGTTCAATGGCATGTCGCTGTGGGAACTGCTGGCTGTGACACCACTCCTGTCTCTGGGACTCGCTCTGGGAGGAAAAGGGAGGTAGTGGCTGAGGGATGGGCTGGAATTACCATGGGGGTGCTGGCCCTTTCAAGCCCTGCATGTCCTGGGAACACGGGCCCACGTGCCCGGGACAGGAGAGCCAGTGGGAACCCCAGCAGGGCAAGACCAGAAAGACTCAAGGCAAACAAATCTGTTGGAAAGCAGAAGGAATTGTACGTGTCAGTAGAATTACACCAGAGAGGGAAGAAGAAAGAAGCCTCATGTCCTTAAGCTATTTGACTCTCCAAAGCACAATGCAACAATATTAACTGTTGTAGGACAAGAGAGCTTTTTATTCCAATATGATGTGAAGTAGCTTTGCTTGAAAGATTTCTTCTGTGTTTTCAAAAATCCTTCTGGTTTCCTAGAGGGAAAATGGGGATTACACCAGCAAACCCTGAGCAAGCATGCCCATTGCAGGAGCATTTCTTAAGTGCAGAAACAGCACTGCTGGTTTCTTTAATTGCAGCAACTTGGACGATTACTTTACTCACAAAGCCTTTTGGAGCTACATGAGCTGCTTTCTGCAAGAGAGAAAACCTTGTAAATTTGGGGTTTATCCTCCAAACTACTTGTGAAGGATTGCCACAACTTTCTCCACTGTTCAGAAACAGCTTGCAAGAAAACTGAAGCTTTAAAGTCAGAACTATTAACATTTTGCTGTCATAACCCTACTTTATTCTTAACTGAATGGGATTCCAAAGGTAGAAAATACAAACTTTTTTTCAAATTTCAGCTCTTTTTATCACGACCGTTGAATTTCGCCAACCACAACATCAAAGTTTGAAATGTCCTGTTCTTTGTTCAGTTGTAGACGTGCAGGCCTTACCAAATACTCTATTCAAGAAAAGGGCATGGAATTGCAATTGAGATGGTAATAATATTTTTTTCTAATCTCTGTAAACTTTTTTTGGCTAAGAACAGAATATATCCCCAAACCTATAGTTGTCCTTTCAGAAACAATTTCCATTGTTCTGTTCTTTTTCTTCCTTCATTGCTTCTCAAGATCTAGTCTTAGTCTTATAATTCATGACACAGGATTTTGTATTGCACCTCCAGCAGAAGCCTCTTTATGGTACAAATGATCTATAAATCACGTATTAAACTCAGCAGCACCCAAAACAACTGACACATTTCTATAGAAAGCTTTTTTCTCGAGGAAAAAGCCTTTAATTTGAGAGACAGAATGCATCTTCAAGTCCTTAAAAAACAGATACCTGCTCTGTCAGTAAAAGGCTTACTAATGCTCCAGAAGGAATAAAACTCATTTACCTGGCAGATAAATTGATAAATTGATAAATTGATAAATTGATAAATTGATAAATTGATAAATTGATAAGAGAACCACCTGAGCAGCCAGAGTGGGGCACCAGGCTCTGCACAGGATGGAGCTCTCACTGTGATCACTTCCACTGCATGGCAAAGTAATGGAAAAAGGAAACCATAGATAAAAGCTTTGGCCTGTCCTCCACCCCAGAGAGTGGTAACTGAGCTGGTCCTGGTTAGACAGAAAAGCAGGAGGAACTGAAATGCATTAGTAGTATTTGATGTGAAAAGTTTGATATAATAAAAAATTATGCTTTTTGTCACACAAATGCAGCTTTCCATAAACAGCCTCAAGAACATGAAGCACATTGTTCAGATTTCCTGCTTTTCCTGGGTTTGGAAAAGCTACTTTTGTTTTTTATTGAACACAAATGATTATTCTTAGAAGTATAAGCAATTTTCACACATAAGTAATAAAGAAGAGAGCCCCCATATAATCAGGGCCTGGAAGGAGATGGCAGTAAAACATGAACTACATTAATTCTAAATACTGCTCTGAAAGTATTGATGTTACATTGCTGCAGAGTTCTGTTGAGTTACTTGAACATCTTAATCACTAAACTAATTGAGGACTTAAGTCCTTCCCATTTTGTCAGTTCTTTCATCCTCCAGAAGCACATTTCTGTAGCTGTGGATCAGACAGGCCTGAGCACTTTATTACATACATCACTTGTGGAGCCTACATTTCATTTACAGCTCCTTTTTCCTTTCTCTTTTAAAGTCAGGCTATCCCTACTCATTTCTCTGTAAGTATTTTTAATTTGCTTTTCCCTTGGAACTTGGAACAAGGCATTAAAAAATAAAACCCCTAGACACTGCTGCAACATCATCATTGAGGAAAAAAAACCAACTCCACAACAAATAAAAGCAAAACCATACACAATTCAAGGAGCATTTAAAACCTGCGATAAGGAATATTTGCTAAGTGAGGAGAAAGATAAAGCAACACATGATTGAACATGCTTTGGATTTACAGTCCTATATATAGTCTTGTGCTGTGATGCAGACCATGCTGCCAATTTTACCTATTTTAAGCAAAACATAAATATTCTGTCTGTCTAGCTCCTGCTGACTTGGTCTTGATGGGACTACACTTTCCCCTCTTTATCACACTTGACAACTATATATATATACATGTATATGTATATGTATGAATATGAAGGGTTTACCCTCTAAAATGGAAAGAAGTATCTGAATTTTGTCATCCTTGAAAACTCCTACTGTGGCCCAATTTCTTCTCTTCTACCAAAGGGCTTAGCTGATTTCAGGATTGCTCTAGATAGAAGCCAGCATTGCCTGGAAAACACAAGCTGTTCTTAGAGAAAACTCAGGAAAACATTCCCTGCAAGATATGTTGGGAGGGGCTACCAAAAAATCAAACTGAACAATTTTAGCATCTCATCCCTCAAAATATTTTTAGTTAACAATGTGTATACACACACACACACATACATATATGGAGAGAGAGGGGGAAAGTCCATATTTCAAATCTCCCAACTAAAACCAGATTTTAAAAGGGGGAGGGGAATTAGGAAACCCCATTTTTTTTCATTAAAATATGCATAATTTTAATCAAATAAAAATGATGATCATTAAACTATATTGTAGTTTAAAAGAATATTTCTTCTGAAATATTCTAAAAATCTACAGATTTTTGTCTCTTACAGCTGGGTCCAGCACAATGCCCTTCAAGGACTGTGTAAATCAACAATCACCCTGAGACCCATCATTTATAGCTGCCATAACATTCACATATAGACCCAGCACCCAAGGTGCTACTCTCATCCTCACATCCTTTCTTCTAAAATAGAACTCGCTCTTTAGTATCCATTACAATGTGCTGGTGCAGGCAAGGAATTGTTTATTTGGTGCCTGGAGTCAGAGATGGATCTGGTCATCCCAAAGGCTCGGGTCAGCCTTTGGGCTGATTGTATTCACTGCTGTCCAAGAAACCTCAAATGTGGCAATGCAAAGATAGCAGAGACTACAGAGTTAACACAGCAGTGGTGAGAGGTATTTCAGAATCCATGCTCAGCCTTGAAAAAGCTTTCTCCTGAAAATTTTCTAGTCATTTGTTCTGTAGCACAGAAATGCTCTTGATATTCACGTTTGGGACTTACATCCTTTTCCCCAGCCTGGTAGATTGATATTAGCATGGTTCCTGGCACTCAGCTTGAATTTTTGGCACTGCATCTCAGCTGTGTGCCAGTGTACAGCAGACAGACATGCCCCTGGAATTCCACTGCTGGAGGTGCTATCCCTTCCCTCTGGTGGGGATGGGTACATAAACTGCTACATGTAATGAGCTGAGCTTGGACAGAAATGGGATGAGGAGGCAAAGAAATCAAAACGAAACACAGAGCTAAATGGGGAGTGGGGCATGTCAGCAAACTGAGTTCCAGCCCCTGCTGCAGGGAAGATCTAGCACTGAGTATTAGCCCTCAGTCTGAAGCAATAAGCCTGTTGATCTGCACTGGCTTTGAACTCAAGTACAATTACAACTGAAAAAGCACCTGAATAGCTGGACTGTCACACAGAGAGATTTGGAGAACACTCCAGAAAGTATCAGCTTTAGGATTTTACTGAGATCTCCAGGGTGAGCTGGAAGGAGTGGATTCTTTCTCTGGTTAGAGAAAAGTACTATATCCAAGTGTTGTTTTGGCAACCAGGTAATTATTACTCCTGTAAAGGATCCTCTCTTGCAAGGACCTACACCCCAATAAGCAAAATCTGCCATGCAAAACCCCTTACAAAATTACACAAGACAGAAAAAGTAAACTTCCTCTATCTTTTTATGTACAGGAAGTAGAAGCACATCTTCAGCAGTGGGATGAGCCTCTGAATATACCTACAAGCATATTTGCTAAGATTTTTTAATAAAGAGAGGCCCCTTATAGGCTTCCAACCCCAAAACCAGAGTATGATAGGCACAGAGATGATGAGGTAGAAGCACAGAAGGGAGGTGTTGCCCTGTCAGGGAGACACCAGTGTGCAGTCCCAGCTCAGCCCCTGAGTGACTGCTCACTGGATAGGTGGCAAAAGTCCTAAAGGGTTAAAAATGCTTCACAAAATAAATTGCCAGGTCCACACCTGCTACTCTGTCCAGGGGGCAGCTCCAAGCCGGTCACCCAACCGGGTTAGTTAGGTGAGACAATCCATCTATTTTTACTGAGTAAAAAAAGCCTTAATAACCTTTCTAGAACAAGATTTTTTCCTGCAAGCCAACCATCAATCCAAATTACGCTGGAAAAGGGTGGCAGAATTTGGCCCATACCTGTCACAAAATAGCAAAAGCAACCTGCAGGTGCCTACAAGATGAGCCAGGGAACCGCCTGTATTTTTATACAATGAACTTCATTCAAAATTCTGTCTCTTAGCTCCTAAGTGAGAAACAAAGAACAACACACTTGCCCTCGGGGCAGAGTTTTTCTTTTTGTATGGTTTTTGCCACAGATCATTAAAAAATATAGCTCTTACCAGGCCATTTTCAAAACCACAACATATTCTTATGCATCACAACACATCCCTGCTCTCCCCTCTCTCCTGTGACAGGTATCCAATTGAGCTAAAACTTTGCTCCTACTAAGATGCAAATTTGGAAAAAACAAGATCACGGTTGCCTGGGGCTTGGTTAGCTGGAGATAAAAAAGCAACACCTGTTTTAGGTATGGCTATGTGGAAATGCAGGTGCTCCTCAGGCAACATTCACATGGTAACCAACTGCAAAACTTGTCCTTCTCGTTTGCTTCCTGGGACTACAGCACAGATATGGGTTGAGAAGTCTGCGTGTAACACGGATTTTTTAATATATTTTTTTAATAATACTGCCTTGTGAAATGTTGTTCATTATCATTTTTAATGTGACATAGAAGACAGCTTCCATTTAAGTTGCCCGTTAGTCTGATTAATAACTTACTTTTATTTTACATTTTGTGTTTTATGCTGCCTGCGAGGCAAATATTATCAGTGTTTTCCTACAAGAAGTAAGACAATTCACAGAACACATTTCATGCCCTGAGATCAGAGAAATAAGTTTAGATTTATAATACCCAAGGACTGTGGCTTTTTATGAAGTGTATAAAGAGGGCATGTTTAATTATGTTTTGTTTATATCAGTGCTTTGTCTGTAAAAATAACATGATTAGCATATTTTCCTATCATCGGCAGTTATTTCTAATGATTGATTAAATTTCTTAAGTGCAGAGTGGATTAAATCACAATTTCTTGCAAATAATTTGGGAAAGAAAAGATAGAACTAACTACTCAATTAAAGTGGGAGAGATCAGAGTCCGACCGCTGCAGGCAGAGTCCTGTCCATCTTTTATTGTGACAACAACAAAAATAAAAAGCAAAATGCTTTTTTTTGAAGCTTAAGCATTAAGTATGGAGGGCTAGACAATGAAAACTATATTTTCCAGCCCCTGGATGTATTCCCATGCGTGGCCTGGCTGGAATTGGTTATAATTTTTCTTCCAGCATCAGGACTGTCCCGTTGGGGTTCCTGACCTGCTCTGGCTGGGGGAGGGCTGCTGGTGCTCCTCAGCACTGAGCTACGCAGCTTTAAAAAAAAAAAAAAAGAAAAAAAAGAAAAAAAATCGAGGCGTGGAGTATCCCGAGGTGGCAGAAGCCTTAGACCAGCAAAAGATGATGGGGCTGGGATCGTCATCCTGAAAGGACGCTCCGAAATTCTCCTGGTGTGAAAACCTNTGCTGACCTGCTCTGGTGGGGGGAGGGCTGCTGGTGCTCCTCAGCACTGAGCTACTTAAAAAAAAAAAAAAAGAAAAAAAAGAAAAAAAATCGAGGCGTGGAGTATCCCGAGGTGGCAGAAGCCTTAGACCAGCAAAAGATGATGGGGCTGGGATCGTCATCCTGAAAGGACGCTCCGAAATTCTCCTGGTGTGAAAACCTGGCATGGTACCAGCAGTGCTGAGGGCACCAGCCCTCCCAAATCCTTGCTTTGTTCCAGCCGGTCAGTACAACAGCGTCCCTGCTCACCTGCACGCTATCCCTGTAAAAAAAAAAAAATTTAAAAAATTATATTAAAGAGTTTTATAGGGAGCGG
>WBMY01016602.1:399461-418289 GCA_013397315.1 Donacobius atricapilla
TTCTCCTTCTCCTTCTCTTTCTCCTTCTCTTCTCCTCTCCCACCCAGGGATGCCACGTCCTGCCGGGCCTGGCAGCACCAAGGCTGGGCTGTCCCCACATCCCGGGACACCCTCACACCTCCCGAGCCCCCGCCACAAACACCCAGACATGTAACCAGAGCTGAAAGCACAGTGTGTGTCCTGCCAGAACCAGGAAATCACTGGGATTTGCACTGAAATCACAGAATATTCCCGGTTGGAAGGGACCCAAAGGGACCATCGAGTCCAGCTCTTCTGTGAATGCCCACACAGGGACTGAAGCCCCGACCTTGGCTTTATCAGCACCGTGCTCTGACCAGCAAAGCCCTCAGGTAAATCTGAGGGTGCTTTTAGGATTCTCAGGATCTCAGTGCTGACCTTTAATGCAGAAACACTGAAGATTTATTAAGCTGACATACTTTTTTTTTGTTTGCTTGTTTTCCCGGTGAATCTTTTTATATTGGGAAAGGAAGAACAATGTGAGCCTCTCATTCTGAAGTTTCAAGGTTCTGGGCTACCTACAAACCCCAGGTAGTGGCAGAGACTGTGGGGCTGCAGAGTTAATGTTGGAACTTCAATATTCAGCATTCAACCTGCCTTTCACCCTGAGGGCAGTGGTTTTATGTGTTTGGGACATATTCCCCCATTTTAGTTTTTATATTATTTACACTATGACAGTTCTAGCCTAAGAAACATTTCCTGTTCAACATAAATTAGATAAAACCACTCAGGACAGAATCTCCTGTCTCTTTAGCTGCTTTTGGCTTTTGGCTTGGCTTTGTTTTAAATGTTCCCCCTGGATATTATTTCCATGCATTTCTAAAGTACAGGAGGAATGCAGGAGACAGTCTGTGTTTGTATGTGCTTGAAACACTTGAAACTCCTGTGCAGGAGCAGGATGCCACAATGACAGGTGCAATATAAGAACCACCTGTGTAGATTACTTCAGACTTACTCCTTGCAAACGCTGAATTCCTGGTATTTTGCATTCAGAAGGAACTCTTGGGCTGTGATCCAGTATTCAGTTGCAAAGCTGATAATTATGGCATAGTTAGGGAGAGGAATTAATCAACACAAGCACAAGGTCACCACTGCAGATCTATCTCCAATGCCAACTGGGCAAGATAAGAGGCCTTAGCAGGAAGACCAAGCAATGCACCTGCTGAGGACAGGGCTGGTGGGTGAAAGCAGAGAAAAAACACAAGGATTTTGTGCAGTATTTTGCACTGAATATTTCTTCCACAAAAAAACCCTGAGATCTCTATTTTAGGATCATTTTTCTACAAAGTGAAACAGGTGGGAAAATCATCCACAAACAAAAGTGGATATGAAAAAAATTTAATTTGCTCATTTGCATTCAATTCCTTGCAGTACTTTGGTTTGGAATCTCTAAAAGGCACATTAAACCATACCTCATAGCCTGCAAATCAAGTGCTAATTAAAACTGCATTAACCCTAATGGGTTGGAAAGAAGAAATCTAATTGCAAAAACTTCTGTTTACCTAAGACACACTGGAAAAACAAACCATCCCATATTTCTCTTTAGTCTGTTTTTTTTCTTTCTCTCAGAATGCACACAGAGAGCTGCCTCCCCTTGCTCTGTAATTTACCCAATCAACCTTTTGGGGGAGGTTTCCAGCATGTCAAGCCTCTCTCATAGTGCTTTATAACCAACGTTGTACTACCACAACTTCAAAATCTATCCCCGAACTCTGAAAATCCTGCCTGGAATGAGCCCGTGCTAATCAGTCCCAGGTGCTGACTGCTACCTGCCCAATTTCTTTATTATCTTCCTCCACTCTGAGCACCAGGATATATTTCCTGTACTGGGTGTAGCTGTTGCTCTCCCTTACTGGTACCAGGTCTGTAATTCCATGAATTCCCTGTAGTTTAGGACAAGCCTTGTCTTGTCTTCCTTGATTTCCCACATGGATGAGGCAGAAGCATCACTGTGGAATCCACCTAATGATGAGAGCCCTAGGAGCACTGGTGATAAATGACCTGTTGTTTAGGGTAGGAGGAACCAACCACTTTTTTCTTTCTTTCTTTCTTTCTTTCGTTTTTTTTTTTTTCGTGTGTGTTCTGATTTCGGTTTGTAATCCTTTTCAGTCCTCACCTCCCATTCGATGGGAACATATCTAAGACTAAATTTCCAGCAGAATGTGGGCTTGAAAACTGATGGGAAGGGGGGAGCTAAGCTGTAAGTAGACCCCACCCTGAGGTTTTTTGTCCTAATGAATACCAGGCCACAAATTAATGAAGGAGGTTTTAGGAAAACACTCTGATTTTCTTAGCCTTTCAAGCAACAGCAAATCTTCCAGAAGTCCAGACAGCTGTTTACAGCTTGCTAAGATGTTGATTGTTTACAAATTAGGTTGTCTTTGAAAACCCTGCACCTATCAGCCTGCTATTGTCACTCATCGATGAAGTGAGGGTCCTTCTCAGCCAAAGAAGAAAGGCAAACTTTGGTGGTCTGGTCTGTAGGGAGCCTCCTTGGTTTTACCTCAGGAACATCCAGTATTTTTCTAACCTCCACATTTCAGATGGTTTTGCCCTGGATTTGCTTCAGCATTCACAAATTCATTTGTTTGTAATTGCTCCTAACTGAAACAGTTTCATGCACAAGCATCGCCTTTGCTTTTTTGGATATGCAAAATGGTTTTCAGCTTTTCTCTAAAAACAAAGGCTGGAGTCTGGGGTAAAAAAAAATAATAACAACAATAACAACAAAAAACCTCCACAAAAAAACAACAAAAACCTGCAAGGATATGATATAAAAGAGGAGCTTCTGTATGAGACGATTTGTTCTCTCCCTGACAGCTGTACAGCCCCACAGGCAGCACAAATTGGCCAGGTTGTGAAGTCAAGGCCAGCGCCTTCAGCATTCGGCAGCTTCCTGTGTCTCAATCTTTCTGTTTGGGGAATGAACTGCAATTTGTTTTCACTGACCCATAGCTTCAGTTGCAGAGTGTAGGATTACCTTAATGGACCCAAACTTGAGGCACATCAACTCTAGTTTTAGTCCTTGTCCTTTCTTGTGCCGTTCATTGCTGGGGTGTCAGCAGAGCCCACTGTGCTGGCCCCCTGCCCAGCGCAGGAGGACCTGGAGGAGAGAGGGAATGCTCTGGGGTTGTCTGCAGAGCCAGGGGAATGCCTCCACCACTCTGCCGTGGGACTCTTGAGCATTGTCCTCCCACCCCCCAAGTCCATCCCAGGAGCCTGTTCCAATAACAATTAGAAACCCTGACTCAGGGGCACCATAAATCAAACCCTGAGGCCCCAGCAATACCAATTTCCTGGCTGCAAGTGAATGTGCTCCGTAATTTTCTATGTTCCATCCAGACCTGCCATTTAGCAAAGGCTGCAGGCTTTTCTTTCTCATGCAGGAGCATTGTGGCGCATCCCTGTACACCATACCAGTGTGCGTTTGCTCTGGGCACGGACAACAGACACCCAGCTGGGTTTTCCAGCTCATGCAGGATTCTCAAAGCAGTGAAAGATGCTCTTTTGGTTAAAGTTGTAGAGTTGAGGCACAGCAGTTCTGCTGCAGATCTTGCCCATATTGCTTCATTTCTTTGTGCCCCAGGTACTAGACTGGAGATAAAGTTTTCCTTTTTTTTTTTTTTTTTTNTTTTTTTTTTTTTTTAATTAGATTTACATCTCCCAGGTACCAATTGTAGACTCAGCATCTGCTAAATGGGGCATAATCTCTTCAGCCCTTAAATGCTTCTGACATCCCACCAATAATACCATGTTTTCAAAAACTGACATGTTCCCCACAATCAGGAAAAGAAGTGGAATATGTTTCTCATTTTTGAAACTCCAAGTACTGCCAGCAGCTGTAACACCATGGGGTACACTGACAAAATCCTGATTTTATTCCTTAGGATACAACCTCTAGCCAGAGATCTCCATTATAGTCAGACAGCAACTGGACAGACCTGATGCAGCTTCTTGATGTCCTGGCACTGCTTAGAAGGCAGCTTTGAAAAAGGTCTTTGGATACCTTCAGGTATCCATAGGTTCTTTAGAAATATACCACACCTGGATGAGGGAACTTGAAATCTTCTGAATCCCCTCCAAAAAACTCAGGAAACCCCAAGTCAACAAGCACAGACCCAGGGTAAGCTGCTGTACAACTCTGAAACTGAGCCTGGAGCTTTTTGAAGGCATCCATGAGTCACTAGACTTGCACTGACTCTTTCCTGCTCAATAAAAACCAGGAAAGTAATTAACAAGTAAATCAAAGTCTTCACCCAAGTATTTAAAATAACTTTAAAACTGGAGGCCCTTGAAACTGTCCTTGTCAGTTGTATTAGTCCTTTCTAAGAAATACACCAAAATTAAGTGATTCCCAGTTCCCTTGCTTGTCTACCTTTCAGCTCATTATGACGTTGGTCCAGCAGAGAGTAAAAATTTGTACTGCTTTATTCCAAAACATTCAGGATCCAAAAGAAATTATAAAGAGGCATCCATTTATCAAATCTTCTCACCTGAGAAGAATCTTCTATCTTACATGGGAAGTTCCTCTGGCAGGAGAAAGCCTTTCCTGCCATTTTGGAGTGAAATCCAAATGATAAAACATTTTATCAAGGCAATTAGCATATCAACATGCAAATCCCTATTGAAAAATGCACTGTTGACAAAACAGCTAGAAGGCAACTCATCATGATACAGAAAATGGAAGAAAAGCCCAAACCCAGCAGCATGTATCCAACCAGTCACTGTGTTGGAGAGAGACCACAGAGGCCAAGATCCACGGGGTTTGGACACTCCTCAGTCAGAGTTGCAAAACAAGACTGAAGTGTGATAAGAACTAGATTAGCCTGGAAAAGAACCATAACAATAGTTCTTCATTTCTGTCTAATAATCAAGGAAACAATAATCAAGATATTCTGGTTTGTTTCCTCTCTTCTAAACTAGAAATGTTCACACATAATTTCCAGCCTTTCTTTTGCCTTGCAGGCAGGTGGGAGAACTGGTGTGACATAGTCAGATATCTCTGAGATTAGCAGCTGTAAAACAGACCCATAAACCTCAGGTTTTGTCACCAAGAAAGAAAAATGTATTTGAGCTCCACAGTCTGCTATTTACAAAGGGAGAACTGGTTGTTCTTTTGCTTGTCAGACAACAGAAGAAAGTGTTCTGGTTTTAGTTGCTACCCTTAGGTCCTGTACAATCAGTACATCTATGAAACAACTTCCCAGCCCCAGCAGGAGCAGGTGGCTCAGGAATGCCAAATATTTTGAGACCTTCTATAACTACCACAGAGGAAGAAGTCCTCTTCTCCCCCAGTTGTCCTTGACACTCTGCCTATTCTCCACCTGCACTGCTCTAAGAAACTTTGTTTTATTATTTTTTTATTAAAGTTCCCAGAAGAAAAATGTTTTCCTTCTTTTCCCCCTCACTTTCAATACTGTAGGAAACTTTGGGTGAAATATATAAAAACAAGATCAGAATTTCCCAAAGTGAATAGTGATTTCAGATGCCTCTGCTCCACAAACAGCTTTAACACATCCAGTGGTGAGCCAGAATGAACTATTCACTGAGATTGCAAGCAGGCCTCCCAGCACTCCAAGTATTTGAATATGCCTTCAGGGAAAGAAGGAGTTAATCGAGTTACCTCACATTTAGTATTCATCTTTTTTTGAGCTTTGTCAGGTAGCAGATGACAAGCCCAGGCTTGACTTGGAGCACCAGCTTTGTACTAGCATAGTCTTGTGGGTAGCCTAATGTAATATTAATTGAATTGACATCTCTGCTGAGATCAGTTACAAATGTAGGATCCAAGTTATTTAACAGTTGGTGCAACTGTATTTGAATTTCGATCATAAAGACACATGCTGGGTTAACAGGGCCAGGGGCAGGGCCAGAATCCTGTAGAGCAGAAGTGACCTGGGACTCATGTTTTTAAGGCAGGATTTGTATGGGGAAAAAAACTAGATTATTCCTATACATTGTTCCAGAATGGATATTCTAGTGATAAGAAGGTTACAGACAACATTTAATCTTAAATTGGCATTCATTTAACTCCTTAAAGATCTGGGAGTGTGAACAGCAATGAAATGTTTGTGAGCATCTTCTACAAGCTGACCTAATTTATCCTTCCTGAAGAAAGAGATCTGGACACTGGGCAAACCTGGGCAGGTCAAAGGTCTTTGGAAGGGGAAAAAGATGGGGATGACAGTCTAAGTTACCCTATAGCACAAAGCTTCAGAGCCTGAATCACTGAGAATTCACAGGAGAAGGGATCTTGCTCCTCTCCAAAGTTGCTTCAAATATGTCCAGATTTTGCCACATGCACAAAACTAGAACTGAAAATTTTTGTCTGAAGGATGAATAACCTTTCCATGCTCTTAGTAAAACATGAAAAACACAACCCTACAAAGTTCTCATGGAAATTTCAGCTGAAAAAAAAACAACAAAAAACTGTATTTTCCCTTAGACTATACTTTTAACTAAATCTGTCCTGGGTTTCTCTAGGCCCTCTGCTCTTTTCCCCTCAGTCTTGACCTCTGGAAGAGACTTCCATTATCAGCAGAGGTTGCACCTTCCTGGACCCTCATCCTTACTCACAGAAAAAAACTTTTTCACCTGAGAATCTGTTTGTTTACTTAGCTGTGTAAGTAAAAATATATTAGGTGGAAAAAAAAAATAGAAAATTAGACTGCAGACTTTGAAAAACAGGTAATTTCATCTAAACTAGTTTGGCCTAAGAGGAAATTTTGCTGTATACAGCAGTTTATTTTTGGCTTTTGGGGTTTTTTAAAGAAATACTTCAAAAAATATGAGAAAAAACTCCAAAGTGGGTACAGTCAAAAAACGTGGCTGAGTGTAACAGAGCAAGAGCACTAAAAAATTAATTCCTTGTGCTGCCGCTTCCCTGCCAAAACCCCATGAATTTAAAATCCAATCCACTGCAATTACACCAGTCCCCAGCCACACACCATGCATCCGTAGGAGCACAGTGAGCAAGAATTGGATTTCCCTCAGTTAAGGTGTCAAGGGAACAGCCAGCAGGTTGGAATTGTATCCAGACATTTGTTCATATATACAGCAGTGAAACTAAAAATACTTTCTGCCCTTCATCAAGATCCAGCTCACAAAGCTTTGTGATACTTTATCCTGATGCCATTATAACACTAACTCTTTCAAAGAAATAATTTGTTGCTACAGAAATTCACAAAATTTACCTGTGGGAACATCTTTTTACTGAAGTAAAAAGCTCCCCACAGGGATGGTGCTGTACCTTGGTGAGACAATTGTCTCAGGCTGAGATGCACCCCCCTGCAGTGGGAGTCTGGGGAAATGTGAACACTTTGGAAGTTGCACCTTCAGACCACAGCCAAGAAAGCCTCTTGGAAACCTCATCAGCTAAGTCATTGCAATAGATTTAGACACTGGGAGAAGCTTAGAGCTGCCTGGTTCTCACTGAAATGACAGAGCAGGGCCTCCAAACGCTCTGATACCAAACCAAGGTACCCAAGGGCAGACCCCAAGAGACGGAGCAGCTCAGCCCCCACAAGCAGAGAGCAGCTGGCAGCAGCAGGTAAATCACTGTCAAATTGCTCCAGCGGATGTTGCAGCCCTCGTGTCTGCAAATAAGTAAATAATTGTGGGGGAACACCTGGTTCTCATCCTACCTAACATACCTGCCACTGGCGCTGGGGACACAGGGGCACATGAGGAAAGCAGAGCAAACCCTTATTGAAAATCACTGCAGAAAACATGAGGATGTCTGGGGTCAGGGGAGCCCATGTGCACAGAGAGCTGCAGGTAGTTATTTATTTTATGAACAGAAGTGCTTTTGCACAGGATAGAATGGAACAGAAGCAGGTGGCCTGGCAAGGCAAGAAGGCAAACGCCTACTTCCAGACATAAATTTCAGACTGAAGTATAACGATACTTCAATTATTATTGATTGGAATACAATATTTCAATCACCTGGATGTAGCTGAGTAAGGGATAAACAACTCACCTTATGTGCAAAATTCCCTATTTCAGTGTCTTTGCTGATTTAAGTCTGAATACACAGACACTGTGGTCTGTGGTTGCGATTGGCATACAAAGGGGATGCACTGTCATGCTGCTGAGGCTGCATTTTACATTTCTGTGATTTGCTGCACAGCAGCTGCTAGATGATCCAGTGAAATCAGATCTGTATTGTCCAAACACAGGAGAAAAGTCAGACCCACACAGAGGCTCATCGCTTTCCGTCTTTTCGTACCGGAGCACGTCTGTGCTTTTTCGACAGTAATAGAATGTCTGGGCTTTTTGCACAGTAATATCCTTGCAAAAAGAACCTACCTGCACTTCTTGCACAACATCAGACACACCACTGCTGGTCAGAGAGCTTGGATCCTTGCTGGCTGAAAGGGTCTGGGAGCCTTGCTAGGGAACTGATGGTCTTCAAGTTGAGAACTGTAATTATCTGAACTCTCATTTACTCCAAGAATCTGCATACTCTTATAAGAGAAATGTGGCAGAAATAGCTAAGGTTTTGTAATTGAGAAAAAAAGGGAAATGTTTCTGGTGTCACATTACAAACACAAACAGACTTGCAACTGCTGCCAGCACACGTCTGTAAGAAATGAGGATATTTTTGCCATGTCAGGATTCAGTGAAAATGTATCTCATACACAACATATTTCTGTAATATATGTAACTTCTGTTATTGTTGCCTCTCACTGTAAAGCCCCAAGATCATCCTGCAAACATCTTCATCATTATTTTGAGGTCCTTTTTTACTTCTGCAGTTAAAAGTATGAGAAAATTTGGGCAAACATCTGACTTTTGCTCCCACTACAGATATAATATCTCCAGTGAGCACCATGTTGTCATACTATGTTCCCAAAACTTTTGATACGCTCTCGCTGCCCAGACAGTGAAGTTTGTTTTACAGCTAATTATCCAGTCTGATAGCCAAGCCCACAGAGCCTGGCACAGCTCCACTGACTTCTGTGAACTGACAACAATTTGCATATGGCAAAAACATAGATTGAGGCTCTTTTTGAAGGGTTCAGACTTGATTGCACCAGGAAGTTAAGCACCTAGCTACCTTTTAAAATCTGATCACTAAAAACACTCTTAATACCTTCTTATTAGAAAACTTCAGATAAGACAGTAAATCACAGTTATTCCCCTACTAGTAAAACTGTACATCATCCTTTATCCAAACAACAGCTATTGTCTGAAAATTATGAACAACACAGCTGCAGGGATCTTAGTCAGGGATCATCTTTGATTTTGGACAAATGAGGGAGTGGAGATGACAAAGTGGCTTAACTTTTCAAAGAAGGCTCTCACCAGTCCAGAGTTGAAGGAGAACTCAACAAGTGAAGGTGCACACTTTAATGTGGACGACACTTATTCTTTTATATGACCCAGATAAAAATCGCACTTGATTCTCACTGTATCTGCTTTCCTAATGCTCACAAACAGAGCTTTTAGAGGGCTTTGAATTAGATCTGTGATTTGTGAGAGACATGTATAATAATTAGACTGTGAAGATGTACAGCTAATCCATTTAAAGGTGTGAAGAAGTCCATTTAATGAACATTATAGTCACATTAGACTTGGAAACATCTAACTCTTTTGTTAAATAAAAAGAAGTTCAATGAGATTAACTTCTCTTAGTTGGTTTTAAAGAATACTCAAACATGTCCTACTCTGATAGTGTACTATTCCTTGGTGCATGGTTTCTGCATACCAATGTCTTCAGTGTAGAAGAGTAAGAATAAGACTGGGAGACATTCTATTTCAGTTAAATAATTACAAATTAAAGAGGATCACTTCTACTTTCTATACTTACTGTAGTATGATAAGAAGCTGAACTCCTTGAACTTGTAATTATATAACAGAAATGTTAATCTCCTGGCTCGGTATTCAGTTCTACTGCATTAAATGTATTCTTACAATTATCAAGTTTACTACATAGCACATAGACATTTCTATTGGGAAACCTATTATTTGATCATATCAGATTTTGACCATAAATACCATAATGGAATTCTGTTTTCAAATCTCTCACTGCCACAAAATGACTAATGAGGGTTAATACACCTATGTAGCTTGAGAACCTGAAAAAAAATCTCTGTAATTTCTGATTTTCAATTTGTAATGCTAACTGAGTTTCTGATTATTTTCCACAGCTTTGTGCAATTAAAAAAAAAAAAAAAAGACAAGAACATATAAGTCCAAAATACGCTAAGTAACTTGTAATAAAGAAATTTAATTTTAAATATATGTACTTTAAGCAGCTGTTCTCCTCTTAGGAGAAACTCATTTAGGCTTAAGAGTTACTGGCCGGAGCTATCTTCTTTTCACAGCATATTATAATGTGTGCCATTGGCTTTAATAGTTTGGAAGTACAATTTACATCCTTGTCCATTTAAATATATAAAACTATTTCAAGGGGTAAGGTAGCCAATTAGAAAACAGGATCACTCACTGACTTCCATTTTTAAACGAAGAAAATGTTATTTTTCCAGCAAAATTCTGGCTCCCAATGCTTTAAGGAAGCTGTACACCTGTTAAAAAATGAAGATAAGCTCTGTAGAGTCACTTCAGAGGGATTTTAGCCAGCGAAATTCCTGCTTCCAGTGGAGATTCCTGGCTTGCTGCATGCATCAGGCTGCATTCTTTTGCAGTTTGCAGAGCAAAACCTGATAAGATCAAGAGACAACATAATCCTAGCTAATGAAGGGTGACTTTTTATGTACTGTATGGATGCAGTTGAACATTAGAAAGACAATCCTTCCACCTGGGGAGGCTGGGGCAGGGGAAGCACCCTCTTGAGGGCTCACCCTGAACATAAACTACACAGGTTTCACCTACTGAGCACGCTGAGCCTTCCAGTCATTGCCTGAAGTATTTTACCTGTCCTAGGAGCTGTGCATTGGCACCTCACAGCTCCCACCCTTATCTGCTACTCAGAACTCCCACAGCACCGTTTGCAAACCACTGTTATAAACACATCAACTCCCCCAACACTTCACTTCCCAAATGTGGACCTTGGAGTTTTATCAGTGAGACACTCGGACAGAGGCTTCTACAGGCAGAAAGGAGAGGAAGAAACAGAAACATGAAAGAAGAGCAGCCCATTCAAGATTCGTTGCTAAGGTTCTCAGGAGCTTATGCTGCTTTTGACGTTTTGTGGATCTCGTGCAGTCCAGGGATTTTGCAGACACCTGGGATTGAGGTAACTGGGCTCTCACTCTGAAGGTGAACCTTAAGGTGTCTGCAGTACCCAGATCCTCTGACTTAGAGAGGAGCAAGCCCCAGGGACGGGCTGTGCCTGGCAGTCACAGGGCTGATTCCTGCTAAGCTTGGCACCACCCCGTGCACCCTTTGGATCTCAGATTCCTCAGCAGCCGTGCTCTCCCCAGGCATGCCATGCTCACTGGAGCAAACAAGTGAGATAAGGGTGAAGTCGACTTTGATTGCACTGCATAGAAAATATACTTCCCTTTAAATTTCCTGCCTGCCTCAGCTCCTGGATACGCGCACAATACCCTGGCTAATGACTCAGTCATGCAAGCCGAGCTACCCTGGCTGACCCACAGAGCCTCTCGCCCAGCCCGGCCTGCCCTCTCACAGGATGGGGGTTGCAGTGGTGGAGCTCCCTCCGTGTGTGCAGAGAGAATAACCACCATCTCACACCACTAATTCTAAGCCACTGAGAGCTTGACTTGACCTTATCTTTTGTCTTTCAATCCCAGCTAGGCAGGACTTCATTATTCTTTCATTATTAGTATGTTTTGGCTACTCTCTAAAATAAACCTTCCTCATTTCTGCTGCAACATCCTTGTTATGTTTACTGTGGTCCTGGAGGATAACTTTCTACCTATCTCCTTACACACACACCTCTGCATTTCACACACACACTCACATCTGTCTTCTAACACAGAACCTTTCCATTTTCTTTAACATTACTTCTTTACCCAATTGTTTTTTCTAGACTTCTGATCATCCCTCCCCACCTTATTTTGAAGTGTGGTGTGTCTGTACATGTTATTTCAGCTGAGGCATTTCCCCAAGGCACTATTACTTCCCTTCAATGTGTGTGCTGAGAAGCACCAGATCTTTTCTGAGATACTACTTAATTTTAGTTACTGGTTAAGGTCAGCATCCAGTGCCATGAGTTGTAGATGTCAGACTGTTTTCCAAGCAAATGCATGTTTATGATCAACTCCTATTTGTGGCATCTTCTAGCACCTTCCTTTGTTCTGAATACACCTGAAAAACTCATTGGCTTTGATTCCAAGAAAGCTTTTCTCAGATCCCAGCTTGTCTGAGTCACGACATTGAGCCAGCTTGGGAATCTTGTCCCTTTCCTGCTGGGTTTTCTTGTTTTGCAAGTAGCACACTTCATTCTTTGAGGCCAGGTGAATTCACAGGTCTGAGCAGACCACAGGACAGGAGCATGCTGGGCTAGCTGAGACACGGTTGTGGCCGTGAGTAAGAATAAAAAGTAAGGTGGAAGTGGATGATGCAGCACCTCTGGGAAAGGGCAGAAGTTCACAACCAACTTTCCAAGGTGAAGCCAGAGCCTGTCCCCTGCCAGAGGCTGCTGAGGGAGAGACAGCAGGGAGCAGGTCCTGCCCTCCACCAGGACTAATCCTTCCCTGCTCAGTCAACAGGGGCACATCTTCAGAGACAGAAAATGTCACCACTCCAGTTTAGCAGAGTCACATCTGGCTACAGCGCTGTGAAATTGCGTTTCCTCAGCGACAGCACAGCCCCACACACTGAACAAAGAGCAGCAAGCAGGCAGCAACAGCAAGGCAGCAGAAATTTGTTTGTAAAGTACAGTTAGCAAATACTTGGAGGAAGTATTCCAGTCTCATCATCTTGCAATAAAATTCAAATTTCCTCACTCACACAGTCTTACTGTAACATAAATATATCTAAATTAGGTTACAAAACTGATGAGATAATTAAATAGTGCACATAAATGTGAGCAGGCACATTGGGAAATATACTGCACTGCTGTTTAAATATAGCAGATAAAGCCATGGGAATGAGGCAAGAGAATATACTGCTGTAAGATTATAGATATAAATGCAAGTCCTCTGCCGTGGTGCCGCTAGAATATAGGGAGAAAGTTATTAGAAACAAAATGAATTCAGTAGCGCCTTGAACTCACTATCATAGTCTGGGGCAAGTTAATCACTTCATCCTCATCCACTAGCACATTTATCCACCTACTAATTCTCCACCTAATTAGAGAGAAATTCAGAGCTCTACTGGTCAGGGAGGCAGGGATTAGGGTTAAGAAAACACTTGTATTTGAAACCCCCTACCTCTGCTGGTTAGTGTGAAAGATCCTATAAGAAACTCCCACCCTAGCTAATCCATGACCCTCAGCAGGGAGGAGTGTTAACAATTTGGTTTAAAACTCACACTCTCAGACAAATGCATCAAAAACGGCTTTTCTTCTTTGATTTATAGGTATTACTTGTTTTTCCAAGCTCCATTAAGGACTCTTCATCATGTACTGCAAGGGGCATTAAGCACTGAAAGTTGTTCCCAGCTCTGTATTATTCAAAGGCAATTTACACTAATTATTGGAGTCCATGGTGTTACCCATACTCATAGAATGATCCATCTCAGCAGGCTAAAGTACTTTTGAAATGTTAATTTATTACTGAGGTATAAAAACGTCCTTACATTAAAGCTCAATTCGTTCTTAAATGCCAAAAGTTTTTCTATTACTGATATATTACATACTTACTGTTTATCTTAGATACAGGAATAAAGATATCATTTAATTTACTATATAATAGGGTCTATAAAAGCCACTATTAACACAAATTGTGCTGCATTTAAACTCATTACAACACAGATATTATTCTTGTTTTTCTTGTTTAGTGATTTTCTCTACGCAAACAGAGCTACTTCTTGGAGACAAGCTTTTCGGGCAAAGAGCTGCACAGCAAAATGAAAAAAAAGTGCTTAACTGGAGAAATATTTCACCAGTTCCAAAATTATCTCATTCATGTCAAAGTACAGATATTGCTATGATATCACTGCTCTGAGGAAAATGCATTCATGAATTGGCATGAGAGTGCGCCCGTGTATCAAATGCCAACAAAAACCTTCTAAAAGTACCCAGCATTCAGTCAAATCCTGGCACAGAAGCTGCTGATTTGAGCAAGAATTATTTTGCCAGTGCTGAGCCACCGCTTGCAGGTTTTGTTTTTCTTGGTCGCAGTGTGTGAAAATAGAGCCACGCCAACAAAAATTTATTTGACCTTGTGTTGACAAAAGCTCTTGAACAATTGAGGGAATCATTTCTTAACTAGCTCAATCAACAACTTTTACTTCACTTGAGAAGCCACTGGATTTCAGTCAGTGGTTGGAAGGATCCCTGCCTTGGAAGCGGCAGGGCCTTGGGACGCACAGAGTTTGTTGCAAATAAAAAAAAAGCTCCCTTTGCCTTCTTAAGCCGTCTTCAGGGTCCCAAAGATAGTCCTCACCCATTAAATGTACACTGTGGTGAATTAAGACCATCTGCTTTATATCTGAAAATCTGAATAATATCACATAAACAAAGCTTGTCATGATAGGCTAAAACCCTTTTTTATCCAAAACTTCTGGCAACTTAAAATTTGCTTGTGTAGTCAAAATGCAAAGCACAGCTTTAGAATAGCAATTCTCTTGTTCCCAAACTCCGCCAAGATTTCATACAACCTTGCCCCAAATTTCATTTTCTTCTCCAGGTCTCTGTCTAACCATGGAAAGTACTCCTTCCTTGTCCATAGCAGTTCCTGAAATGAAAGGAATTATGAAATAAAGTTTTATGCCAGTATAAATCTTGAGTGCCACTAGCACAATCTGTTTACCCAAATAAATCTAAATTCCAGAGCAATGACTTGGCTCCCTAAGCTGGTCCATGCACTGTAGGTGCTCAGGAGTGAGATGATTTGCAAAGCAGGAGCGATTCCATTGTGCTCCTTTGCATGCCTAAATTCCACACATAGGGCTATAATTTGCATGCACAACAGTTTGCATACATTAAGGATTTTTTCTGTTTTGCATAAAAGGCCCGGTAGATGCCAAAGCAATGACTTGTGTACAAAACCACAGTAATCCTACCTGCAAGTCAGACCTTTAGATAAACAAGCTTTACTTATTTAAAGCATCTCTTAAACGATGAAAATCTGCTTTAAATGAACACATGTTCTCACAAAGCCTGTAACTGGTCATGAAAATGATTCCCATCAGAAAAGGCAACATCCCACAAATTTCTCCTACAAATTTATGTCATGAATTAGAAGTGAGGCATATTATTATTTTGCAGCACAAGCAGGGAAAAAAACCCCTATATTTTTCAGTCATATTTAATCTTCATTTAGTCACAGCGTATGTATTACTTATGGTATGTCTTTTATTTTGGGAATAGGTGGACACAGCTAATCCCAAGCTACTGAGGCATGGATCACCACAAACGTTTTGGAAAGAAGTCACCCTCATATAAACACCTATTTTACACAGTAATCTCATTTTTCCATAAGACGCTGACTTTCTGCTATGCAGATAAGCCTGTAGGTTATTCAAATTTCTATTTTATTCCTCACTGAAAGTTTGCCAGCCCTCGACATTTAGGACTATGAGTTGTCTCCATATAGAATTTACTTCCAAATGTGAAAACTGTTTTTTTTCTGCACTGTAATCCAAGCAATTTGTAGAAACTTCATGTCCCACAGAAACCAAATTAATTCTCTTCAATAGAGGAAGTTTGGGACATAAATACAGCTCAGGTGTCCTTTGAGGCAATGAGTGAATTCCATGCTGCTCCAGACTCACCTTTGTCCAGATAAAAGTCTAGCAAAAGAAGTGCTGTGAATTTTCAGTTGTCACTGGCATTGGCTCAGCGGCACAAAAGGGCAATTTAAGCAATTTGTGATGAGTTAGACAAATTTAGGACCTATAAAAAACATTCTGCAGATCTCTCTATAATAATATCAGCAATGGCTTAAACTCTTCTTAGAAACAACTTCAAGAAAACAAGAATGAAGCTAAACAAAATGGAAAATTCTCCTCACTTCTCAAGAAAAAAAAAAAAAAGGAGATTCTCCCAGACCTCAGGGTTGTGCACTCACTGCAACAGTGGTACACCAATTTTCAATGCCCTTGGTTCATACAGAGTGAAGATTTCACTGCAGGGCCATGTGAAACATTTCAGAAGGGAAATCTAACCTAGATTCCAGTCAGTCAAACGGCTGTCAGATCAGGTACCTAAGGAATATGTTTCCTCTTACTAGACAGAAAAATATTTTGTAAATGCCGTCAGTAGAAAAAAAAAAAACCAACCCAAAACCTGTTAGCAATCTTACATGTATTCATTTAATTTTTAGCCATGGTTGCACATTTCATTAAAAGAGTACATTTGCCTCAGACTATATCAACAGGTTTGCCAATAGCATCAAGCCAGATACTGAATATTTTGTAAATTCTTCAGGATATTGCCATGATGCCATTCACATCACATAGCACCTATGCATTATATATGCAAGGCTAGTGGCACCAGGCAGCTCTTTTTCCAATTAATACATGTCAGAGCAAATTGTTTGGAGGAGGGAAATAAACCCAAAATGAAAGAAAAGGAGATTTCTGCACAATTGCCCACTGCAACATGAAAACTCACCTCATCTGCATAGTATTAATGATATGAAATATGCAAACAGATGTTTCTCTCATTAAATGCTGTATGCCAATAACACTAGGAGGAGTGCTAATGTTGTTTCAGGGTTGAGAGATCATGGGGGGTAATTAAAGGTTAATCCAGTTTTCAGTTCACAGACTGTAAGACATGAGTGGTTATAAAGAAAAATTGTCACTTAACCTTCATTATCCAGAGCATATGGATTTTTCCTCTAGAACAGCAAAAACATATATGTGTTTATCTGTACTCTAGTGCCAAGTATGGTGCCTATCATTAGAGAAGAAGAGAAATTATTTGTTGAAATGAATGTCATTAAGGAGGTGCCAGAATGCATTAATTAGGGAAAGCAGAATTCGATCAGAAGTTCTCAGACAGCAATCTAAACCCTGCAATCTCACTAACTATATTTCAATTGCTGAGATGCTGTCAAATGCTAATAGAAAAGCAACTGAACTACTTGTGGAACAAGTCCCCTAAAATAATTAAAAGCCTAATGTTTGAGATCCCACGTGGTTTCCCCATAAGCCCTGTGAGGTGGATGGTTCCATCAGCAGCAGGCTCACAAGCCTCTCTTTCTCTCAGAGCATCCTGCCGGGCAGATTGGAAGCAGTAAACATTTTAGCACCTAGATCTGAGTTCAACACGCCAGATGAGACATTCCCACTCCGTGCTCATAGGAGAAAATAAAGTGATAAGTGCCTGCGCTGCAGTCGAGCCCTGTTCTTCAGCAGCGAGGATTTGTGCCGAGGGAAAGGCAGGGCCAGTGTGAACCACAGCAGCCACAGGTGGGAAGAAGTAGAAAGAAGCAAAGAAATATCTTGATTTGTGCAACCTTCTCTATATAATATCCGGGTGAAAATCGATGTGGGCTTGGGGTAGTGAGAGTGACAAGTCAAAGAGGAGGTGAGAGTTGATTCTGTTAAGCCTTGGGTCCAGGGACTGTAGCATTCTCTGCTCCCAAGACTACATGGCAAGCTTGAATAGTTTGGTTTTTTTTACTTAAAAAGTGGGCTTGCAGTCTTGAAATCTTGCAAATTATTTCCTTTAAGTATGGAACAAGAGCTAGGGTTTATGTATGCCTCTGCAGTGTGTCTTTCACCATCTGGCTGTCCCCACTGTCTCTAGCACTCCTCCCCCAGTAACACCACTAGACCTTCCATCTGCGCCTCACTGGTTCTTTGGGCTCAAAAACCATTTTCCCTCCCTTCTGACCTCGCAACTTCCTTTTTTTGTGCACGACACGACATCAAAAAAACCACAAACACACCAACCTGGCCTCAACATTTACCTTGGTTTCCTGGGCTGAATACATAGCTCAGATTTGGCCCAAAAATTTCAAACAGCACTGAGTAGAATATAGCCTCAACTTGAGATATCATGGCTTTTCTAGCTCTAGAATTTCACTACAGAATTCAGTTTCAGAACTCCTCATTAACTGAGGGTACCAAAAAAAAACAACTATTAAATGTACTATATAAGATCAAAATCAACAGACTAGTATGTCCATGTCTGCATTCATGTGGCATCCTGCGTCATAAACTGTGCTTCGTAGAAACTCCCCTTCTCAATGATTTTTCACAGCTATTCACAGCCTGCTCCCATTTGAAAAAGGTCGGGTACCCAAGAAGAAGAGGCTTGTGAAAATACCACTTTCTCTGAAGCTTAGCACTGCAGAAAGATTTTACTTCACGTTATTTTTCCATGAATGGCTGCAGTGAAACACAAATGTCGTCTTCCTCCCCTGGAGCGTGGAAGAGCCGTACTTTTCCCTCGGGTCGCAAACTTTGTGAGGATACTACATTTAACCAGCTGCAAATCCTAGGGCAACACGGGGTCCACCTACAGCAGCACAGAAAAGCCCACGGCAGAAACAAGGCACGGGGGGAGAAAACCCACCTTCCACCCTCTCTCAGCCTGCGCCGTGGCTTCTCCAGCTGCACACCCATGGCCAGCATCGGCGGCTGCTGCCCCTTCGCAGCCGCCTGAAGGAACAGCCGGGGATCGAGGATCACCCCGGGATCGGGGGTTCTGTCACCCCGGGTACAGCGGGTTCTCTCACCCCGGGGACGGTGGGTTCTGTCACCCCGGGGCACGGGGGGGTCTGTCACCCCAGGATCAGGGGTTCTGTCACCCCGCGGCAC
>WBMY01016602.1:418531-438531 GCA_013397315.1 Donacobius atricapilla
CTGGCACGAGGACGCGGGGCGGGCAGTTGCAGGAGCCCCGCGGGTCTGTGGCGGGCCGACAGCATTGAATCAGCCCCCGCTCTGAGCCCTGCGGCACAAAGGCGCTCCCAGGCCTTCCCCACCGCCCTCGCCGGGCATCAGCCCCCGGAGAAACGATTCCGACCGGGAATCGCCCAGTGCCCCCAGCCCCCGGCAGCAAAAGGGGCTGTCGGCCTCTCCTCGGGCTCATGGCGCCTGAGGGCTGTCCCGGCTCCCCGGCCCTGCGAGGTTCAAGTTGCGCCCGTGAAGTCTGAACGAGTGCTGGCAAACGCCGCCTGATCCTTAATAAAGCAGATTACAAGTATCCCCTGGAAATGTCACTTGTGCGTTTATGGTGACGAGCCGTACGAAAACACCCGGCCATCAAATGTTTCCTGGCCGAATGTAGGCTCAGGGAAATTGAAGGCAGGTAACAGTGCGAGGGAGGAAATGGGGCCTGCAAAACACCGAGGGCCAAACGGAGGATTTGGTCCAGCGTTCAGGAGAGCCTAAGGATAAGTCTAGTGAAATTTGCATTTAAATGGCTCCGTGCAACCCCTGACAACAGTGTCTCACACACATGGGTGTGCACACAGGTCCTGACAAATGGAAACACGCTTCAGCAACTCTGGTTACCTGCAAGGACCTGTGGCTGAGGGATGCACGGGGTTTGGGCCTACAAAAAGAGAATAAATAGGTATTAAAATCTATTTATCATGAGCAGAGTTTTGGATGTCTAATTGCTGCAGTTTGTTAGAGGAACAAAAAGATCTTCCCTGACTTCAGCCACATCCAAGGGGATTAATTTGCCACTCTTCAAAAACAACTCATTGGAGGAATGTCCTCTTCGATTCTTTATTCTCACATTCATTAGGAGCAATAAGTACACTAGATACACTCAGTACTTAAAACATTAGTAGAAATAAATCTGCCACACATCGCAAGAGGGCAACAAAGATCTGGCTGTTTGGGGTGGGAGCCTCCAAAGTGAATCCTTTTAGGGAACCGTCCCATCCAGCTCCCATCTCCTCCAGCACAGCCAGTGCTCCCCCATCCCACCTGCGATGGCCACGAGCTGGACATGACTGTCCAGAAGGGCCATGGTGAGGGCTGCAGGAGGCAGCAAGGCCATAAGTGGCCCATTCTCTTCACCATTTTTAAGGAACATGCTTTTTTCGGCAATGAACCCACAAAGCACCACCTGTCAAACCTTCCAGCCCATGTCTCACCCCCAGGTCCTTTGTGGCGGCTTTGCATCTTGTCAGCAAATTCCCTGTAGCAGAGGAGCTCTGTCTAGGAAGACAGAGAAAATATGAAAGAAGAATATTTTGTGCTGAAATATAAAATTAAAGTCAATTTGATCCTTATACAAGAAAAAAAAAAAAAAAAAACCTCACCAAAAAATGAGGTGACTGAAAATTTCTACAGAGAACTATTCTGAGAGGATTGAGCCAAACTCTGTCTTCTCCACGACTGATTTTCAAGATGCTTCGTCATTTCTCTCACTCAAGGATGCCCTGCCCAGCAGTGGGATTGCTCACCTGAACAAATCCATCCCCTGGCTCTGGGGACCAATGTCCTGCAGTATCCCAGCCAGGATTCCTGCCCACAGGAGAAGGCTGGAGAAGCAGGGGGATGCCCCAGATTTCCAGCCAGTAGTTGCGGGCTGGGAGTGCTGACACCTCAAACTTTCCTCGTACTCTTCAAGGGCCCGGCTGGAGAGGCGGCTGCCTTTATCTCCTGCTTGTTTAAGGTAATTACTACTTGTATTTCCTCCCTGCTGGTTCTGCTGGAGCGGAAAAGGTATTGGCCTTCACTTCACTATACAAAATAAAGGAAAAAAAATCTGGTTTATAAACACCACTTTTTCTATACTTTCAAAGGCAGGTTGTAGGGTGAGAGTCAGGAGAATGGTCCCTATTTGGAAAGCAGGCTAATAATAATGATGAAGTTGATGCAGGGAAATCTCTTGTCGAGCCTCCCAGAGCACTCTTTGTTCCCTCGGTAGTAAACAATTATCTTTTAAAGATGCTCTGCTGTCTCCACCACTCACCCTGCTATAAGATATTAAACAACCCCAAAAAGCTGCCCAATTGTGTGCAAAGAGTGGATTTCCTTTCAGAAAGGGTGGGAATTTGCAACTCTTTAAAGACACTTAGAGTTAATTAAAACCAATGCAGCCCAAAGAGAAATATAGCACCGTTTTTCAAGGAGGGATGAAGTCAGTCTGATTAGCAAGTGTTTTGTTACCATGCTAAAATATGCTTTTTGATTCTTAAAATTCAGTGCTTACTACTGATGGAAAACAATTGTTCATCCTCCATAGCAATGAAAGTTCAAGTGACTTAAAAATAGCCAACAATATGCTAAAAAAATAATAAAAAGAAGCACCTTCATGTTTTACAAGGAAATCTTGAAAATAAGACTGCCTTTAAAAGTACATTTTGGAGGACAACACATAAGCAATAAGGAATATGGAAATTCTTCATTTAAAATCTACCTCACAGTCAGCAGTGTGTTGATTTGAAATGCTTTGCCTTTCTAACTGTTCCCCTCCTCCTAATAAGCACTGCATCCAATTTGTATGTTATTCTGATGAAATGGTTTAAGCGAGAGAAAATGAGTAGCTTGAAAAATAAAGGAAAGTTCTACAGAAGAAATGAAGTGCTATCATTGAAATCTTTATTTATGTGAAAAGAAAGGGCTAAAACATTACCTCAGAATTCAAGATTACAACATCAGTAGGATATAAAGTAAATCCATTCTCGTAGTGAAACATCAGAAACCATAATCCTTTTTCAAAGACCTTTTGTTATTTTAATGTCTGACAAATTATGCTTTTTTAAAAGAAGAAAAACACTTAGATTTAAGAGGTTTCTTTTACTTCAGTAAAAGTAGTTTCACTATTTAAAAGTTTCAATTTTCTGTAACCAATAGTATTTACCATGCTGGCCAAGTATTAACACAAGAGAAAGGTTATTTTAGCCTCAGTAGGACCAAATACAAAATTGCCACCAAAGACTTTTCCATGAGTTGTTACGGCAACTTAGTGTTCTAAAAAGTATTAAGTTTGAGAAAAGGTTTTGTTTTGTTAATTTGGCTGCTTTTCCTTCAGGTTTTGAAGCTGTTAAGTGTTACAAAAATGTTACATCATTGTCATTCAAATGATGGGAGGTCTCAGAACATATTTGAAACTTGTTTATGCTGCAGGACGTTCCAGGGTGATGTCCAAGGACGCCCAGCCCCACCTTTAGGGGGAAACCCTTGACCTCAGTATGAGCACAGGAGTCATTCCACAGCGATCCTAGCACTAAGAAACAAGGATCAGAAGTAAAAAAAAACAACCCTGCATTATTTGCCTCCAATGGAGGAGAGACAGGAGGAAGGGATGGCATAAGGTACCCTTCCCTAGTGCAACCAGAACCTCTCTTTCATATGTTCATGTTTAAACGCATTATCAAGAAGCTCCTCACGGTATTCTGGACTCTTGACATCACATGAAGAGCTCGAAGAGTGAACTAAGCTCCTGAGAGCTCTGTAACCAAAGGACAGGTTTTGACTGGTGCAGACAGGGCAGGAAATTGCTGTAAGATGCCTGTTTTAGGTCCTGCGCCACAGGCAGGGAAGAGACAGAATTATGGGCTTAAAACCCCGTAATGAACAAGAGCTCAGGATCACAGGATTTCTGTCACAGCCATTCCTCTTGGAATGTTCCCAGTGCTGCAAGTCCCAGCTCAGACCCTCGGTTCCCAAACCCTACCCCAGATGTGCAGCACAACCTCTGACACACAGAAGTGCCCCGTGAGCTCTGGCACCATCCCGACTCCAGCCTTGTCCCACCCTGCTGGTTTGGGCAGGGGGGCACTGGAGCTCTCCCAGACGAGTGGGAACAGTCATGGCAACGTGGAGAATGGCCTGGGCTGATGTGCCTGGGCAGCCTCATGGGTGTAGGGCCAAAAAGTTCTGCTGGCCTCCTCTCTGACTGGGTTTGGGGGCTTTCCTGTATGTGGTAAAAGATGGGGAAATAAGAGAGCAAATGAATTCTGTCCCTCAAGAAATGAATGCTTTTTTAGACATTGACCAATTTGCTGGGTTTTTAAATGAAACTGGAAACTACGGGGAGGTTGCGTGGCTTTAATTGGAACTTTGATTTATTGTTTTTCCTCACCAGGCCTCTCAACTCTTTCCTCTCCTAGTTTTCCTACTCATCTCTTTTTAAAGAGAAAGGTGGGTGGAAATAAACTGGGGAAATTGAAAAGAAAACCAAAATTTTCGAGAATAAAAACCTGACATTCATGTGACCATAACAGATTTAGAGGACAAAAAAAAAAAAAAAGTCTTAAATCTGAAATTATTTTGATGCTAAAACCATATTTTCCTTCTCTTGCAGAAGGCAATCAATCCACTAAATACCTACATGGCAAAAAACCCAAGAAGATTTTCCTGCCAAATTCTGCCAAATCTCACATGAACTTGGGCAAATTATTTAATTTGCTAGTTTCTCAGTGAACTGTTTGTGCAGTGAGAACAATACCAATTCCTTTTTCTCATCCCTTTGTCTTGTTTATTGAGATAGTCGCTACTCCAGGGAGTACACAATCTCTAATTATGAGCAACCAGCACAATAGTACCCTGATCTCTAGGACCTACCGCAATACAAAGGACTAATAATCACCACAAGTCTTCTGTTCTGATGCATGGTCTGCAAGAGTTATGAATACTAACATATGCTGGAAAGTTTTGTTTAATTTTATGACTTTGAAAGAACATAAAAGCCTATTTTTTCCCATTGGTGCCATTTATACAGGCTTCTACTTTCCCAAAAGCTTCTGCTTTTCCATGTCTTCCTTCTCCCTTTCAAAACAGAAATAAAAGTCTCACTAAATAAAATAAAGATTATGAATGGCCAGTCTTTTCCTTCCTACCAGTTATTGTCGCCCAGGAGCATGCAGCAAAGGATGTCTATGTTATCATTCAGTTTCACAGGGATCTGCCAGCTGCTGGCCATATGCTAAATCCTAAAAGGAATTATCCATGTTCTGTGCTGTCTGTACATGTCTGATTCCCTGTTTATGTATTTTTACTTGATTATGGCATATTATAAATCCAGCTAACTTAACTTTTATGGTTAGAATCCAAACCCTTCAGTTGTTGAGGGCAGTTTTTTTATTCAAATGAAATTCCACTGCCACTGTGGAAAGTTTATGCAGCAATAAATGGGATGAAAACAGTCAGATTTCACACAAATGCATCAAACACAAACCAAGAAGACTGTGGGAATTCATTTACAATGACAGCCCTTCTTTAGAGTTTGTTTTTTAATGATGTGATAGCGTTTCATAGCAGACAGAATTTCCCATCAGCTTCCATGGCCCTGCCCAGAACCTCTGTCCCCAAAGTGACTCTTACGGTTTCCACTGTGGAGATCCCTGGCTGTCCCAGCCACTGCAAGGCCAGGAATATATTCCTCCACCCCCTCACCATCCTTAATGAGAGGGAACTGTGGGGCAGGGAGGGATGAAGTGAATTGCGCACAATCAGAGGAAACAGCTGACCTGGGACTGGAGCTCCAGTTGCTCAGCCCTCGAGCAGGAGCCAAACCAGAGGCTCCTGTTTGCTGTTGAAGCCTGTGGACACCTCCAGATATTTGAAGTCAGATTTTGTGAGTGATCTCGCTATGTACACACTCATCTTAAAACGATACAACACTGCACAACACCGAGGCAGGCCTTTATACACCCGCGCCATGGTAAATCTTTACTACAAAAGCATTCTAAAATGCTTTTTGCATAGGAGACTTATTTTTCAGAATGTGGGAACATATCCCTTGGGGATGCAGATTGTTTCCTCAGGACTCAAACATTCCCACGTGGTAAAATGAAGTAGGAGGATCCAGTGAAAGGAGCTCTCACTTCTCATTTAATTTACTACCTAATACTCAGCAGCCCAAGATTTATAAGACACTACAGAACTGTCTACATGTTTCCCCTTGTGGCAGATAGCAGATAACTGTTAATAGACTTGCACAGAAAGTTTATTTAAAGGAAGAACTTAACTGTATTATTTTTCATGGAGGTGTGAACATTGCTTAAGGAGCTTAAGTCTCCATGTATAAGTATTATCAGATAGGTTCATGAGGATGCTAATGTGCATTAATATGAACTCCAGAACCAGCTTTCACTAGTGTACGTGAATAGAGCCATTTTGTAAATAATGCCATTTCTGATACTGCGGAGTTCTGGGATTGCTGAATGCATTAGTATTTCCAAATATAATAATATTAACCCATACTGCACACCTTCTCTATCCTCTTTCTGCAGCTCCTGTTTAATCAAAAACAAAGCCGCTCCTGCAGAATCTAGTCTCCTCTACAGCTGAACCTGGCATCTGCCTGGGTAAGGTTTTGTCTGCCCTTCTGCACAGATGTTGTAGGAAAGCCAAGGTGCTGGAGGGGCTCCACATCACTTCTCATTTTCACTTGTCAGATGTACCCACATATTTTCCGATCCTGCCCTGCTCCTAATTTAAATCCTTTACCACAACAGTCAGTAGCTCGCCAAGTGGGGCTGGGCTCCGGTTTCCAAACACTGTGACAGAGATGTCTGACCCCTTTCCAGGCAACGGAGCACCTTTAGAACCTTTGGCCTTCAGTGAGAGGGGAAGGCACACACACCACACTGCTCAGCACTTTCCAGGATTTAACCCGCTCTGCACATGCTGTGTGGTGATGAAAACGTGATTAAAGGAGAGTATATTACATTATGTCCAGCTTTAGAGAAATATTTTAATGGAATAAAGAAAGGGCCATACATTTTCTTTTTTTGGTTTAGATGTAAGGTTCACCTCGTGGTATTTACAACCTAAAGCTCTCCAATATTGGGTTAGCTAATAGGATCCAGACAATGAAGCTGACTACAGGGAAAAGCAAGAGATGGTTTTAGTTTCACCAGCCAAGGAGAAGAAAAGGCCCAGCTTGATAAATGGTGAGAAGTATATTAGATGTTAAAAAATATTTCATTTTTAATAATCCTAGGTGTTACTGACAACCCAGGTAAAAAGCAAAGTTCATTTCTTCAAAATATATTTAATCTGACAGTATCCCTTTAATTAAGTAGCAATTTAGATTTTCTTCTCCTCCACATACAAAGCTTTAATGAAACATGAAAGCCACAAAAGAAATTTGTGTGTGTTTCATGGTGAGGTGTGAGGAATGATTTTCTGTTTAAATTCACAGGCAGTAGCTATACAAATAACATTTAATATTTGTTGGAAGTATTATCTGCCTTTTTCCCCTCACAGCATTACATTACTAAGGTAATAAGTACATGAGAATACACGATTTCCTGGCTACTGTATTGAATATGCACCTTTAAACAAAGTTAGACTTGGGAATTTACCCATATCTTAAAATGCTAATCTAACACTAATTAAAAGGCCAGTGAATACGCTTTGATGGATTCCAGTTCCTGGAATATGACAAATGAATTCCGATGGCATGCACGACTGCCGCAGAATGACAATGGCAGAGCTGCAGCCACTGGGGGAAGCCAGGAAAGCACATCCCTGCACTGGCACAGGGCAGGGAGGAGGCACTGCTGCAGCTTGCCACGGTTTGTGTGGGTGCTGCCGACCTCTCAAGGTGTGGCCAGCCACAGCCTTTGTTTCTCATTTCGTAGCTGCTTCCAGGCTATGCTGAAGCAAAAATTTGGCTGCTTCTGCACCCCACCCACCCTCACTCTAATACATGCGCCTCCCTGCTGTTGCCTGTGCAGTGCTGGGCTCTTCAGGGAGGACAACAGCCTCCCTGGGGAAGAAAAGCCAAATGGGAGCCTTTCTCCTGTAAAATTACCTCATTTCATAGACTTCTTCAACCCCATAAGCCCCATTGTTAAAGAAGCATGAGGAGATCAGATAAATATTTCTAAATGAGATTCTATGTCCATAACTGTCTTGTTGATCTTCCTGTCTTAGAAGAAAATTAAAACCCTGGTTGTAACACACTTTGGAAGTATGGCCTAAGAGCTCTCAAGTGTATGCCTCTTTTGAACTGAATGCACCGCTCTTCAGAGGTACTTACTGCATGATGATATCCAAAAACTGCCCTTACATTCCTTCTTCCCACACAGGCAAAGCCAAAATTTAATTAATGCTAATTTAAAGGTTTGGTTAAAAAAAAAGAGGTCATATATTTTTAAGCAGTCTTCTTAGATGTAGTTTTAACAGGATTTCACCATTGGATATCCATGAACCTTTACTTGCCTCCCTTGTAGAGCAGACTCAATCCTTCCTTCTTGCACGGATTTTTGTCTAAATCATGGCAGAATTCACCAAGTGTCCCCCTTATAGAGGACTTGAGGAGCTCAACTGTGGAAAAAGCAGTTTGAGATTATACAAAGAAGCCTGAGAACAGGCACTTTGCTCAGACTAGACAGGAGGTCCTTCCTTACCAGGGCTCTCCCTACAGGTAGCAGTTGAATTTTGAGCTTCTATCTGCACTGGAGTCTGGAGGACTCCCTTCCCACAGCTAAGGAAATATCCCAGCCAGTGAGGCACCAGGTACCTCAGGGCTGACTGATCCTCCCTAAAAGTGTCGCGCTGGTTTGTGTAAATAAATTTCCAGCAGACCTGAACGAGAACGCCTATACCCAGGGGTTAATGCAGGAGTTCATTCACAGCCTCCCTGTGAGGCAGTGTCAGAGTTTGAGTGGCTTTGCACACACCCTCTGGCAAAACCAGAGACTGCAGCTGAGCCAGGAGCATTTAAAAGATCAGCAGCATTTTACCAGAGGGCTCTGGGATGGCTCTGTGGGGCTCAAAACATGGCTCAGAGCACTTCTTCCAGGGTCTCACAGTGAAATGGTGCCAGTGCCGGGCACTGAACTGTGCTCTTCTGAGGAATGTCCATGCAGATGTTTTTCAAACAAGGCTTGGGGACTCTCAGAAGGTTTAACGGAGTGGACACAGCACCACACTAATAGAGCTGCACAGACTTGGGAGTGGAGCTGGCTGGTTGCTTGCCAGCTTGGACAGGATGATCTTAGTCTGGCCGGCAAAAGACCATGAAAAAATACCCAGAGTCTCACTCCCTACCTTAAAAACAAGATCAGACTGTTGTTTCAAGGGGGTGGGAAGATTTTTTTTTTATCCAGATTGTTCTTTTTTTTTTCTTGGTGAGGGAGGACCTTATTATGAGCACAGCTGAATTTCTAGATGAGGTAAATTCTCCCTGTTACAAGTTCTGCTTGATCTCACTATCACAAACTGTATACACACCTCTAACATGTTCCTTGACTGCCACTTCTGTGTTCCCCTGCTCTTCAATCAGAGATAAATAAACGAAAGGCAGCATGATGCCTGTTATCTAAAAAGATTCAGGTAGAGCATGTATCATAGCACAATCAGGGCACTTGAAAATTGTATTTTCCTGGGAAGGACTTTTACTTGCCTTCTTGGATCATACACAGAGGAAGTCCAAGGTCTAGAGGGAGAAAATAACTCTTAGTAACTGAATGTTTGAACATTCATACAGGATTAATTACTTGTTTTATTTTTTTTCTTTAATTTAAAATGACTGTACTGCTAGCAAAAGTGAGAAGTAAAGACTCTGATCTATGCCAGGCACTTAGTACATGCAAATACTCTGCAAGTTTTTCCTATCTTGAAGAATTTCAGCATAAACTACAAAGGCAAAGTGGACTGAACTGATCCCTGGAGAAAACATGTGCAACTCCACTTACATAAAAAGACTGCTTGCTTCAATAGATCTGTGCCCATTTATCCTCAGGATGAATTCACACATTTTTTCTATTATTAGATGGACATCCTATTTCTAATGGAGTCTATGTGATCTAAGCACTTCTACTTATTTTTTTCTAGAAATAAGATTCTGTGCTTAGAGGATGAATTGCACTGCTGAGCAGTGCTGGAAGGATCAATTGAGGTGCATTAACATTTGCGGTGCCATTATGCTCCATCTGAAATACTGGGCTCTATAAGAAATTTCAAACAAAGCATCTGCTCAGTCTTGGTAAAGCAAATCCTTTGTCTGTGGCATATTCCATCAGCAAATTAGTGCAACAAGGATTAAACAGCTCTTGAAATGTCATCAGAATGGATGAATTTCACAACAAATAATGAAAGAATTGTGAATGTCTAATAATTATTCCCTAAAACCTATTTCAATAAAAATTTGCATCCTTGCTGTCATGATGGCTCATAAAGTTCTAGTTAACATTTACTTAGGACAGTAACTCAGTCAATTGAAACACTCAATACAAGACGTAGGCAGAACGAGTAAGAGGGTTATAAGCAGTGGAAAATAGGTGCTCATTGCAGGGTAGGTGTGAATCACAAGAGCTGCAGCCAGGTTTTCACTGAGTAAAAGTCAAATGTCAGGGTGCCTGTGCTTGGTTACAATTACGTGAGATCAACTCTATCTATGCGGTGAGTCATATTCCCCACAGCCTTGGCCAACTTTCCTAACCTGTGTGCTATTCTTTGGGAAGAAAAAAAGGAGTTTTCACCCCAATACTTGGGCCCTTGTGAGTGAATGGTCCTGACCGAGCTGCGGGCATGGCCAGTGTGACAGGAAGGAACAGCGCTGACAAAGGGCAATCCAACCACACCAGGATTTAGTTCATGTCTGTGCAAGCAGCACATGTTCTGTCTACACCAGAGGGAGCTCAGGCACGAGGTTTTGCTCCAGCATTATTTTCCATATTGTGTGACCACAGGGAGACATTTACAGAGATGTTCTCACTAGATTACACTGATGATCTGAACAGTTTGTATAATCCATGAACTTCGTCCTTCTAAATTAAGGGGCTCTGCTGATGAAGGTGGGCGCACTCCATGTCGGCACCAAAGACGTGTCCTTTATGATCTGTCTGGGAGTTTTTCCAGCTCTTACCAGTCTCTTCACAGCAGAGGCAGTGGTGACTGGTAAGGCTCTGGCAGCAGTCATCTGGTTATCTTATGTGACAGTAACCAAAGCTCTCATTGAACAACAAAACCCCCACATTTCTAGGAAGGTCTCCTTTTTGTTGTTTTGTTTTGACAGCAGCAGTTGTGTTGAATTTCAAATGTCACATACTGAAATATAAACAACAGCCAGGCAGGCTTGAGGAAGGGGTTTAGTACTGCCCTGTACCTAAATAATACAAGTTATGCACCCTCAACTTGTAGAAACCAAGCATTTTTTTAAAAAAACCTCTCACCACTGGCATCAGTGGAGCTGGAAGTTTCCACAAGACACTTCCCTTTATCTCTGGTCCTTCAGCCTTTTCTGATCTCAGTTACTCCCCACTCCTCCCCCTGCTTCAATATACCCTTTTCCTTGCATCAAAGAAATAGGATCTGAAGCCTGGACATCTCACAACAGTTCCTTCTCCAGAACTCACTCCACTTCAGCTTCCTCAAGACTGTGAGAAAGCAATTATTCCAGAAACTTCAGAGCTAAGGCAGAGGTTTTTTGATGGAGCCCCTTAAATCCACTGGGAATCTCATTTGGAGGATCTGTAAACACCTGCTAGAACTCTGACAACATGCAGTGCTGGGACCAATGAAAATTAATGCAGAAGAAGAGCTCAGGCACCTGCAGGCAGTTAAATGTAGGGAGAGCTCTTCCTATACAGGCTGTGTCAGCATTCAAGTGCTAGATCGTTTAGCAGCACCAAGTACAGCACTGCCTGTTTAATCTTCTCCGCCTAACAGTTGCCTTCAGATTTTAAAGATTTATACACCTTTTCTGTAGTCAGCATTGACAGAGGAGCTAATATCCACAGCCCATACCAAATGCAGGCCCATGTCTCCAGTGCTTTGTTTTCATACAAATTTTGTCACCCTTATTTGTTCCAGTTTGAAGTTTTGGAGTAAAGGTTCTCCTTGACTGAGGGCAGCAGGATATGACCCCCAGAGATTAGTCTGTGGGTAAATTCTGCCACTTCCATCATGAAAGAATCTGGGAATATATTCCTAGAGCTAAGGCTTTTTGATTGAATCAGAAAAGAAAATAATTACATCAGATACTTCTATGCTTCAAATTCATAATTATATTTAACAACAGTGTCCAGCATTATCATCAGCTATCCAAAACAAGGAAGGTGACTCCAGTGGGAATGCTGTGAGACTAAAACTGAGCACAGGGCCCTTGAATACAGTATGACCTGAGATAATGCCAGTGTAAAACATTTTTCCCTCCCTCTTTCCTCTTCTACAGGAATCTCATCCTTTTCCTCTCACTCAATCCATTCTCTACCACTCCCCCATAAAGCTCTGTGCAATTATTTATCGATGCACATTCTAAACCAGACCACTGAAAAAGGACTGCTTTAAAAAAAAAGACACTTTTCCTTTAGGAAGAGGAGATTGGAAAGGAAGCAGCAACTGCTCAGACACCCGAGACAGGTAACCTTGGGGCCTGACCCCAGTGGCAGGCAGAGCACACCAGCCTGTGAGATGTGACACTGATCTTTAAAAAGCCTGCTAAAAGTATGGCATGCAACAGCAGCCCCACAGAGCTGGGTGCACCCAAATCCCTTCCCTGAGCTGATCTTTAAAAACTAAAGTGACCAAAAGCTGAGCATATTTTAAAGTGTTGTTTGTATAACAAACAAACAAAAACCATAGCAAGAGAAGCAAAGGCAGTAATTCTTAACAAAGAGCATTCTGTGATGTCTGCATTTCTGCAAGAATGGCCCTTGGCATTGCTGTGCTGAGAGTAGAGGACATTTTGTAAACGTATTTCTAAAAAGAGGAAGTATTCAAATTGGAAATGCCCGCTTGGCTTACTCTCCCCCTTTGCAGCTTGTGTACTCCTGCAGCAGATAACAGAGAGGACAGCTCTTGCTAGCAGGCTCCTCTCAACATTCTCTTCATTAACTTGCAAAAAATAAAAGCTCCATCCTACATTGTTTGATGGTAATTAGAAGCTGAATCATGCGATATGTCAACTTTCTGATGTTCTTTGCATGTTTACACTTTCTACCAGCACATTACACCTAGTTTTATTCAGGGCTTTCTTACAATCCCGTGCTATTACAGAGTGTAGTTTGAGGAGTTGGTGACATACTTCAAATATAATTGTGGAAAACATATTCTTATAAGTTCCACAGAAGAGGAATCAACGTTAAAACAATCTTGGTGATCCCTTGGTTATGCTGGGAATCTTTTCAATTCACAAAAGAATGCGACGATTTTTCATTACAGGTGCAGATGATTGGACAGAATCAGAGTAATCAGAGAAGATGCAGATTATTTTTCTTTCTCTCTTTGAGCAGTACTGGTAAATTCAGGGCACTACTAGTTTGGAATTAACAGTGGTCTGTACCAGTAGAGGCCAACTAGCATTTCAGTATTAAAGATGTGACAAGGTCAGCAACCACTTCTCCACAGAGAAATCCTTAAAATACCATAAACATTATTTAGCTAAGAGGGTCCACAGGCAGCATTACACTTTGCCTGGTATCTGAACTTGCTGTTTGAGCTACACGAATGTATTGTTCATTTCAGAGAGGCTGTGAAAAAAGGAACAAAATTCTCTCTCTGTCTACCAGAACACAGTCAGTTCTCATTTGGGTAAACCCCCTTATTTCTGTATCTATCTTTTCTCTTACATCATACGCATTTTCCTCAGTTATAGCAAAAGCTGCCAAAGGCTGACTCCTTAGGACATGTAACATGGAAATACAAATGCTCATTTCAATCTGTGGTCACTTCATGGCAGCCTGAAGTCACTTCCACCTGTGAGTCAGGCAGCCAGCACACCTGGGAAACTCCAAGAGAAATGAACATATTATTTAGGTCAGGATGATGATTCAATATCAGAGAATGAGTATGACAAGCAAAATCACACACAGAATAGGTAGGAACTCCTTTTATAAAGCTGCTGTGTCCATTTCTTAGTGTCTGTTTAATGCCTATGCTTTTTCAGTGCAAAATGTTTTATTCCAGGATAAATTACAAGTAAAGAAATAGAAATGTCTCAACTCCGTCACAATCCCACAGAATCTGGGAGGACAAGATTTGACGGTAAAATAAACACAGCTGGAGACAGATCAAAGCAATGCAGGCATTTCTCAACAAGGAAGATGACAACTTTTCTCAAATGAAATTCAGGCTTTTACTTACTCTTGTGATGCCCAGAACATCTGCATTCTTTTACAGTTCTTTTACTCTCTCGGTGGGACAGATGGAAATGAGGTGCCCAATTCCCAAGGACTTTCAAGAGGTTTAGGCACCTGCCACAAGATTGTTCAAGACTGATTTCTCTCTGTTATTCTCAGCTTTGACAAAGCAAACCAGGAGATTCCTTCCACTCACCACTCTGCTGCCAGCCAGGATCTTGCCCTCACATAAATTGCTCAACCTCTACTCCTCTTTTTAGCCACTCCATTTGTGAAGTTAAAATCCCACCCTGCTATTAACATATTTAATACTTTTAAAGATGCTTTGAGCTTGCGTTAAAGGTACACTATAGACACATCCGTACCTAAATTACCAACATTCAAAAATAACAGGAAAAATAATTGTTGGTGGATTAGCTACATATGATCAATGCCAAATAAGAATCTACTCTGGTTTTGCTAAGGTCACTTAGTGCTGTGCAATTCTCATGAGGTAAATATTTTTGAAAGTGGGGAATGCTTTGAGATTAAGCAATACATTACAGTTTTTGATCAAATGCCAGAAGCCATAGGTGAATAGGAAACAGACATCAGTAATTACAGTTCGTACTTCAGCTATTTCAAAACCCCTTGCTTCAATGAGCAAGTATTAACTGGACAGACACTCCTTCACAAATTAGAGGCTGCAAAGACTTATTACACACCACATTTATCTTTGAAACTTGTCCAACAGAATTAAACTAAAAAAATAATGATACAGATTATGGTTGCAGGCAAAAAACTATTAAAACTCTAACAACTATATATATGTTTTTATCTGTCAAACTGTCCCTGCAGCCACTCTTTGGTTAAGGAGCTCAGGAATGCGGTATTGAGAAATACAAGTAATTGTATTAGTATGCTGCTGTCAAACTTCAAACTGGCTGTATTTTATCACAGGAGCTGATAAAAGAATTTCTCGTGTAGGCCTTAAAACACAATAGAATTGCAAGAACATGAGATGGGAGCAGAAATGAAGACATGGCACCCGAGTGAGGAGCGTTCAAGGAGCGTCCACGCTGTTCAGTGAAACGGCGCAGAGCCACCCCACTTGACATTGTTAGGGCAGCTGGAAAGCCCAAAGCAAAGCCCTGAGCCTGGCACAGCACCTGAGGGACAAACCCAGTTCAGAGGCCAGACTGACAAAGCCTGGCCCACAACAGAGCGAGGCTGGGGCAGGCCAGGATGTGCCAGACACAGCCTTGCTCAAACAACAACAGAAATTGTGAGAGCACATTCTACTTCCCAGGTTGTTTCTTGGTTTACCCCAGAGAGCCACACTTGGGAAGCTACACAATTTCACCTCAAAAGACTTAATGATACTCAGGATATCCAAGACAGTACCATGACTGATGTTGGATGAAATATGAAATTGTGGTGGAGAAAAAAACTGGGGCAAACCAGTCCATGCATTGGTGTTTTTCAGGACTTCTGAGAGGGAGGAAACACTTGGTGAGGCTGCCTTTAAACTGCTGCCCAACTCCAGATAGCATCAAATGATTCTAATAAAGAATTGGCTTCACAACAGATTTGTACTGATACTTATAATTTAAGTACATTCCTCTAGATTGGTAATTTCAGTCAAACAAGGAGATATAAAGGAAAACCTTTCATCTGCTAAAAGAACTATTATTACATCTCAAATTTAGTTCAGTGTAAGAGGTTATATATTTAAACTGATTAAAAACCTTTCAGTTAACTAAAACAAGCATTTGGATTGGTTTAACACCGTTGAACAGGAAACGTTAAGTCTCAGCATTCTGAGACCACTTTTGCTTGTTTGGCCAAAGTTTACATCACAGACCAAAACTACTAAAAAAAAAAAGCGTCAGCACAATGCAAGACATTTAAAAACATATCAGCAATTTAGGAAGATGATTATTAAAGGTACAGTTCTGCATTCATTTACTTCTTACATACTTATGTGAACTCTATAAAGCTGTATTAAGCTTTTGCATTTTCCCTGTTAAAGATTTTGAACATGGAAATTGTTGAGTTGGTTCTGGAAATCAACTAATATTTTAAGCAAACACTTTTGGTGGATAAAAAAGTTTGAAATGTGGTCATTTTTAAATTCATCACACAAGTGACCCAATGCAAATATTCTGCATACTTCCCAAACAGTTCCATTATTAATAGCCTAACATAAAATTAATTGATTAACTGTAAAATATTACAGGTAACTGGGCAACGGCTGTTTTTTGAGGGCTTGGGTTTCTGTTAAAGCACATTTTCAAAACAAAGAACACTGATCCTTGCAATTAGATCAAGATCTTGATTTGACAAATACCGTTACTCTTAAGAGCAATTACTACAAAAAAGAAAGTAGCTTGTTTAATGAATGATATTTTAAAAAGTTTAATGGAATGCTGCTGGTGTGTTTGGCATTAATTATCAGCATCGTTCTACCTTTCAGTACATAACAAAGGTCAACTGTATCGAACACCCATCTTCCAGATGCTTAAAAAAACCCCAGAAATTAAGGACAAAGTGCCTGTAACTTCTGGACAGGAACATTTGGAACCGAGGAAGATCCTGATGAAGGGTCATGGTGTAACCCATGTGTTTACACGTGCAAACTTGCAATTTACCTTTACAATCACTTCACTAGAGACAGCACTTGCTTCCTTCCACACAAAAGTTTGCAAAGCAATGAAGTTTGTAAACCACAGTGTGAGATTTATGATTTATACTGCAGAAACCGGTTTAGCCCCCAATTTACAATCCTGGCAATTGTATTCAACTCTGTCATCATAACTAATTACAGCTAACTGCAGATTACCATATTGCAAACTCTCATCTGTGTGAAAGAAATATGATGTTAAAAAAAAGAGAATCAAATATCCCGAGGGCTAATGAACAAAAATGCACTATTCCATCTTGGACTCCAAACCTGAACTCTTCGAATTGCTGCTGTAAAACTTCAAATTGCTATTTGTTGGCAAGTTGTTTTAGCCCCAAGTACTTACACAGTAAATCACCATTACACTAATACCATACCTTTGGCCTGAAACATATTAATCTTGGTTAACAATAACTGACATTTACATTACCAATTCAATTCAGGCATTGTGGTGACTAAACATACAGGCAAGAGCTTCAGGGAGAAAAGTTATTAGTTTTGAATGTGTACTTACTTTTCACTGAGAACAATTTTTAAGAAACATTATCATCAATTCTTGTTATAATCTTATAACATAAACATTCAAATCCTAATTGATCTGTAAAACATTTGACTTGGAGTAAAATCTGCATTTGTATCTTGGGTGCAGTTAACTGTACAACATAACAGTTCAGATATTTTTCCAAGATATGTATTTATATGTTTTTATCTGGGACTTTTAAAACCTGTATTCTTAGGAAGGAAAGAAAACTCTGAATCTGAAATATTCTGAAGAATGTGGACCCAGGATATGACCATATCCTTCCAGGAGGGGGAGGATGGACTTTTTTCAGGCTTTTTTTTTTTGTGTGTGTGTGTTCATATATATTAAGGCTATAAATGCCTTTAGGTTTGCTCTTCTTAATGAAGTGTCTTCCCCCAACTTTCAAGCAGAAAAGAAGCACTTACTGCATTAAGCCTGTGTAGCCCCAGAAGCAAACATACCCCTCTCTCCTTATACCCACACATTATAATTGCAGTACAGCACAAAACACATTTGGACCAAGGATTTTATTTCAACTTCAGAGAGTTCTCTACCAGACTCCAAATTCATCATGAAATGCGTTATCTTTAGGTTTCATATCTAGGAGGAAAATTTAACACAGTATTGATGTTTAGATAGCATTTTTGCTGTATTATTTATAAGAGAGTGCCAAAACAAGATAGTGCAGTTTAAAGGCATTAAGATAAATACAAGGCATTTGATGTGTTCTGTTTTGGGGGGTTTTATGTATAGATTTAATAAGTTGCCCACAAAAATTCTTCAAGTAACAACAAGTATTTGACTCCTGAGGAAAATAGGATGGATTACATGTATCCCATGTTGCTTTTTGTTTCCCATCTTTTCTTGGCTTCAAATCTGAAACAGAGCACAAAACCCCCATTAGAAATGATGAGTGTATGTGTTTCAGGTATTTAACTACATTATTCTTAACAACAACAAAAATAAAAATCTTATTTTTAATACTGTTATAAAGACATGAAGACAAATATAGCCATACAACCTCCACTTTATTTCTGACAAAGCCTCTGGACTTAAGTCTGATACACTCCTAAAAAAGCCCACCAAAACCCAACAAGGTTAAACTAAACAAATAAGATTAGCACAAGCCTATTTCAACTAAGAAAACATTCAACTGCAGTTGTATTGTACACACTTAGTGCCAATGAAACCACAAATGTTTAATTCCATACTCAAATGACTTACCCCCAAGCAAGCTTCTTTTTCTTTTGAGCTTCTTGGGCAGCCTCTGCTTCTTGCTTGGCTTTTACAAAGTTGCGGCAAGCGGCAGCTTTGGCAATTTTCACACCAAGCTAAGACATGAAAAGGAACAAAGGAAAACTGATTAGATGCAAATGGCTCATATGAAATTTAAGCCTCACAAATTACGTGGTCTGATATTGTTTCTCAAAAGTCGGTAGATGCTAAAATATCTTTTAAATATTAGGCTGATGGTGCACTATTAGACCAGACAAACAAGAACATCTCTTGAGGGAAATACAAAGGCAGAAGATCCTGGGACAAGCAATCCTTTTCACAAAATCCTTCATTTTCAGAAACAAAAAGCAAAGGGCAACAGCTCACTGGATGCTTTTGTTTGTTTGTTTTACACAGACAAGACATATCCAAATACACAGTCTCCATTTTTAGGACCAGTCTGTGACCTCAGCTATGCTAACACAATAGAGTCAGGTCTTAGCAGTGTCAAAAACACCTCAAAAGACACTTTTATACAGGAAGAGCTGCCACCATCACACATTTTTCAGTAGAACCACTAGAGATGTTTCAATCACTCTGTCCAAAGATAAACGATGCAGCGTCCTAATTGTCTATCTCCACATTATAAACTTTGAGGTTGCAAGGGTACGATATGCCAGCTTTCCACGTGGTTGGACAGCATTTCCATAAACTTACGCAAACTGTGAGAATTAAGTTCCCTTTAGTGAATGTCAGGCACAGGAGAAAAGGCAGGGGAGAGTAAAATAAAAAAAAAAATGGAAGAAGAAACAGTGAACTATGACCAGTTTATTTCCTTTAATCAGCATTCGTAACATGTAGTTACATTTTGTGGTTGCTGCCTTAACTTGACATTATGAATTATCAAGGAATTCATTCTCAGAACTTACTGCCATGCTCCAAGACAAGCATGCAATTCATTTATCCCATATACCCCACACTGCACTGATGTGGACAAGTAGGTTTTCTTTCAATCCACACCCAAACCTATTGAAATTAGCGAACAGTTTCTGACTGGATATTTTAAATTTGCCCCAAAACGTCATGAGAGCATCAAAGAATGGGAGACCCAAGGGGAAGAATACTCTTTAACACCTTGGCTGAAGTTCCACTAGTAATGGTAATACACTTGAATAACCTGCAGCATCTATGCAGACAAATATTTACTCTGAGAAATGCTTTATCCAGGTAAGATGAGAGAGAATTCAAGAACACATCTGCAGGTGTGGATGCACTGACACACTTCCCACAACTATCCCATCAAACACGCAATAGGTAGGTGATCATTTTGTTAACAAAGCCAAAAAATTAAAAAAAAAATTAAAAAAAAAAATCAAACCAGCATCACTACAAGCTCTCTACCTTCTGGTCCTCTCAGGGTTCAAGAATGAAGAAAGTGGCCTTTCTGCAGCAGCCTTTA
>WBMY01016602.1:443531-452961 GCA_013397315.1 Donacobius atricapilla
AATTTAATTACATCTCAAGATAGAATTCCAGAAAGATTTTTACAAAGCATTAGAAAGTTGACGTAATTCCAAGTGTCTGTTCCCAGGTCCAGATCCCAAGTACCTTCTATTATTAGATCTCACCTATCCAATCTTAAGGCATCACCAAAAAATCGTGTCATTTCCGCCCAGATACGTGTTTACATAAACTTTATTCTCTTAATAACTTTCATACTAAACAGCTAATTTTTTTTTTGGGTAACTCCTACACTAGCATTAACATTTCTATTGGCATCTCTCAAGTTAAATAAGTCATCCTTAAATGAAATGTTCAAACAATAGCTTCAGGTATGCCAGTCTACATCTGCAAAGCACAGCTATAAAACATGAAGGACTCTGCCAACGCTGGAAGCCCTGGAATGTGATAACAAAGACAGCAACTGGATGGCAATAATGAACACTAACTGTGCGTATTGCACCATGCACACTGCAATGAACTGCTCCGTTATTTAGTACTAAAAATACTGTACTGCAGGTATTCAAGAAATAATCCAGTAGTCTCAACTTGAAGATCTACAGGGAATTACTGAGTATGACCCACCTGCATTATGCTGTTGCTGAACACATTTATCGGAGCAGTGTTGATCTTGGACACTGTAATTGCATCACAGCACTGACCTCAGCCAGAAGCTGAAGGAGCAGAGTTACCTGCTGAAGGCCTGAATTATTCTCTACAACATCATGCAGAGATGCCCGTATTTTTTTCAGGAAGAACTTCACTTGTGTATAAAATAATGAAATCAAGAACTTTAGGACCACCAGAGCTCTCAGGGAAGCAGAACACCCCCCAAGAGAACGTGCTGTGGGGATGGCCAAGGATGCCATCTGCTACCCTGATGACTGACAGCAGGAGACAAGGGGTAATACTTGGTAGGGAGGTTTGCTCAGAGGTTAGACAAAATATTCAGCAGTGTTATACATACAGTTCATATTTTTAATAGAAATGCAACTGCCAACAAAAAAGGGGGAAGACACCAGCCAGTCTCAAAAGCTACCTATGAATCCACCCATGCAGTCACCAGTAAATACAGCCTCATGTAGGAGGCATCCGAGTTCTGATTCTCACTCCAAAACCTTGAGTGCTCCTGGAATGAGAAGCTTTCTTTTAAAACCACCATTGGTGTGTATTTGTCAAAGCAAAGCAAACAACAAATAATATACTGCCCAAAGCCTCATTTAATGCAGCGCAGTACCATTTTCCTTAAAGAACCTGCAACAAGTACCACTTGGAAACCCGAAGACCCAAAACCTTAAAGCAGTATCATTTAGGTTTTTAGAATGTAAAATTCCATGATGCACTACTGACAGCTGTTAGATTATGCAAATTGCCTAAATCATCACTGATTTTAAATGAATCTGATTTTAAAAAAGCTTTTCTCACTGTGGCACAACGATAGCATATTGACAGCATCATTTTGACATTCCTTTGCTTTTTAGGACATGTTTTTACTGTATATACTCATCATCTGTTTATTTTTGGCTTCATTTTTCTAAATACTGAAGCTGCCCTATCAGTTTCACAGGCTTATAAATGTTATACATCAAAAATTAGTTTCACTTATTAAGGCAGGAAACGGCTTTAAGAACTCTGGGATCTGTGCCTCAAAGCAAAAGCTTTATCAGCAGGTTCCAGTCACTGCTTCTTGCAAAAGAAAATGGTGCCGATTAAAAGCCCCTACACCTGATTTCAAAAAGAACACCTAGGCACTGAGCATTTCTCACACGGCTGCAAGGGGGGCTGCACCCCAAACACCAGACTGATGTTTCTCACACACTCTCTGTCCCCAGCCCTGTAACACCGCTCAAGAGAGATGAAAACTATACATAAAGAGATGAAATTGAGATAAAAGAACAATAATTCATCCACTTATTACTCCAGACTTCAGAAGTGGTGTACTTCAATACAGCCACAGTACAGTTCCATGCCTGACTTGCTCACAGAGCTGTGTTGCATTTGGAAGTTAGGATACAAATAGCTACATAATTTAAAAATTAACGCACTACTTAGAGGCATTGTATATTAAAATGGACATTTCTGTGAATTGCTAAAAGAAGAAAAGTACCAATTGAATGAGTACTATACAACATGAAAGCAATATTTCATTAACTGTACTTGTACACAATGACTGTTCAATCCATCTCTTTCATAATCAAATTGTCTTTTTATAGCTCTTCACTGAAACAGAACAATTTCCTTAGGAAAAAAAGTATTTTAAAAGATCCATTAGAAAAAAGAGCCGCTGAAAATCACAAAGAAAAAAGAACCTTGCAGTGAGCAATGGAGCACATCTTTACAAGAGCAGAGAACCCCAGTGAATTCTCATGGATTCTGCCTCGACAGAACTCCTCATGAGAGATCAAGCCAGTCATTTGAGTTTTCCTTCTTTCAACATACTATTTGTTCAGATAAACCCACTTAACCAAAACCAAGTCAAGGCTGTGAATACTAATAATGTTTCAAGCATTTTGTTTTCAGAATTACAACATGCTAATATTTGAAAGTCAACAATTTGGAGCTAATGTTCCACAAATAATAATACACTGCTGTAGCACCTGGGATATGCTAGATGTTGTATAATCCCATGGCTACCAAAATCAGATAACAGTTTATCATAAATATTACAAAACCTTAAAACTTCTTACATTAATTTGTTTTTATAGTCAAACAATTTGCACTAGAACCTCAGTATGTTTTATTGATTATAATACTCCAACCACTTTAGAGGAGATGGGATAATGACATTTGTGAAGGAGAACAGCAAGTGTTTTTCATGTTGTACACATGAAAGATAATAAAACAGTCAGCAGCTGGTCAGACTTAAAGGGAACATCAGGACACATTCCTAGCACTGTCAATAGCTGTTATCTTTGCAGACTGAAGTTTTGTGATCACTGCTGACAAGGCAGATAAGAGGCCAGTCATTAGAAACTGCCCTGAGTGACTAAATGAGGAGTTTAATGATTTTGTAAGAACACTCACTGAGGAACAGTTACTTTTACCTAACCTCAGAGAACCTTAAGAGCTGTATTTCCCACTTCAGAAGCCGACTGTTTTTAAAGCCATCACAATATTGTAATACATTGCATTAAACAGATTTAAATCTGCAATTTGACATTAAAGCTTAGTTTAAAACACTTCATTTAAGAAACATTTGTAATATTTGTATGAGAATGAGAAGCAGTCAAAATTTGTCTTTACTTTCCTAATCCTTTTCTAATACCTTTGAATTTTGCAAGCATATACAGTGGACAGAAAATTCCCATTACCTCTGTGAAGATGGAAGAATATACAAGATAAAGGAATGAACGCAAAAATTATATAATTATTTTTTAGTATAAATCAAGAAGATTTATAGTTTAAATCATACTATTCACATGACTTAAAAAAGATCGCTTTTCCACTCACTTAAATACTATTTTTTTTTTCCTTATCTGGCTTCAAAACTATTCAACTATTTTTCACCTAATTTTTTCCTCTGCATTTTCTCCCCTATGAACAACTACCAGTGGGGAAAACAGACTTTGTGGACTTTGGCTATTTTTACTTCAGCTGCTACCACCTACCTACGTGCACAAATTGAACAATTTCTTAAATGAAGTTACCAGAGCTACCTGATAGATTCCTCGCCAGTTTAAAGTAGTCTCTAAGCAGTAGATACACTTTTAAAAGCTCCCATTTTTTTGTGGCAGAGCAAAGCTTTCATGAAATTGCTCAGCTACACCGACTAACAAGACAATATCTTGAAAAAATTGTGTTACCCTGGACTTGTTTTTAGGTAGGTATTTATACACTGAACAATTATGACAAGGAGCAAAGATATCCAGCACAATTCTAAGGCTACAGCAGTAGTACAGAGAGACAACCATCTGCTCCCATTCTTCTTCAGAATTCTTCCAGCCATCAACTCCCGACCACATGAATACACGGAACAACAAGTGCTGGCACACAACTTGGGGTTCATATGTCCTTATTTACACCAGGCTTGCTAAATCTCTACCTGTCTTCGGGCTTCCCAAGCTTAATGCAAAAAGAATTATGAGGCACAGGGAACTGAGAGGAAGGGAGCATCCTACTCCTGTCCTCTTGGCTTGCAACATGGAGAAAAATCAAAAGCCCAACACACAAGACCAGACACCAGCTCCTCTGAGCTGTGGGGCGAGCAGCAAGGCTCTAAAGCAAGGTCACTTGGGACAGCTCATGGCTGTATTTTCAATTCCTAAACACAGCTACAGCTATCCAAGCACTGCTACATCAGCAGCAAAGTCCTTCAATCACTGACAGGAATCTGCTCAGGGAACAGGAAAGATGCTGCAAACAATCTTCAATGCTGCTTTACTCATGGCACTTTTAGTCCATGTGCAAAACTAAAGGAACCCTCCGAGTTTTTTAACAGCGCACTTACCTCACGAATGGCTAATCTGTCACTCAGCTCCTCAGCCTTGGCAATGTCACCTTCAGCCACACATTTCTCTATGCTCAGTTCAAGGCCAGACTGGGGAAAAAAAAAGGCAAAGGCCTTTAGAACAAGAAGAACATATTGAAGAGGAGTACCTCCTTTCTAAAAATATTTCTTTCATAAAATTCTTTAAGACACTGCATAAACCTGTAATTTCTGTGTACCACAAATCACTCTGTCTGAGTATTGTAATGGGCAGTATAATTAAGAATTCACTGAGAGGCTGCCTGAGCACAAATCATTGCATTAGTTCCACCTTATGTGCAGGATAATACTATAGGTTAAAAAAATTACACGGGCTAGTTTATGCCTGTCACAATAAAACTGCATCTGAAGATCTGGCTTATCTCTTCCATCCCTGGAGCTTTCTAAACAAAATGTGAAATATATGTGTCAGGTAACATGAAGAATGGCAATTACCACTGTCTCGTTACAGTTCTAAGATCTTATCTTTACCCAAAAAACGGAGTTCTGGCACAAAGCCACTCCACTGTGCTAATAAATTAAAAATTCTAGCAGCCTTATGGAAAACAATGAGAAAACGTCAAGATTTAAAGGTTGTTTTCTTATTTTCAGAAGTAAACATACCTTGTTTAACGGCATCACTTACAAAACAATTGCAAAGTGTAACAAAAAGTAACTATTTCCTGGGAATTATAGTTGTAAACTTCTGATGGAATACAGAAGAGTAGCACTGACTTCGGAATTTCACAAAAAACCTCACTCTCATAACAAAATACAATTTACAGCCTCACTGGTTTTAAATATTAGTGAAGTTAAAGAAAACACATTTGACAGTACCATAACATACACTTTTTTAAGAGCTAAAAGTGAAAAAGCTAATGGAATTCTTGAGAAACAGTGATCTGCAAACACTGCACTTGAATTATTTCAGGTGGTAGATGAAAAAAAATGCACAGCTGGAAGTTGCAGTGATGGCAGATTCTGTTGAGACGCCTTTTCTGAAAATAAGGAGACTTCCACTAGTGATAATATCCCTGAAATGACAATGAAACCATCTGCATTTTAACACTTTGGGCCTCATTCCAGACCTATCCTGAGCCCTTCAATGACAACTACATAGCCACCAAACGTAAGAAGAAAACAAATCTTCATGACTTGCATGTAGAAACTTACTTTAAGGAAATGAAAAATATTAAAAAATTATCATAAACTGAACATTTCATGTAATAGAACTTAGAGAGAACTTTATAGGAAATACTGTAGAACCAACAGCACTACCAGAAACTCACAATATACTGAGATTCTTAACTTATCCATCATGTGTGCCAATTATTTCAGATATAACTAGTTACACAGTAATATTTACGAACAGAATGTGTTATGAATTGAGTCAAAATGTATGCTAAGTTTGCCCCTTTAATTCTTGTAGCCACTGGTGTCAACTGGAGGATTTATGTGACACTGAAGTTAAAACACGATCAGGCAAAACAAAAGGAGAAGTCAAACAATGCATGTGAAGTGTTCTGTCTCTCACAACAGGAGAAAACAAAACCAGACAGGAAACAAGCCTGGATACTGTCCTAAAAGCAAGCACAGCAACCATTCAAGGACATTTATTTCAAAAGTTCAAAATCATCCTTCCTCAGAGTGACTGTATCCTTTACTCTCAAACAGCCTCAGTTCCATTCCTGCCTCAGTTAAGGACAAGTTCTTTACTGCCAGGCACAAGCTGACACTGCCTTTGCAGTAACAGTCACCTTTTGTGGAGCCCTGCTGTCCACAGGTGATTCAAATCTATCATTGATTCCAAAGTATTGCGTAAGTTCTTTCCATTTGTCTTCATTTTCCACCTGCTGACTACTAAAAACAAACAAACAAACAAGTCATTACTATAACCACTTCCCTTTCCACAACTTGGAATATCCTTATCAAAGCTAAAATAAACTCTTCCATTTGGCAGACATGGTCTTTTCACCCACTCAGTTTTTAAATGAAGTGAAATTAATTATTCCTTCCCCTTTGTAAGTGTAATTTCACAATCTTAAAAGCAAGCTGATAGAATCATAGAACCATTTAGGTTGAAAAAGTTCTTTAAGGTCTAGTCTAACCATAAAGCTAATGCTGCCAAGGAGGAAAAAGAAGGGAAGGGGCAGGCTGAACAGGAGCTTGTATGAAGGAAGTAGGAAGAACATTAAGTCTAATAAAAGATACATTAAATAATACATTTGTGTTGATTCTTAAGATCAAGCAATGACACTTTGTCAAGCAACCACTGGTAGAAATTCAGCTTGCTCAACAGACACTGAACAAACTTAAAAGTTCTTTGTTACACAGTGCTTAAAGCTTGGCTTTGGCTATGAATGTGGTCAAGCTTATTACAAGTTCTGCCTGCTACTAACAGACCTCAGGGAATCCCATTGACCGGGTTATACCTCTTAGCCACTTCATCGGTCTTTCTCTGTTTCGCTAAGGAGAAAAAGAAAGAAAAAAAGTCCAGCATTACACAGTGATACCCCACAGCATCCAATGAAGTTAACAGAGCTCTAATTGGTCACATTTCCTTTAAAAGATCAACACACTGGGATTTTTAGCCAGTGATCATGAGGATTTAAACCACTCCGCTGTAAGAATCTCCTGCAATATCTGGGAAGTTTTAACCAGGAGGATGTGCAAAAGTAAGTGTACGAGAACTACTGAAATACACTTAATCATTATAAATCAGTATTAACTGAGTAAATTCTGCCTCCTTTTTAAGAAGAGGAAAAATATATCATTTGCATTCTATGTAGCAATCTACAACCTCACTACAACCTTGCAAGTGATGTATACAAGCAGAAAAATAAATCCTTGGATAACAGCTAGAATACAATACTTCATTAAAAAAAAAACACACACAAAAAACCCCTCAAAAACCAAAACCACCAACCCCACAAAACAGCATGTACTGATACCAATTCAATTTGAAAAAAAAAAATCTGTTAATGATAAAAACCCCACCTTTTCGGCGGCGCTTTCTTTTTCGGCATCTGTTTTCCTCTTTTATTTGTATTTTCATTTCCCGGTGTTTCTTCTGAAGCTCCATAAATTTCTACAAGATTATGAAGAAGCAAGTCAGTATTTTTAATTTTTCCCTCATTTTTAAGAAATTACACAGAGAAATGTTTAATTATCCTCAGTGCCTTGTGTTACCTATTACATCCCCATTTATAAATCGAGACCGTGCAACTCTGATTGTGTTAAACTGGAATTGGTGCTAATCTTTCATCACCTCTCTCTGACTTTCTGCCCTCCCTACATCCCAGGACTGTTCAGATCTGACAGTTCTCTCATGGGATGTGACACAGGACACACTTTTGCTTGCTGTGCCCTCCTGAGCTATACCACGTATTTTTCTTGCCTAGCTGGCAGTTTGTAATCCACAAATTAGTGACAGCATGGTCCTTGCCCAGCAGGCTACCTACAAGGATTGAGGGATGAAAGAGGGCAACTATTTTTTTGCCAATTCTTATTTTGAATCCAAAGCCTAAAACACATTGTTTTCTTACGGGTTTTTTGTTTTCCCCAGTCTTTACATGCAACTGCAAAAGAGAAGGTTATGAGGAACTCTTGAGTCCGAATGCTTGGAATTAACCCCCACAGCAAGCTGCAGGGCACACCTCCCCTTCCCAGGAATGCAGCACCCCCACAGAGGCTGAAACACTGAGCTGTAAATCCTTACCAATGCACAAAGCACCCACCAAGCAGCTCAGAGCCCATAAACCACTGAAAACACAAGTTTTATGCACCTGAATAGTTATGATAACTCCTTGCTGTGCTTTCAATCACCACCAAACCACCACCTAATCATTTCCTTCCTAAATTCCTATTCATCTTGCTTTAAACAATATAAGGTGAGTATATTCAGATCACATTTTATCTCATTGCAGATTTGTATATTGACTATTCAACACTGAATTATTTTAATCTAAAAATCAGCCATTTGAGTACCCTGCATTATGCTCATTAGGAGACCTGTAATGATACATACATTCCAGATATTCACAGAAACTCCAGGAGGGCACGTTTGAGATTCACTTTCTTCATCTGTCACTGGTACAATAGGTTCACTGCTGGCATTACTCTCCTGTCCAGTCCCCTGAACTCTTTCAGTATCTTCTATTGCATCTTGCTTTAAACAGGAATCAGGTGATTCTTCTCCATCATCAGAACTTAGATCAACATCGCTTTCATTCAGTCCTGGGGGTAACAGCCCACTCCACATCTTCCAGTTTAATTCCAAACTATTTCAAGTCACTGCAAAGACACCAGGTTACCCATCCCAACACAAAAACAAACCTGCAGAGGAGAGAAACAGCAAACACGTCATCATAAATATTTTGCTTCCCTTACACAACTATCATTACATGTTTTAGACAAGCACATTATAAAGGTCCCAATACTTACTATTTCAGAAAGAAGACAACTTGACTGCAGAGGCTGAGACCACTGGCTCTTTTTCCCCCCACTCCTTGTCCTTTAAAGTTGTGCCCCTATGCGTTTGCTTACAGCTCCTTTCAGTTTAGGGGCGACACCGTGGCGAACGCCTCCCGTGCCTCGGCAGGGGCAACTCCCGGGGACAGCACACGCACCCCCCTTGGCCGCCAGGCCGCCCCAGGGAAGCGCCCGTCCGGGGAGGAGGCAGGCCGGGGAAGCGAGGGGGTCCCGCTCCGGAGGCAGCGACGCGAAGAGAAACGCGGCTCAACGCCGGCCTAGGGGAAGGCAGCCGGCCCTCACCGGTTCCCTCAGGGCCGGCGGCGCTGCCGGAGCCCCCTCAGCGCCGCCGCCCGCGGCCGTGTTTACCTGGCCGCCATCTTGGCACCGCCGGAACACCCCGAGCGGGGATTGGGCGGGGCGGCGCAACCAATCAGCGGGCGCGGCGGTCGCCATGGCAGCGGGGCGGGGCGGGGGCGGGGCCGGGTGTCCGGGGGCGG
>WBMY01016602.1:453530-707260 GCA_013397315.1 Donacobius atricapilla
AATATAATAATATTCCTTTTGAGAAAGGAATTGCTGGCCCCAAACCACAACACGACCCAGCTATGGACAAACAAGAGGGGAATGAGAAAAGGACAAGAGTTATGAAGACAGATAATCAGAAATATGGCTTTGAGTAGGGATTTCTTGGTTGATCCCAGCATCTGGGATTGGCTGTGCATGGAAGGAAAAGCTAAATGCCTTTCTCATAGACATAAATCAGATCTTCAGATTGTTTTCCTTTTTAATGCCATAATTTTGCATCCTCAGATTCATTTCTAAAATCAATTAATTCCGTAAGTAATCACTTTTTCATGAACTACATGTAAATTTCACACTCAGCTTGCTAACTAGATTTTCCTCTCATCTGGGAAATCAATTTTTAAGAGAGTTATTTTATTTACATTGAATAATTGGTTGTATTTGGTACACAGATAACTGGTAATTAATAACTGTATTGATTCTGGATATTCATTGCCATTTGTTCTAGGAAATTGTTAGACCATTAGGCTGCATGATATTTTCGTAATGCGACCAAATTTGAGCACACTCAAAAAATTAAAAGGTGTGTGACATCTTTATGACCTGTAATTTTATATGTTCGGTAGGGATACACTTTCAGAAGGCAAATTTAGTTTCATTGCACAATTTATGCCCAAACATCGTGATCCTTATTTAGTATCCACAACCAATTCGTAGCAAGGATGACACTGGTGGTGCACACAAATGAAGTACTCAAATGCCCACATTAATTGCATTTTATAATTACAAATTAAATGCACTTCATTTCCAAGAGAAGCTCCAGTCCTCCCACAAAAATATTCTGATTTCTCACAGGTTCTTCCATGGGAAAAATGGTGGCAAGAGCTCCTGCCGGACTTTCATCAGTCCAGAAGTATTTGTATTCACAAAATCAGTGCTTGATAAAAGTACAAAAGAACTTGTTGGCTACTTATCAGAATTTGCAACTTACTGCTGGTTTTTTGTGTTGAAATAATGTATGAAGTCTTTTTATCTGCAGAAGTAAATAGAAAGCAGCACAACCTTGTGACCAACCCTGATGTCCCTACATCAAATTTGTGAGGGCTGCTATTGTGGCCAACGCTTGATTCAGTGTCGAATTTTTCTGATGGCAATTTTCTGTTCCCCGTTGAGCAAATATTCAAATAATCTGATTTATTTCCTTTTGGCCAACTGATCTAATTTCCTTTCTCACTTGAATTCCTGTCCTGGAGACCTGCCAAACAATGACTCTCATGAATGAAACGAGTCATGCCTTTGAGATTCCTGTGGAACATCAAACTGGCACAACACAGTAATTACAGCTTAGCTATTTCTGATGCTGTTATTAAAAATGACTTGAACTTTAGAAAGAAGGACTACTGCAATTATATGTAGCATCAAGTTTAATTTGACTCTTCTGGGATCTCTATGGTTTGTCAGGTTCTAGGCGATTTTCTCTTTATCTCTTCCTTTACCTGCTGTTAGATATTTACGGATACTACCATGAGTCCCAGTTCTGAAAGTGTACTTTGTCAGATGTATTCTGGGTTCTTTTTGAAACTCTCCTTTTGAGTACCAGTCAGAGAAGTGGTCAGAGTTGCCAGATCCCCGAAAAGATGATGGCTGTGTTTGTGCCGGCTCCCCACGGCAGGTTCTCACACTGCAATTCACATTTTCAGGCCAGCTATAGAACACACTGAAACTTGAACTAGTTCCTTGGATATAGGTTTGAAAACATGTTTAGGTAATCACAAATACTCCTGTACATGCTTATTTCCACAAAATATACACAAATTCCTAGTGCAGAAATGAAATCTACTCCAATAAATTTTGCATTATTATCTGGTTTTTTAGCAGTAAATAAGGACATGAGAAATTTTTCTTAAGCAGAGAGATATGCCACATTCTATCCTTTTGAAATGGTGTTTTCAAACTGTGTCAAAATGATCAAGAACTGGATTCTTCTTTAAACATAATAGGAAGGCCTTATTGTATTAACAGATTACAGTCATTGTGTTAGTATACTATCTACCTCGTATTCATTTTTGCTAACATAATGAGAAATTTTTCTAGCATGGGTATATTTTAATACAATAAAGTAGTGTTGGGAAGGAAAATTAGTATGATTTTAAAGAGAGATGTAAAGAAAATAAAGCAGGCTCTGAATTTTCTTTCCTAAACTTTTAATTTGTTGCTAACTTAAAATATACTTTTTNGAGGTCACCGAGTCCAATTTACGTCCCAACGCCGCTGTGTCAACCACACCGTGACACCGGGTGCTACCATGCAGTCTTTCCCTGAACGCCTTCAGGGCCCGTGACTCCACCGCCTCCCTGGGCAGCCCATTCCAATGTTTAGTCACCCTTTCAGTGAAAAAATTGCTCCTAATGTCCAACTTAAATCTCGATGCAACAGAAGGCCATTCTTCTCATCATATCTCTTATTCCCTGGGAGCAGAGCCTGACACCAGTCTGGCTCCAGCCTCCTGTCAGGGAGTTGTGGAGAGCAGAAAATCCACACTCGAACCTCTTTTTCTCCAGACTAAACGGCCCCAGCTCCCTCAGCTGCTCCTCATTACACTTGAGCTTTTTTCAGAAGGACAAGCATCAAGCTGTTCAGCACTCCTTGCTGCCATAAAGGAATATGGCATCTCTTCCAACAGTAAGCCTTGTAGTTAAGTCACACCAAAATGTTTATGCTGGAATAGAACGACGAGGGTCATACTCTTCAAGAATTGAAAAATCCCTCCAAAGTTCCCAATAGTGCCTTGGTAATTAATGTGGTAAAGAGAAAACCACAACAATGCAAAGTCTGTGCAGAGCAAAGGACTTGTTTATCTGGAAGATTCTGTTACGCCTTGTCCTTCCAGCTTTCATAGGTGAGGCAGGCGGCACAAGTATTTAGGAAAAGCCTGAATATGATTCAGCAAGCACATCTTGCATAGAAAGAGCAACAGGAAGGGAGGCACAAGGAAAAGATGAAGCTGGCATCACTAGCACTGAAATGTGTCTGAAAGACAGGAGGTTTCCCATCGTCCAAATAATTTGTGAGATGTACTTTGGAGTGACAGTTTGACAGGTTGATAACTGTATCTCAGTATGATAATAATATAATATGTAATATAATAATATAATGTAACACATAATAATATAATATATGCTATAATATAATTAATATAATATAATATAATATAATATAATATATCCCTCTATATTCCCCTACTTGCAGATGTTGATAATACAGTTTATGTGGGGAATTTCAATGCAAGAGTAACTATGGTTCATCTACCATCCATAACTTTTAATTGTGGTTCTTTTCCCTTGCAAATGCGTATATTGCTCATAAACTGAAAGAATCTATGCCAAAGACCACTAAATTGATGGGCTGATATACATACACACGTGGTTCAAATTGTAATTGCTGCATAATTGAAATACCTATACAAATACAGAGCTAGGCATAATGGCAGATAGTGCATTTATTTGTAAATGACATGGTATTTCTATTCAAATTATTCCTTGACTCTTGTTAAAGTTTATAGATGTGAAACAAATTTGCCTCACTGGACGGTTGATATTGCATACTCAGTTTGAAACTGGGGTAGAGGAAGATGGGATGGGAAAAAAAAAGATTAAAAAAAGTCCAGCAACAACAATCAGAATCATTATGGTTGGAAAAGACCTCTAAGATAGTTGAGCCTAAACATTAACTTCTGTGTTCACCACGAAGTCATGTCCCCAAATGCCACATCCACATGCCTTTTAAGCATTTGCAGGGATGGTGATGCCACCACTTTCCCTGAGCAGCCTGTTCCAATGCCTGACCAGTTTTTCAATAAAGAAATTTTTCCTAATATCCAAATCCAAACCTTCTTCCCTGGTGCATCTTTTTCTTTTTTTTTGGTTGGTTTGGGTTTTTTTTTTGAGGGAGCAGCACATTCCTCCAGGAATGGGGCAGGATTTAGAGTTTTTGATTTAAAAAAAATTAAAAATTAAGGTTCTTATGTTCTTTCTAAGCTTTTAAGAATAATGCTTTTATTACTTAACCATACATTTTCCATATAAGTTTGCAGATTACAGGCAATAGTCACATACTTTATTGTATGGTGTAGTCTGTTCAATGACTATTGTATTGTAGTAGCTATTAGTACACTTACATTCATCCTTTTTTACAAGCCATAACACCAATCACAAGAGCAAGTAGTTTTAAGATTTAGTGGCTGTGAGCCGGTCTTAATCTAAAATACCCTTGTGATGTATTACAGAGACATTTTAAACCGTAATGTATTAATGTCTACAGTAATGCTGTTTTAATGCTAATGGCCCTATTATTCAATCAAGAAAAATATATGTTTTCTCATTCTGCCCTTATGTTCAAGGTCTTACATTTATTTCTATTCTGCTGAACTTTCGTGTATGCGATGTATGCCCCCATAATCAGTAGTGGGAAAAGAACAAGTCTTGTTATAGAAGAGATAGCGATGATTGCTTTTAGCATAGGTGAAGGGTTAATGAGGTTGTAGGAGGTCTGTGTNAGAGATATGCCACATTCTATCCTTTTGAAATGGTGTTTTCAAACTGTGTCAAAATGATCAAGAACTGGATTCTTCTTTAAACATAATAGGAAGGCCTTATTGTATTAACAGATTACAGTCATTGTGTTAGTATACTATCTACCTCGTATTCATTTTTGCTAACATAATGAGAAATTTTTCTAGCATGGGTATATTTTAATACAATAAAGTAGTGTTGGGAAGGAAAATTAGTATGATTTTAAAGAGAGATGTAAAGAAAATAAAGCAGGCTCTGAATTTTCTTTCCTAAACTTTTAATTTGTTGCTAACTTAAAATATACTTTTTATCAATCCTTTGAAATAATTATAGTCAAATGAGCATTTAAAGTCAGTTAAAAGGTTTACAGATGGCTTTTTTCCACATACTCTGCTATATAAGATCTAAGCAAGTCTGCCCAGATGTTTCTAAATTTTCTTATTTTAGAGAAGTACATAACTGATTAATGTAGCATCAAACCCTGAGCTTTAATGAGAATATTTTTGTGGCACCATTTACAATGTCCTTGCTTCTCTGAGGTTTGCATTTTGATGAAAATTCTGACCATAGAATCAGAAAGAAATGTCTGTGTTTTTAAACATCAGCAGCCCATGAACAAGTTGCTTTGTCTCCTCTTTTAAAAAGGCATTTCTAAAGCACTAACACACAGTGAGTATTCAGGGGGGAAGTGAGGCCTGTTCAAAATTCCAGATTGAAACTTGGAAGATCTATACTCAGTTCCCATTCTGGCCACAAGCCTCCTGTGAGGAATGAACAAGGTGTTTTCAACTTTAGTGCCTCATAGGTGGGAGTGTTTCTATCACCCTTGTCTTTTGTGAGCATAAACTCTGAGGGGTTTGTGCCCATTTGGACTCCGGGGTATCAACAGATACTGGCCAGGGCTACGCTGGATTTCAGAGTCAAGCTAAGGAACAAATAACGATTGCACAAATTAATCTTGCAATGTGGGTCTGACAAATAAATTAAGTGTTTCAAGGTGCGATGGTCTGGGTTCTCTAGGATAAGTTTTTGCATAAATGAGCTGTTGTAGATGTAGCCATACCAGCGTTAATCTGACTCGACTGGATCCCAGCAAGGGCAGGCAGTGAGGGTGTGAAGGTCACTTTTGGTTGTGCCATAGCATTTATTCATCCCTTCGGGGTTCCCTTGGGGTGTGGGGACTGTTGTGCTTCCTGACCTGATCCCTCTGCTGCTGCATTTGTTATTTTGAGTGCAGGATATGTTTTATGGAACCTGAAGTAATGTAATCCACTACAATGTGAGGTTCTTCACCTAGTATTGGACAAATCTCATTCATCCAAATCTATCAATCCCAAGTTTGTGGCAATTAATACAAAATCTTTCCGCTGTATTGGGATCTTGGATGCATTTCTCTGGAATAGAAGAGAAACACCCTTCTGCCATATCACCAAATGGAGTAGTACCTGACTTTTTTTTTTTTTTTTTNNNNTTTGTTTTTTTTTTCCACAAAAAGAGTCAGAAGGCAGTTTTCTTAACCTCTCAGAGTTTTGCTTTGTGTCTTAATGGATGTTGTTTAGAAGTACAATAGGGAATCTTACAGCTCATGTGGCACCCAGATACGGAGCTAGGGCAAGGTACTTAACCTCTCCTTGGTTTAGTTTGTGAAACAAAAAACACTACTTTAACTACTTTTCAAGGATATTAGATAAAATCAATTAGTTATGTATTTGTACTGCAATAAAGGTCTACATAATTGGAAAGTCTTATAAGAATCTCAATCGTTTTATTTTTGTTTTGATTTAACTTTGAAGGGCTAGTTTTGTTACTTTGTACTGTATTTGAAGTGTGCTATTGTTTCATTTTTTATAAATAACAGCTGATTTTTCAAGCTCCTGTAACAAACCTATTTAGTCTCTGTGTATGCCAATGCCCTCTACTGGTTTGAAACACAATCGCTCAACAGAGGGTATTGCTTTTCTCCTTTATTGAGAAAACTGCAATATTGAAATTATTTTCCTTTTGAGAGCAGTAGAATTTTGGTTGCCTAGCCAGGCTTTCTGCGAAGTGCAAGGAGCTGTGCCATGGGCAAGTCACACCTGGGTGACTCTTGTGCTGCATGTGTGATGCTGTGCCAGTTTTTTCGTTGCCTTCTGCATTTTTGTTTCACTGTTTGTTTTTCGTTTTTGCTGTCCTTGCCAAGCAGGCTCATAGGTAGCAATCCTGAGAGGGAAGAAGACACACACCTGAGACTTGCTCAGTACAGAGCTGCTGTGTAGATGTTCCCTCAACACGATGGCCACCACTCTAAGGGGCCTCTCTGCTCTTCAGCCTGGGCCAGGGCCTTCCAAAAGTGTGGGCTGGTTGTGTTGGCAGGCTGTGATATCAACAACCCTTGAGGCACAGGAGCTGCAGAGGTAATGAAGTGCCTTGAGGAAAAAGTCTTAGCTATCAAGGGATGGATCCATTCCCCCCTGCCACAAACCAGGGGTCACGTGGCTGAGGAATGTGTATCCACAGATAGTGCTGCCTTCAGAGAACTCTACTTACAGGTAAGTAACTCTTCTTTAAAGGAGGTATCTTTGTGTGGCAGACTGTTTATGGGAGCAATTTGAATTGAACTTTAAATGAAAAAGGCATATCTCTGTAAGTGGTAATAATTTTAGTCATCTCGCTGTGGCTAGGGGTTGTGGAATTCATTAGCACAGATTAACATATAAAGTGGGTGAGATATCTAATAGCAAACGTAGAGGTTTAGGGACCTTAATTCATCACTGAATGAACAGCGTGTACAGTATTAGGGACTATGAAATTTTTAATTTACACAAAGTGTCCAAGAATATAGGGAATAAATTTAAACCCAAAACAGATAATGGAGCTGTGCCCTGCCTAGCTGGCAAGTTGAATTGTTTTTACACTGAGTGAAGAAAGCTAATTATCCCAAGCACAAGGAGACTGCTAAAAATAATAAGATTATAAAGAATAATTTGCTGATATAATTACAACAAAATTGGGTACACACAATCGTCAGATACATGTATTGCTTGACCTGGGCGAGAAAGTGAAATAAATCCTTCCTCTATAGCCTTCGTAAATTTGTTTTTATCATCTCCAAGTGGTGTTTGCACAGGCAGCACAATTTGCATGTGTAATGTGGCTGTACAAATTGACAACAAGTAAATTATTCAAGGAAATAGGCTGGTCGTGGGTCTGAACTATCTCGCAAAGCCTATTCATTTTGAAGAATCACTGAGACGTGAAGCTCATACATCAACCATTTTCTGACAATCCTCAGACTTATTGTCTCCTAAAATGTCATTATGGCTATTATTTATGAAGCTAATTCATTTATTAATATATATTTAACTCTGACTTGTCATGCACCTTAGCAGGCATTCTGTGCACTGCATATTTTTGAATAGATGAAAGAGTTTTGCATGCTTTAATGATTACTGTAAGCTGCTATAGATTTATAGAATGCAGCTTTATTATCTGCTTGCATTAATACCTTTTTGTAACTTTTTTTCCTTAAGGCCATCAAATATAAATGGCAAATGACATATCCAAAAGATTGTATAAAAAAAGAGATTTTCTCAGAGTTTGTTGAATTTTAGAATAAAATGAGGTAGCTAACTGTTAAGGCCTAACTCGTTTCTAAGAATCTGTAATAATTATGTTGATTTTTTGTGTATTTTGCTGAAAAATATGGAATAAACTATATAAATTTAGATGTTTGCTGTATTTTTCTCTTTGAGGACAAGTGGACATCTTTTGATTATACCAACAGAAGGAGTAGAGTTTGAAGGGGGGAATATGTAGCAGATGGAAAATAGATCTGTTCTGCTATGGTATACGTAAAATATAGATAATTTCTCTCATATAGACCACTCCTTAGGAAATGAACAGCACAGAGAGTATGGATTATGAGGTTGCCTATGGTTCTTGGATTTTTTCATCTTGATTCACTTATCTTTAGGGCATATTAGAAGACATAGGGATCACAGTAACCCTTTCCTGACATCTACACAGTGTCAAGAAACTAAAAATTGCAATCTGCTATGAGAAACATATTTGAGGTAGTTCTAAATTTTATTAAACACATAGTATTCAGATTAAATTTGTAATTATGGCAACAAAGTGGTTAATTTAAATGCATAGTCATTATGACTGTATGGTCCATTTGACTATTTTCAAAGGATCTATGATCACAGGTGGAGGTTACTGGCCTGATTTGGAAGTTTTGAGCTCCTGCTTGTGACGCTTACATCACCCACAGATTTGATAGGTCACTTGGGTCCTGCTCCCTCAGTGTTTGTTCCCATCTATAAGATGAGGATCAGAAGTTTGCCTTGTTTCCTGATGGCAAAAAGAAATAGCTGGATAGAGCTGTTCTTTAGCATTAAAATTAGGAATTGTCATGTTTTTCACCTGCTCCCAGGATGTGCCAGGTAGTAAAAGCCATGGGATTATGTTACACCATGGAATGGACAATCTATGACCAAGGAGAAATTTTATTCTCTGTCATTACCTTTACATCTTACAGGGCTGGGTTCTTCATGGCCAGAGCTATTTCGCCTTAAACAGAAGAACCAAAGAAAGTTTTCGATGTCAAGACAAGGAGTCTTTGCAAAACAAAGGATTACAAACCCTTTAGGTAACGTGAAGGTCTTTTAAAGCTAATTTTGTCATGGTAAATACTATAGATCTTCATACTGGAAAACCTATTACTTTACATTATTGAACTTCTTTAGGATGTGAATAAGAACACAGAAAGTTATATAGGAGCAAATGTAAGTGACTGAAATAAGGGCACCCTGAAAATCCAACTCAATCCAGACAAGGGCAAAGAAAGTAGTCATGTGGTTCTGAGTATAAGGCTGTTTCATGTCTGGAAGTCAGTAAGAATAATAACTTTCTGTGCTTTGGAAATAGAAGCTTATGTTTTCTAAAGTATTCTGGTACAATTTCAGGTGCCTGCCTTGAGACATCTTAGAAAGTAAACCCAGACTTGTAGAATACTTTTTTTAAAACAGAACCTTGTCAGGTGAGCTAAATTTGCCCTACGGTAACTCCAAATGGTTTAAAATTGAAAAAAAAAAGCTCACTATTGAGCTTTTGGAGCTTAAATATATTTTACCACTTCAGAAACTCCCAGTATAAATATTGGTTGTTCGTCCAGTCAGACATCAATCATTCAGTAATCAATGCCTTTATAGTTTTTGATCTTGATGGCCAGTTTCAACTCAAAGAAGAGATTCACAAGCTCTATGAAGGCTTGTTGACTGCAGCCAGTTAGAGACTGAAATTAATGCTGCCACTGAATCGGTGTGGAAGGCTGATTTCTAGCATATTTTGTCTTTAAAAAGAATATTTAAATAATCCCAAAATGACATATTAAAGGAGAAAATTCATTGAGTGTTTCCTTATTATATCACAACATTAGAGAATTCTCACTTACTTTTTTTTTGTATAAATTAAAAAAAAATAAAGAAAGAAGAGACTGACTGTATTGTTTAAAAAGAGCTTTTACTTTTTTTCATCCGACAAGAGATTACAGACTTCTGCAAAGACCCCGTATGGCACATCAAACTAGTTCATGCCATTGCTGTTTATGGTAGTGGAGCTATTTTTTTTCTTTTTGGGAGATCGAAATTCCACCTGCTACATAAGATATTAATTCATCTTTATTCAGTAACCTGTAAAATTCAGAGTGTAGAGAAGGTGCAAATCTGCTTGATAGTTCTGGACAAAATTTTTTCAGCTGTGATTTTCTGAGTGGCTCAGCTGTAGAGCCTCAGAATGATGTGTGAAGAAAGTGCCCCATCACTGCCTGTGCAGCTCTTGCTGCTGCTCCTGACACTAATCCATATTCCACTTCTAAGTTGGCTGCTTCTCAGGGAAACGCTGCTGCTTCAACATCTTTTATTGCTGATCCTCTTTTACATTCCTACGAATTCTCGTATCCTCTTTTATAACCAGGGAAGGTAAACACCATTTATTGTTTCATAAAACATGATTTGTGAACCACACGATCATTGGGTATTCCAGCTGCAATGCCTTGTGCTGTGTTTTTAGTGTATCCCGTGGCAGTCCCTGTTGGCCACCAGTGTGTCTGGCTGTATGGACAGCCTGAGTGACCAGTTTGAGGCTCTTCCAAAGTGTCAGATCCCTGTAGCTGCAATAATCGACTCATTTGACTGTGGCAGCGTGTCAGGAACGTGCCAGCTGATACCCAGGGGGCTGCCTGGAGCTGGCTGCTGCTAATCCCATCAAAGAGGGCACGTCCAGAAAGGACGCGGAGTGAGCAGCTTCCAGATGCTACAGTTGCAACTAGCCTACCTATCCCAACCCCAAAACTGCTTTCTTTTTAATTAATTGTACCAAGAGGTATTTTGGAAAAAAGTGTTTGAACTCTTATATTAAAAAAAAAACCAAAACAAAACCAGCAAAGGCAAACGTAAACCAGGCTTTTTCATTCTGTATTATCCTTCCTTCTGGTGCAGTCACCCAATCAAACATCATTTTTCACTGTGCTGCTAAAGGATGCTAACCACCAAGATACCTTGGGAATGCAAGAGGAAAAGTAGGGTTGTAAACCCCAGGGCTTAATCCTGATCAAATTCCAAGTTCAATGATTATATTTGCCCCCTAGACTGATAACCAATTCTTCACTCTAGTTTTAAACATTTACACAGTATTGCCAAGTGCTGACGGCTTCAGAAATAGCAGTTGCATATCAACAGTGGACGTTGACATGCCATATATATATTGTTAATTATATTTTCAAAGCATGTTGGGATTCTTTGGGATGGAAGAGTCACTGGAAAGGGTGAGGTAATTGGTGTGTATATTTGGGGGGATGAAAGGGTCCTGAACACACATTGTTAAGTGAACGCTGTTTAATTTCTTTTAATATCTTAAATGGTCTTTGATTAGAAATAAACATGTCAGGAAGAATTATTTGTTTAAATGAAGAAAGGAATTAATGGTTATAAACCAAATAATGGTTATAAATCAACACGCATTTTGGAAAATGTTTCTTCTTAATTCTACATAAGACAAGTCAACATAATTTAGCACATTTAACCATGGGTTTATTGTGTCTCATCATTTTTCAGGAGTAGTTTTCCAAAAGCTTTAGGGTTGGAATGTTGTTAAAAAATTGAATTTAATACTTTCAATAAATGGAATCCTATTCTTTTCTCATTAAATGTTGTCTTGCCTACTTGCAGTTTACACAGAGCTGGATTCCAAGAGAAAGATATAGTTTAAGCGATGGAGACATCATTTATACCATCTCTTATCTTTTAACAACACATCATTTATGTTGTAAGAACCCAGGATATTTTCTTCATCCTTTTTTTTTTTTCTTCAAAACTGCATAATATTGCTGTGCTTCTTCCATTTTTTTTTTTTCCCCCTGGGAAAATATATGCTTTTATAAGGACTCACTTAAATCAGTGCTGCATATTTTAAGTTTTAAATTTATAATTCTAAATTAAAGTAGTGTTCCTACTCTAAATTCTTCATATATTTAGTTTCATCTATTTCAAAGTATCAGAAAGCCCCAGCACATATTTTCTATATATTGAGCTGTATGTAAACAGCAGAAGTCTATCTGATGTGGATTTCTGAGTGGTTTAGGGGTTTTTTTTAAGGTTTGCACCTTCTTTAATGCACAGTTTTATTATGGGTAGACACCAGTAAGATTGATTCCTCTAGCCTGTCTTTTGGTGTAGGAATCAAATCCAGGCTGGTTTGTATCAGGCCCTTGATGAAACTCAGAAATACTAAATCAGGCTGCCTGACTGTTTAGGTTTCCAAATTGAATCCAATGAAGTCCAGAGTCCCAAAGAATGGATTACTCTTTTGAGATGCAGGCACCACTTGGCGAATAAAATAGTGTTTTTTAAGAGTGCTTTGAATTTCTTCATTAAGTGGCTGTTGTATTTTGCAGATGGTTGGATCAGCAGTGAGATCTGCACAGCTGTGTGTGGTTGGCAGACAGGTGTGTAATTCCTGCATTTGTGAGTTAACCATCAGCAAGGAATAAATTTTAGCAGCAATGGGAAAGGGAAGAGTTGAGTGCAAGGTTAACCTTGCTGTTCACTCTTCCACACAGCCAGTGTCAAATTCTGTTTTGTATTGGAAAGCTCAGTTGCCTCCCCTGTGGTGCTTTCATGCATTCAAATTGCCAACTTCTTAACAGTAAAGAGTTCTTAAAATATTTAGTGTTTATGAGAGTACAGAATAATACAGTGTGTTTTGGAAGTAACTGAAACATGCAGTACATGAGTCATGAAGTGGAGAGGGACAGTGAACTCCTACAATATTTGTTTACATTGTGTTGGGTAGTGACAGGTTTATGTATAATCATGGAACAATCTATCTTCAAAAGATAATTTTTTTTTTACCGAAAAAAATTTACTTTTTTAAAATTACCTTTACATTCTTTATATTTTTCCAGTTTGACTCCCTTATTAGGGAAACACCTCAAAAGCACAAATTGCCCAAAGTTTTCCCATTTCTTGTAGAGCAACAAGGCAAGTACCAAAGAAGTACCATGCAGCAGTCCTCTCAAGCACTCTCTTCAAACTTATAAGAAATATAAACAAAAAAGGATGATAGAGGGAAAACCAATTACTTGTGCAAAAGTCCATGCATTGGAATGAAAAAAATTATCCACAGCAGTCACTTCTGGAAGCCATCTGTACTATATTTTATCTTCCTGAAAGTTAGGAAGATACTTGAGATCGAAATTTTAAAAAACCATGCTAAAATAGAGATGGATTAGGAGCAATGATACATTTATTAGTCGCCTTCAGTGAATAATCCACTCCCCTTTCCCACATACTTGGTTTCCACTGATTCACGAAGAAAACGTTCAGAGATGGTTGTTAAACTCAATCTGCCCCATACATTATGACTGCAGGACTGTGCTATTTGGTGCACTAATCTTAATAATATGTATGTATGTATTTTCTTAAACTTCCAGAGTCATGTTTCTGAGCATTTGAAGCATAGATCCTATAGGATTACCTAAATCTGACATTTATCTGGGTAAAAGCTAACATATAAAGCGTCATAACTAATCACATGTTTTTTATACTTTCCCTTGGAAAAGAAAGAGTTCTGGAAGTGACACACTAACAAATAGTACATAATCTGTACACGTGAGGTAATCTTTACTGCTTTGTTGCTTCTTAAAAATGCGATATGCGCCACTCACAACTGCAGCTTGTTATCTTCGTAGTTGAGAATCATGATATTTATTGTAAGTAACACAATAAATAAATCATCACTGAAAATTTGGATTGGGAGAAATTAGCTGATTGGGATTCTGAGGCATGTTGTTATTTTTTAAGTCATGTAACTAAAGTAAAAATCAGTGGCAAAACTCTGTTCTTAGTTATACCCATATGGAAAGAAAAAATGTAATCATGAGATTACATGAGAGATCAAAACACCAGAAGTCTTATTTTGCACACTTTCATAACATCCAAGGTCTGGAAGGAACTTTTAAAGTTCATTTAGTCTATCTTACACAACCCAAAGAAAGCTTAACTATGTCATCTTTGTCTTACTCTACCTCACTGTTCTTAATAGTCAAAAGCTTTCCCTAAATGCTTAACAGATGTCATTTGGACTGACAGTTGAACCTATTCTCCCTTCTAACCAAACCTGACCCATAAACCATTCTCTAACTTTACTGTTCACAAGACAAAATCCAAACACAAATGTATCAGGAAATATGTTTGCTTCTTGTACTTACTATAGGATGTCATGAAATGCCCCATACAAATTCTGACTAAAAAAATAAAACCATAAACAGGAATGATAAAAAGCAAGGTCTATTACTTTCCCTATTTCTGTGCTATTAGACTATAAAGCAATAAATGGAACATTGTGTCAGACACAATCCAGTATGTGTTCTAGTCAGATATTGTTCAAGCATGGCAAAAACAATCTAGCTTCCTAAAAGTGTTAAAATTAACCCTACCTTGCTTGTGCCCAAAGAAGCCCAACTACATGTGCTACTAGTGTATAGCTATCATAAAAATAAATTAGCCAGTCTGCATTTTCAGGTTAATCTTCAATTTCATAATTGAATCAGTAATTACTATAAGTTAATATAATTAGGTGTTAACACTTAATTGAGAATTATTTATTCAGGAATCATCACTATTGTAACATTTTTTATAGCTCTAAATTATTCTGAGTAATGGACTGCATCAAATAAACTTAACCAGAAACTGAATGGACATTACTTGGAATCTTACGTTCAGCTTTTCTGAGCTACTTTTTATCATTACTTTTTTTGTGCAAAAGAAGTAGAAACAGTGGTTTTGGCTGTCCTTCTAATTCTACCCATGGCTGAAGTGCCACCTGAGCATTTTCAAAGGGTTGAGCCAAATTATCTTGGAGAGAGCCCTGCTGTGTCCAGTAGTTGTTGATGAACATCCCAAGAGGACACTTCAAGTCTGTCACAATAAATGACTTTAAAACCCTCATCAGTATCTGTGGATTGCATGTGTGCTTCTACCTTTAGCCTCATATCCAAACATGGAGTCATAATGTGTTCGCTTCACAAAAAAATGAGTCTTTATATCATAGTATGTAGGTACTGTGGCTAATAAACCTGAATACCCAGTGATGCAGTTTAAAGATCACCTCCAAGATTTTCCCTGAGAGTTTTTCTTTTATTTGGATTAAATTAATCCCTGCCAGTAATTTAGAGAAGATTCACCAGTTAAACTCTGTGGCTTCATCTTTGTTGTCTGCCTTTGAGTCAAGGTTCACTTTTTCTCTACCATAGGGTATGAACAAGTTGCATTTCTTCTATGTACTTGAATTTGCTTGAGTTTGTCTCATCCTTCTCTTTGACTGCTGTACCTGGTGACTCATTCCAGTGTTGGCCAAAACATAAATCAATGTGTATCACTTGTGAGGTGTCTCAGGGGAGTTTGGGCTTGAGTGTGAGCACGAGTCTGCAGCTAACATGACAACAGATTAAGGGAATATGTCTAACTCTGGTATATAATACTCAATATGCAAAATTAAAGCAATATGGAATAATTAACTTTTTATCTGTGTCCTACTATGAATCAGGTCAATTACATAGAAGGAAATATGAAAATTCAGAAGGTAACTTGTGTGTTACATCCAAATCTTGCATTACTGATTCAGTCTATTCCAAACCAAGATGTGTCTTGGTGAGCAGTTCACAGTGGTTTCATTTGCTGGTTCAGGAGAGAAAAAAATGCATTTTTCAAAACAGTGTGAGATTGTTAGGCTGACTCCCAGGGAAGTCAATGTTGTTGTGCTCTTAGATGTCTGTTTCCCACTTTCTAAAGTAACAATGAAAGGCAGTAGGTTCAACAGAACTTCAGAATTACTTTGATAAATTTGTCAGAGGGAAGAAATATTAAAAACTGTGTACTGTCTGTTTGCCTTTTTTCTTGAAATATAAATTAATTATGACTATATAAAAACCTTTTACCATAGCTAATTAATCAGAATCTCCTAATAAACTATGTGTCGACAGCACTGGATGTCTAATTAACTTTTTCACTTCAGAATAGTGCAGTTGAATAATGAAGAAAACATTACCTGATGAATTCTTTTATTTTATGATGATATCTCTAGAGACAGAAAAGACAGAGCAGCTTAAATGCCATCTTAAATTACATCTTGGCCTTGGCAAGCTTTCAGCTGGTTTTGATTTGCATGGAAACCAGTTCTGTAAGACTCATATTCTCTGAAAAACAGAACTTAAAGCTATAACTAGAATAAATTATCTATAGCTATATAGGGCTCTATTAAATCTAGATGCTAGGCACCCTTTTCACATGCAGAATGCAATGGAACAGCTTTTAATACCCTGTCAACCTGTTCTGTGAAAAGTCGATTGGGCAGGGAAGGTTTGATTTGGCTGGTTTTATTAAAATATCTTTCCTCTCCTTACGCCATCATGAACCACTCAGCCTAATTTAAACCAGACAAATTCACCAATCTGTCTTGCATGTCTTTAGAAACAGCTTTTATTTTTTAAAGTGATGATATCTACCCATAACTGTTGGCATGCAAGCTCAAGACACAGTTATTCATACACTGCTGATAGGGAATTGTTCTTTCTATGATATACCAATATAGAGAGCACATTGATGGATTAACTGCATCCCTGCCTCCACCTTTTGATTGCATCATCCTCTCTGCAGCCAGTTGACTTATCCCCAGGACACAGGGGAAGGGTCAAATCAAATCCCCTTAGACTCTTGTTAGTCAACCTTTTAAGTTTGTTATGCTTTCATAATTTAGAATATGTCCACCTGCAGTACCACTGTGGAACGTAAGTCTCGTCACACCACACAGGATCTCATGAGAGGATCTCTTAGTACAGTAAAATTATGATCCGATGAAGTCTTAATAATTATTTATATCAGAGTTTAATTTGATCTGTCTGAATTCAGTGCTTATTTACTGTGGTGCAGACCAGCTAAACCAAGGAAACTTCTTTGGGTGTGTAGTCATGAGAAGAAGGAAAAGTTATAAATATCTTAAACACAAATGCTCATAATATTTGCACTAAACACTTCAAAAACTTAAATCAAGAGTTGGTCTCTATTTCATCTGCTGGGCTTCCTGGAAATATTGATCTAGATCATGTTGTCAAATGTGCTTTAAAAGTAGGAATGTCTTGTCTAAGCACTGGATTTCCATCTGCCAAGTCTTTTCTCTGTGGATCCTTACAAAGTTATCGGGAATAGTTGCAATAATATAAAGTGGTTTTTTCTTGCCTTGCACAGAGGAAAAATATCCCTGAAACAAGACTAATCCTAGCTCTGAAATACTGACACTCAAGAATATGTAGAGACGTGAAAAACTATTGCAACTTAGTAGAGATAATCATATATCTTTTATACATCCTAATATAAGCAATCTGAAAATGCGTACCTTAAGTTCAGATTTAGAGCATGTTAGAGAGTCAGCCAGTCTGACCTCCATGGTTAATGAATTCCATGAGGAGCGAGCAAACACTAAAAATGCCCTGTAGCTCAATGTCTTCAGCCAAAAAGAACTAATCCAATTGACTGAGACCAAAGAAAACGACTGGGGATGTATGGTTCCAGAATGTCTCTGAGGTATTCAAACCCAAGTCAATTTAAGGACTTGTAAGTTAATAACTAGGACTTTACACATAATCCTGTACTTTACAGGTAGCCAGAGAAGGTTTTTTACAACCAGGGTAATGTGATTTTCATGCATGGTGTCAGTCAAAATTTCAGCAGCTGAGTTCTGGACTAACCGAAGTTTCTTCATCAGTGCAATAGTGAGGCCGACAAAATGCCGACAGGGACTTGCATTATCGAGTTCTAGAGTGGGCACAGCCATGCAAATCTGTATCAGCAAGGGCAGGTACCATGGGGGTTTCTCTGTGTTTTAAACCAGAAGGAAATAAACCTGTCAGTAACTAACTCAATATAAATACTAGAATATACAACAGCCTCAGTTATTGCCTGCTCTTATGTCATTAAGTAACACCAATCAAATATGTTAAACCAGTGCCTTTTGAACCTTGAATCTATAGAAGTTGGGCATCTATATTAGAACTAGTCACATTTTTAGTACGTGTTAGCTGTAGCAGACACGTATTGAGAGAGAGGGTGGGAAATGGTTTTCTGACAGAAAAAATGTCAGTGATAAAGGGTTACTTTTTCCTTTTCATGTTCAAAAAAGTTAAACTGTTATTTCCAGACATTTGATTCCTGCTTTAGAATTGACTGAGTGAAGGATATCATTTTCATCTTCAGTGGTTGTTGTTGTAATGATGAGCTGTTTGTACCTTAACAGATGATAAATAGATACATAGACATTTAAGCACAGAGCCGCCTGAGTTCATCTTTAAACTTGCCTCAGCAGATGAAACTTGCTTTTCAATAGCTCTCCTCAGATATATTGCTGAAAGTTAAGATACGAGAATCAATCATTAGGGATGAAAGCGCTGGGTATTTATCGGAGAAAGGGTTATTAAAAGAAGATCAGCAATGGTTTTACCAAGAATAAATCCTGTCAGACAGAATATGACCAAGTTCTTTGAAGGAATGACAAAAGAAATAAATGATGGGAACATGGTGGACATAATTTATGTAGACTTCAGTCAGGGGTGTAGCCAGCAATTTGAAGTTTGTACACATCCTGGCTGATCCCTTGCCCCCTGCCTGCAGTATCCCCATAATCTCGCACAGCAGACAGGCCATTGCGTATGATCACTAATGCAGCAGGCACACAGAGATGTAGATTTGTATCAAAGCTGTGCTTTCAGAGCCCAGAAAAAAAAGCTGGCCCCGGGAAAAAGACAGATTGTATTTTGCACGTGCTGCTTAAAATGACCGTTTTAGAAAACGTCTTTCGTAAGACAAAATCAGAAAAACAGCTATCAACATTATAAAGGCAGAATGGCCTAAGTCAATTAGAAATGCATTTTTATTGGACATATAATAATATTTATTCTGATTTTTTTCCTCTCTTTTTTCCTCTCTTTTTTTCTGCAGACTGAAAATCAAATATTGATTTGGAGAATTTTTCTTTTTTTTCCGAATTTTTATGAGTTTAGTAACTCTCCCCTCTAGATCCTGCTTCCAACATCAGGTCCATAACACAGTTCCCTGTTTCCAAAGGTCTCAACCACTATGATTACATCATCTTATGTAAAATGCGGATGTTTTCACCATGTTTTGTAAGATTGCTAATCCAATGAGTCAGAAAATCCTCTGACACTTTTTGTTCTGCCTTCCCTGAAAAAATTAGTGGGAATTACACAGAATTTCAGCCACGATCCCAGTGCTATATTCTGAAGCAGTTTCCATATCACATCCAAATGTGGGAATCTATATGGTGGTTACTTTCTTGTAGCCTTTTCTGAATGCATTGAAAAGACTCTGCTCTTCTTCCGCTTATCTCATATAATCTATGATGTATTACTGGATGTTATTACCTTCAATACTGTCGTGCTCCTAACTCATATTATTTCTATTCTCCTGCATGTAATTAACCAGACATCATTCTTCTATATTTACCTACATCTTAAAATTACGCTTTGTCTTACATTTTCTCTCAATTCCTCTGGCTAACTTAGTCTTTTAATTACTATTTCTTCATAATAATAATGTTTCGGCTAAGCTTGAAATAAATCTATGGCTTTGAAGAGCTACACATGCACAATTTGAATTAGGTTTCAGATCTGAACTTTACAGGTGAACTGCACTGGGTTACTGAGAGCTGAAAATTTGCATCTCTGTTTTAATTTATAGTCCACCTTAATTTCTGAATAATGTATATATTAGCCACATTGTTTCTTTACAGAATTATCTGGAAATGAAGCAAAGGAGGATGTATTTGTTTGAAGCTGGATATAGATCTTGAAAATGTAAACCATGTACTGCTTCCTAATCTTGTGCTACTATGATTCTACCTCGTGGAACAACATTGAATGTAATACAGAGTACACTGGGTGGTTTTGGTAACACAGAGTGCAGAAGGTCAAGTAATTTTGCCCTCAGGTGCCCAAACCTGTTTATTTTTGACCACAAATGACCGTTATTCTTAGGCTTTTTGGAACCTAATTTGAACCTAACATGACAAATACTTCATTTGTAAGACGTTTTTTCAGCCTCTAACACCCGCTTTGCTTTTAGTTTTTGTCTAGATCTTCAATCTCTGCAAAAATCGTTTTCACTCCTCAGTATTTTGATATAGGGAAGATTGGAATGACACAAGCAAAGTCTGCCATAAAAAATCATTGCTTTTGCTTTTTGTAGCATCATATCTGTTTGTTTCCTCACATTGCTACTAATGCTCACCACTAGACAGCCAGGGAGATTTGTTCAAGTAAGCATGTAATCACATCCTCTAAGAAGTGGTGAACCAGATTACCACAAGGCGTGCAAATGTTTGACAGATTATTACTAGCTGTGTGCTTGCTCACAGGAGCCAGGCCAAGCTCTCCTCTTCCCTGTGCTGAGTGCTGTAAAAACTGGCTGAATTTGGGTCTGATTGTACAGGCTCCCCACAATGGCAGTGCAGTGATATCTGGTGGTCTCTCCACCTGAATTCAAACATCGAATGCCCTGAATGTTTGCCTCGAATGGCAGCAGCTGGGATTTTGTTGTGTGTTCATCCTTCTACCAGTGCTATCCTTCATGGTGTCATTATCAAAGCAGAGCATACTTCTGAACCTCAAACAGTGGGAGTCTTGTGAAAAAAAAAAATCAAGCAGCGAGATATATGAAATTCTCATTGAATTAATAGGCTTCTTTGAATTTTTGCCCAAGAGAATATGAAAATCAAAAAAATTTAAGCCAAAAAAATCTGGTGTCTCCTGGGTAAAATGTGAGAGTTGAGAAGTATGACATAAGCATTAGTAGCCTTTGTGCCTCTTGATAGCTCTGCTGAATCTCCCAAGACTCTAAAAGTTGATTTGTCAGCTTAACATTAGCTTCAGCCTTAGCTGCAGCAGTGGCTGTTGTTTCACCTTTATCAGCAGAAATGGTACAGCTACTGGAGGGACTGATGTGGTAAATCTTTTTGTGACACCATTTTGTTTTTGCCACTATCTCTAATTGGTTTGCTCGTGCACTCTGCATCCCTAGCTAGATAGGCTGAAAGCTTCATCACACTTTAATTAGAAAAGAGCTATTTTAAAGTTACAGAGTTGACTAATTTTATTCACCAAGTCTCTAAGGGTCACATTTTCAAACTGGACCACTAAAAATGCCATTGGTGATATTTTGCAAAGGCTGAATCCACAATACTGCATTATAAGCATCATAATTTGACACATTCATAAAAATTAATGTAGGTCTGCAGCTACAAGCAAAACACGGTGGGTGTTGTGTATAAAAAATTAACTGACAGCCTCCATCTATTTGACCAAGTCTGGATGCCCAATATTGAGTGGTTGGACATAAAGTCCCTTTGGCATGACTCCCTCTTTCTTCTTTTTTCTGTTTCCTAGTCACATTAACTGGAATAAATATATTGGTGGGCAAGATAAGGCAGATAAACATATTAGAAGCATGTGAGGACTCATGAGGGTCCAGAGGATTTCTAGGACAGCCTTAGAGTGGCTGATGGAAAGTTCAAAGCTGATGGCACGGAACTTTCTGAATGTCCACTCCTCATCTCTGAGCCGGGGTGTGGGAGGGAGAGAGAGACAAAGATCAGGGCGATCACCTGAGGTGAACCACACGCTCAGTGCAGGGAAATCTTGCCATGTCCTGCAGTGACTTGTGGCACTACACCACAGTCACTGTAATTTCTCACCTGCAAATCCCTCCCTGGCTTCATTGTAGTCAGACACATTTCTTACTACGGCAGAATCCCGTTGTTCACTGTCCTGAAGATGTTATAGCTTCAGACAGTCTCCAGGACAGCCTTTACGGGAGAAGGGATTTTCAGTTTGGGTAAGCATATTGGGATTTTTATTGTACTGGTGGGTCCTGATGCAAGAGGACTCTAATGCAGCCTGTTCCTTCTGTGTTTTAGCTTATTTTTTTCTGCCAAATAAAATCCATTTCTGTTACACAATCTAGTACCATTGTAGTTCAGGAGGGATTTCTGGCTTGGTATTCCAGATAGGTGATAGGTCACAAACAGCCACATCCCAAATGAAAAACACACCTTGCTTATGCAGAGATATGCTGAATGATTTCTTCCCTGTGCATTTTTCTTCTATCAAGTGCTATGCTAAAGCTAAACTGGACAGTCTATAATCCAGTTTTGACGACAAAGCCAGTCAGCCCTGGGCTGGTGGTGGTAGCAGGAAGCCACTGCTGACATGCTGGAAACAGTGAGAGTTCTGTGATCTACCTGCAACAAGAGGAGGCAGCTCTTTATTAGTCCTTTTGTGTTTGTGTAGAACTGCTACATTAAATTACCCTTTGATTTCTAAAGCCTTCAATTTGTTTGTTACTCTGGCACAAAGAAATTTCTTAAGCAACAGTTAACATAATCTCTTTTCCTCATTATGGTTTTAGATGTTATCTCAGTATCTTTCTTCATGTACAACGATAGAGAGAGTGAAGCAAGAAATCTATCCTCACTTGATAATCATCAGAGAGGGATTCACCTTGATTAAATGCAGTTATGCTACATCATATTTCCCATCTCTCAATGTAAGGCTTTGCGTTAACAGAGTATTGGGCTTCATGAAGTATTCAAGCAATTTGGATGGCACTTACTGCTTTTTTTTCTTTGTTTAGTTGTTGTGGAGGTGTGTCTGCTTTTCCTCTAAAATGCCTAATTTCTGCCTGTATTTTTTTCTCCATTATTTCCCTGTCCCTAAGTTTCCCAAATATGAAGCTCAGGAGAATGTATTTTGCAAAGTACAGCTGAAGGTGCATTTTTGCTGTGTCCTGTTATGCTAAAATATTTATTATATGCACAGAAAAAGATCTGCAGCTTATAGTAAGGTAGGAGTTTTGGTACACTTGGCATTCTGCATTTCCAGCAGTGATTCTGATGGTATGTGCTGAAACACATGCTGAAACACTCAAATTTTGTGACAAAATTTCATCTTTAATCTCATTTCAAATGTGTAATGCAGGTGGATATGTGCTGTTGCTTCTAGTTTCCTTTCTTTCATACCGTTCTATTTATTTATGGTGGGCAGCAAAATGAAAATTGGATGGTCATTGCAGGGTTGTTGGAAACACTGCCATGCTGACGTGACTTTGCACCTTCTTGTCATCCAGCCACCTCTAAACCAATTTGATTTCTGGATCTCTGTGCGTGTGGGTGGAGGAACTGCCTGAAAACAGAAATATCTACTATGCTTAAGTTTTGACGTGGCTGGTTCATTATATCACACTGATTTTTCAGTTTAATATAAATAATAAAAAAATATAATAATATAAAAAATATAAATAATTCAAATAATATAAAAATGTTATAAAAATGTTTCATTTTAGTTTGTCACACCAGACAGATGTTTTCTGTGGTATAGTTTGAACTGCTTTTCTTCACAATACACTGCAGTGACTTATGGGAAGTATAATTCAGATGTTTTCAATTAATCAGTTTCAGTTTAATTTTAAAACAAAAAGAAAGCCCAAACCTCCTCCCATTATTTCAAAGGGAGTTCCTGCCTGACAGATATACTCAGCTTTTACAGGAAAATCATAATGTTTTGATTCTTATTGACAAAAACACTCTTTTTCCTGGAAATAGCATTTTGTAAAAAATTCTCACCCAGCTTTAGTGAGATACTTTCACAATTACAGCCTTGCAGAGAGAGTGAAACATGAATGGCAGTTGTTTTTCCTGGACACTTTTCCAGTGTCCCCTACATCTATATCCTGCTGTGTATTTAGGTTCTCATTTTCTTCTGAGTTTAGGGCTCTCCCTTTGTGTCCTTGTTCTTTCAGGAAGTTTTATGCAATGAGAAGGTTGGGCTGCCAGGAAAGTCAGAGTGGAGAGTACTAATATGTCATGCAGACAGCTCCATTAATAAGCTTGTGGTTATTTCATGTCTGAAAGGTGAGGAAAATGCTTCCGTTTGGGACCAGTGTGGAAGAGGCAAACAAATCTGTGACAGGACACTTCTGTCTGCCAAAAAGCCAGCTGTAGTGAAGGCTTGGATGATGCTCAAACGAAAGTCAAAACCAAAACAGGATTATGCAGTCCTTCCCAGCCTCTGAAATGGGTTTGATCTATACATCACACAATGCAGGTTTCTCTGTTTCCTTTGTGAAGACCTCGATGTGACAACTTCCTTAGTGATTCTGGAACCTAAGTAGTGTTGGGCCATGGCAATGTGCTACTTAAAACTCAATTATTTGGAAAAAAAATCTGAATTGATCAATAAACAGAAACCCTCAGGTGAACCTCTTATTTATTCTGTGTATGTAGGACTTTTCTTTCACTCACTGAGATCTACTTATAGCAGGTAATTAAAGTGTCTTTAAATGGTTGGAAGAAAGCTGTGTTTGGTTTGCTGGGGTTGAGGGCTGACTAGATTGTTTTGAAGCTCACATTGTTTACATTTTTGTGGACACTAAAGACAGATTACAAATTATCTTACTTTATTTTACTGGCCTCTTAGAGCCAAGGCTTTGATGTAGAGGAACAGGCACCCAAATTTTCATTTATAGCTAATGACAAAGAATGTCTTTCAGTAATCAGACCTGTGCATTTTGTGTTGGATGTCTTGGGTTCTACCACCAGCATGTTCCAATGTCCTCAAAATAAATGCCAAGGTAATCAAAGGTAGTAAAGCAGTTTAGAAACTTAAACATCTTACAAAATCTAGTCTCTGGAGCCTTAGATGAGAATGCTCTTTAAATGTAGCTGCCAGATATTAATCTAAGAGTAAAGTTTGCATTCTGAGATGCATGTGCTTCCAGGAACAAGAGTCACCACAGGCACTACAGCAAGAGCACCTGGCCTGGGGCTGCTGTCTGCTCACATTTCCAGCACAACAATGGTTCAGGGCTCCTCAACCTTCATCAGCTGAGCCATGACAGGTGGATGGCAACACACAGGCCACTGCTGAGGTGCTCTTCTCAAGGTACATTTACAGATTTCCAATATTACGGACAGAAGCCTAAAAATTAACTTGAAACATTTCATTATAGTTTGTGGTTTTTTGGTCATGTACACTTGGTGCAATATTAAACTTGCGTGTGTGTATGTGTGTATACATGTATGCATATATGCATAGATGCATATTTACCTTGTATTGAATACTCGAGACATGCTTGACATGGTGATTGTGGCAACGTGCATTAAACTAACACTGAAATTTCTGAAGATTAAATTGAATAGATTATAACAAAAGTCTTTGAAAAATAGCAATGTCCCCTTCTTGCATTTCTTTCATATCCCTTTGCTGTCCTGAGTTATAGAGTGGGATTTGAAGCCTCCACCCTTGTTTTTCTAAACAATATTTTCTGTTTTCCCTTTCAACTCCAGTCTTTGTTACACACCTTGGAGAAATAATATCTAAGAAACAAATTAAGAATAAGGGGGAAAAAAGCTATCTTAAAAAAAAAATTCTTGCTAATGAAATTTAGTCTCTTGTATTAGAGTCAGACCAAGAGCCATTTGAAGATCAGTAACGTGTCTAGAACTGGTTCTAATTTCCACTGAAATTATCATCTGGATCTGTAGAATGAATCTGAATTCACTTTGACTGAATCTGGCCAAGCGTTATTGCTGAGGTTTCCTGTACTGGAACATTCCCTCCTTGCTCTCCTCTCTGCCTTCTATTCCAATGGCAGAGACACAATCAGAAAGCAATCCATACCATGGGTGACATGTGAAACACAGCTCTGCACAATGCATCTGGATAGCCATTGATTTCTGGGTTTTGGAGGTAATTCTTCACTAAAATTCCGTAAATGGAAAAAAAGTTCTTCTTCCGCATGACAGAAAAAAAAGGCAAGTGTTTTTTTAACAGAAAAAGAATTTCTGTTAGGATCTGATTTTTGTATTTTGTAAATACAACTCTGTCTGCTTAAGAAAGAAATATTAGCAATTTTTATCTGTAATCAAAATACTAAAAAAATATTTTTTCTCATCCTGTCTTTTAGCTTTCTTTGAAGTCACAATATTAAACCTCCTTAAAAATATTTATGTGTATTTAGTTAACAAAAGCTCCTGTAAGTTGAATCCATGCTGGCAAAAGGTTCAGGTAAGCTCTCTATATAAGCTTACAGACAATTGTGTAAATCTTCAGCCATTAAAGAGAAAGGAGAAAAAAGCCATCCTCATTACACTGCTGTCATTTACTCTTCATCTCCTGTCCTCTTTAGCAGCATTAAGATGGGATGTAAATTTGCCAGTTAATGCTGTTAGAAAATGGATGGTTCAAGAAGGGCAGGAATTAGAGATCAGTATTAGGTGCAGATAAGCTCCTTTTCCTCCGCAGTGGCGGCTGTTTAACATTCATGGGAAAATCATCATCAAACAGCGTTATCACAGCTCTGTTGATGGCTGAGGAACTTCATCACTATGATAATTTTTTTTTTTATAGCTGTGAGCCAAAAAGCTCCCTTTTATTTCTGCTGTCTATAACTGCGATAGAAGCTTGTTTGTATGGGTAGGGTATTGCAAACTCTTAGCTCTTCAGCCAGGTTTGATTTCTTTACACCATCGCTCCCCCGCTCAACCCCGCTCAACCCCTTGTGTATGTTGCACTAAACAGTAATACTGGTTTAAAAAAAAAAANATAAAAAAAAAAAAAAAAAAAAAAAAAGAGTGCTCAAACAATCCTTCGCAGAATAACTGATATTTTTATGATCAGTAATTCCAAGTTTGACAAGTGATGCCATTCTGTAATGAAACTGTCTTCCATTTTGTGTTGAGTTAAGGATAGAGACTGTAGAGCAAACATCCAGGGATGAAGTGGATATCTGATGCCACGTGAACTTGACCCCCAGGTGCTTCAAGGATCACAACATGGCTAAGAGCTACTTTGTTTTGCTTTTTTCGTCATCAGGTGAAATGGTTCATAGCCTGTTACATCTTTTTATCCCCTCCAACCTGAGAAAGGGACTGTACTTACCTGTATTTTCTTGAATTTCTTTTAACTTAAAGTTACCAAGAGTTCATCTGTAGGTATTTTGTCACAACACGCAATGTCCAGTTTTAAACTCATCAAATTTGTGTAAGGACTCAACTCTAAATGATCTTTCTATCCCATGCTCAGCCATCCTCAAAGGTATCTGAGATGCAGATCATGGTTCTTTGCTTCATACTCGTGAGGAGGGAAGATACACAGTTCCAGACTGCATGCATTCTTCTAGGGGAGATAAGGTGCTATTCAGGGAAATTTTTTAATTTATTAAGGTTCTCAGCTAATGCTTCTCTGCAGCTTTGACCTCATTTTTTGTAGTTTATCTGCTGTAAATGACATTTCTCATTTTGAACATAGCTGGAAAACATTGTGCTAAACAGCAATTTTATAGCCTCCACAGCACCACGTGATAATTTTGATGTTTCCACTTTGAATTCAGTATTGATTTGATTATTTAGGTAATTTACTTTTGACACAAGCTCATTCCTTGTCTTTTCCTGAGTAGGGAGTTCCAATCATGACATGTTGTGCCAAATTATGTTTGGAGTTTAGAGATAACGACTTTTGTCTACTCCAGACTCTGCTTAGGCCACCAAACTCATTTCCCATAGGAAGAGGGCTTGAATCCAGTCAGGAACCTAAAGGTGAAAGGCCAGTGCTTTATAATTTAAATATTACCATATAAACATAAGTTTAAACTAGATATTGTGTGGCTGGGGGAATAATAGAGTTATTTTGAGTGAAATTTGAAGGAACTGTTGCCTAAAGAAGGGGCCCAAGAGACTCCCAAGGCTGCTGACTTCCAAAGGTCCCAGCTGCCTCCAGGGGCCCCCTGCCTCTGGAAAAGGCAGCCAGGCTCCTCCTCAGCTTGACTGGCATCCCTGGGAATGGTGACGGGAGAGCCTTCCTGGGCTGCTGCCCCAGTGTTGTCACCAAGCTGCTGCCGGAGACCAAGGGGAGCAGAGTGAACATTCCTTTGCTGAGCTTCAAGTCAAGGGAGCTCCCAGCCACGGCCAGGATGGGGTGATGCTCCCAGCTCTTGTTATACTCTTGCACAAAATCATTGTCATCAGTGGTTCAATCATTCTTCACGGCAAAACAAGGATGCACTCAAATAAAAAAGCATGCTAGTCCAGACTGCTGCTGGGTGAGAAGCTGCCAGCTCCTGTGGGAATGAAGCCAGGGCAGCTGTACTCTTGCTGTGTAGCAGCCTCAAAGACTGAAGATGGGTTAATTTTTCTACAGACAGAAAGTTTGTTTCTTCTTCTGGGTTTCCGCAAGAAACAGTCACAGTATAACCAAGATTTTTTCAGGAACCATCAAAGGCTTTTGGAAAAGGGAATGACTTGTGATGTTTGGATTTGAGGCAGTTGGTTTTTTTCTGTAGGGTGTTAATAATTATTATGGAAAAATTGTAAGTACCAAGCAAAGTCTGTTTCAGAGCTGTTCTGCCACCATCACATGCTTCTTCTCCTTAGTTCTTTCTTTTCTAAGCAGGTAAACCCATCTAGTTTCGTCAGCAAGTACTGCAGAAGAAATTGTTTTTTTAGTTTTTTGTACTACTGAACCAGATGAGATTTTGTATTGCAGTAGCTGTACAATTTCCTCTCTGTGTTCAAATGGAGGAAGCTTGTGTTTCTATAACACTGACCTTAAGATACTGTAGGACTGTTACAAAGACATTTAAATGCTTTCTTGCCTTTTCCAAACTGCATGAGGCCTCTGAAATGTGCAAACATATTGGGCTGTTTCAGTGTTGGCTTCATGACCCATTTAAATATCCTGGTCTATATTCACTTTTTTCCTACAACATCATAGTTTCTTGTATGGTTCATCTTAAAATAACTTGACTACGAAAAAAAAAAAAGGGACTGCCTTGGGTTCACAAGAACAAAAGACAATGATTGTAATTTGCCTCTGCCCTTTAGCAAAGCAATCAGCAATTTTCTAGTATTTTACAGTCATCCATCTGGCTATCTGTTCATCTTGTAATACCCTCACTTTTTCTTGGAAATATTCAAATTTATTAACCTTTTATTAACTGGCATCCACTAAAATGCTGTATTGTGTTAACAAAGAGGAAAGTAGTCTGTGCAAACCTTTGTGTGCTAATGTATTGGTTTGCTCCCCTTTTTAATTGGCAAAATTTGTCCAGATATTGCCATTGGCAGCTGCTACTTGTACTGCCTTGACTTCCACCTGGGCAGGGTGGTAGGAAGGCGCATTCTTCTCATTAAGAAGGATATTTCACAGAAGTGCAATGAGGCACAAGGCAGTTGGTGTTGGCCCACTACAGCCCACTGGAATGTGGAAAAAATGGAGGATCTTTGGTTGAGGCAAGGCTGAGTGCTACTCATGTACAGATTTTGTCTTGATTATTTAAAGATTCTTTCTCAAGCAATAATAGAGAGCATATTTATCTGTATTCATATAAATGGACTCTCTATCGTTGGTAATAAAGGCATTTTTAAAAAATTACAGTTCATCATTCAATGTTTTCTGAAGTATCATGCAAAGATATCTGATCAGGCTCTGCATGACCTAACTCAGATCCTGGCAGCAAAGCACCTACATCAACACAGTGCTCAGCTGGCTGAGGAGCCCTGGGCAAGCTCAGGATTGCAAGGTTGTGCAGAGATAACCAACAGTCTCAGCCTTGATGGCTGGGGAAATCTGGCACTTTGATGTGAAAAGGAAGGTGCTTTGAGCCTCAGCTGTTTGTTCCCATGTACTGCAAGCCCACTGACTGCTCTTGGCTGAGTCTTGAAAATTCGCAGTGCAGGTTCAAAAGGGGGCCAGACTGCACCAGAAAGATTGATTTGAATAAGGCTGCACTCCTAGTTATAGAAATTATAAAACTAGGCAAGATCAGATGGTTGTAGAGGACAGAACCATAAGAACTTGGGGTTGGATAGTTTCTGAGAATGCGAACCACTCTTGGATTGAAGCCGTAGGACTGTTCTGAGTAAGGACATACTAAATACTGACCACAAATGGCAATGGCAAACTCATCTGCATTCAATGAAGGTGAACCTAATCAAATTATGTTCAAGTTTGATCTTAAATCTTTCATTGACTTTTTTTTTCTTATTCTCTGCCCAGGGAATCTGCTCAGACACTTTTCTGGGCAGCAATTTCAAGGGCTTAAGCTCACCTGAGCTGACATTGCCCAGTGCTGGTATTTAGGGACCCTGCAGCGTCCAGAACTGTGAGTCTCTTCTTGCTCCAGTCCTTTTCCAGGCATAGACTCACCTTCTTCCAGGCATGATTCTTTATCAGAAGAGTTTACATTTACTAATCTCTGTGGCTAGAATTTGTACTGCATACCTGTGGACTTGTGTGTGTTTGTTCATGCTTCAGTTATGCTCTAGAGCTGGAAAGACGCAAACAAGTAATGGCACAGCACTGCTGAGCTTTGTGCTCTGATACCTCTGGCTACCTCAGCCACTGTATTCTGCAGGAGCAGGGGCCACGTGTCATCTCCTCTCAGGGACTTCTTGATATACCAGGACAACCAGAAACTAAGCAAGTATTGGACATCTATCTGTAACCTTTAATAATTTGCTATGCATATCCACTCAGTCCTTTGTTATATTATCAATATTCTGCAGTGCCACTGGTTTTAATAAGAAGCCTTTTCACTGGTTTTCTTTGTTCTAGTCATCTAATCTCCTAATGGAAGTTTCTAATTAAATTCCTTCAGCCATTTTCAAACTGTGTTTTGAATAACAAAGTCTTGCAAATGCTCAAAGTGTATCTCTTCCCCTGGCTTGGATGCTCTACCTTCCAAATGGCTGTGGAGAAGTGATGCAGGTCACTGTGGAGAAATGTTTCTGAGAACCTCTCTCAGCTGAGTGAGAGGGACGTAAATTATACTTTTCCTATACAGGAAATAATGCAGGAGGTTTAAGAAAAGTCTTCCAGACTCTCACTCACAGTTTTAATGAATTTTGAAGTGATGAGGAAGAAACACCAGGTATTCATGAAGCAACCAGCACTTCCCTAGTGGGTCTGGTGCTTCACAGAAGCTGAGAAACTAGGGTCACCAGTGAAATCTATTACTTCTCCATTCAAAACTCTCTCATTTGGGTTTGAACTGGGTGCAGCTAAGGGTTGAATTACTGTCATTCATATCTCATCAGCATTCCTTAGCTACTTCTGCAGCAGAAAGGAGAAAAGTGGAAAGAAAAAAGAAATGTCAGAATCAGCTCATAAATATGGTGATTATGATAAATATTGAAGACTATGTTTGTCTAATTGATCCTTCTTTTCTTAATCCCAGGAAATATTGCTACTGGCAGGTGCTGGCTTTTCCAGCTGGGTCAGCAGAAGTACTCAGAGAAACGTTTCTGGCAAAAGGCATTTCTTGGTGCCCACATCTGCACATGGTTGTGCACACAGATTTCTGCATGCAGACCTGCTCATCCTCTGCTCAAAGTTCCTTGACTGCACACTCGATGTGAAAGCCTCAGCCAAAGCTGCCACTTTCTCCCGTCTCTAAAGCACTGTTGCGTTCCTGCTTCTGCACACCTGCAGGGGATATTGTTTTGGCCAGAATGAGATGAGCCCAGGTGGTAACATAATGCACATTGCATCTAGGTTTAATTCCTGTTGCACAAGGGCTTATGAGTTTTAATCAGTTCTATGCAAGTTTTTGGCACTCCGGTTTTCTACTTTTTTATTTTAATCCTGTTTAATATGTGGACAAAGAGCAGCAATAGATTTATTTATAGGTGGTTCAGATTTGTTATCAGGGAGCTGCTCACAGAGGGTCTGTTTCAGAAGGGTTTATTTCCTTTTGCAAAAGCATATATGCATAAATAAAAGGTCTGTACATTTTACAAGTGTATAAATTCGGCTTTTCTATGTTATAATAATACCCAAGTTGTCTGTGGTTAGTCTTACCTGACAGTCATAAAGCATGGGTTCCATGCACAATTGACTTTAGGGACTGGATAGGTTTGATTCAAAACACTTCTGCCTTTCCCCTGTCTGAGGGATATCTCATTTACAGTCTGGTTTCAGATTTGCTGCTCCTGGTGTTTTATTGTGAGCACAGAACAGTTTTTAGGTTGAAATTTGATCTCACATATAATGAGGAAAGGCCTTTGAAATTCCCTATATGAACAGTGCTCAGTACTCAGAAATGTCAACATTTCTGCTTCCTCAGCATTCACCACAGAGACTTCTGTCCAGCATAGCACCCTAGCACCTGTGCTTTTAATTTTTTTGTTTAATAATGCTTTTGAATCTTTAACAGGGAGTTTTGTGATCTACTAGAAAAATAATTTATAGGAAAATTATTCAGAAAAGTTTATTAATCTGATGGTCTTTTAAATTCCATTTAGTTCCATTAAGAGCACTCTTTACCATCACCTAAAAAAAACCCTGTTTATTCTAGACAATTTTTCTGAGCTTGGAAATATTATTTCTATTCTAGGAGAAAACTTTGAAATTGCAACATTCTTTTAAAAGTGAAAACCATCAGAAAAGCTGCCAGTTTTCCTGTATGTTTGTGAATAAATTCTCTTACCTTTTCCCCAAATAAAAGACTGGTTATCTCCAGGCAGGAGACTCTCCAGTACAGAAACCCGAATGCCTTATCAGAGATGTAGATTTCAGGACAGACAGTACATTGCCTGTAAACTTGCAGCTCAGATGACAGATGGAAACCTGATAAAGTGAGTGTGCTGATCACTGCACAGAGATTAGACTCTCTAATTTGCATCTTGTCTTCCAATAATGTTTGCTCTGTTTTTGACTTCAAATGTACCTGAGCTTTAAACACAGGCATTTGGGGTCTGAGCTTATTTAAACTTTATTTTTTTCAAGTGGAATATTTCTGTTTATGAATTGTAGTTCTGCATCTAACAAAATACGAACACTTCGAGGAACGTGTGTCAGCATCTCTGCTCCCTCAGAATTCACCACGGGGGCTTTGTCTGGCCCTGCACCCCAGCAGCCATGCTTCCGAGGTTTTTGTGCTTGGCAAAGTGTCTCAAGTATCTCTTTGAGAATTCCACTCCAAAGGGTATGTCTGAGAAGTATCTCCTCTTCCCCAAAGTGCTGGGGTGTTTTCTAGCTGGATAAGCCTGTTCCCCTTGAGAGACAGACAGGAGGGAGCTCAGGGTCCTTCTTGAGGGCCAAACTCCCCAGGCACTGTGGAGGTGGGTTGACATCAGCTTGCCTGCACAAATATTTGCTTGCATCTTTGCCACTTTCAAATTCTGCCTCTCTTGTTTACTCTTCTCTGTCCCTGCCTATCATGTTTCTTTCCTGGCTGCTGCCATTAGCATGTAATCTTTCTGTTCTGTATCCTAAACTAAAGCACGTTTGTCGGTCATTATCTGAAAGGCTCCTTATTAATAGGCAAAAATAACAGTTCGAGTGCCTAATGCACGTAACTCTAGTGTCAGTACTGTTCCTGTGAGATGCCCAAATGTTTTTCTTGCTGGGCATTGCAAGGCCAGTGTGCAGCTGACCTCAGGCTAAAAATTTCCTTTCATCCATTCAGTATGTAAAGATTTGTAGGAGCAGAAGAGAGGAGGGACAGCAATGAATAGCTGGATCTCCTTACTTTCCCATCATTTTCACTGGAGTATTCTGAAATTCCACAGGGTAGGGGATATTCATGTCATTTAGCCCGTGTGAATGGCAGTGGGTGTTTGTGGCATTGTACATGTCAACAGAATATGGCTTGAAACGCTTAAAAATTGCTCTGGGATGGTAGAAGTAGGATGTGTTCTTCAAAAAGGCTACTGTAAATTTGAGTAAGATCATGTCAAGCAGTTTGAATATATTGCCACTCATCTTGAACAGAAAAGGTTTAATTTCAAGCAGCTCTATTTTCTTGTGAAATTTCCAGACACTTACCCTCCGTGGGACAGAGATGTGTCCTCTAAGGAGGACACCAGAGAAAACTGGTTTCAAGTAATTGATAACAGAATCACAGGATCATCAGGGCTGGAAGAGACTTCCAAGATCATCAAATCCAGCTGGAAACCCAGAACCATGATATTCACCCCTAAACCATGTCCTCAAATCTTGCTTTGGCTCTTAGAATCCATTTCTAACCATGCCTTTTGCAGAAGGTGGAAAAACGCTCATAAGCAATATCTCAAAGTGGAAGCAGTTTCACCACCCTTTTCTCGGGGTTCTGGGTATCCAGTGTCTGCTGAGCCATTGAGTACTTTCCCATGCACTGTGGGGAAAAAAGTTTTGATGCTCATGCAAGCTCTCCAGCACTACACACAGCTCAAACCTTAAGCCTTTTTTTTTTCTTTTTAAGTAGCAATTAATGAGAATCCTGATCTAAAAATTAAAATGGTAATGAGCTGTTAGCATAATGAAAAGAGCTTGTACAGGCAAGAAAAAGCATTTGTGGGTCTCTGAGTCACATAACTCCCCAAACACAAAAGTAGATGTTAGCCTTGACTGGAATGAGGCATATTGACTTGCTTCGTTTTGCACAAAACCCCCCTCATGTCACACAGAAAGAGGATGCTCTCATGTCTCCAGCCTTATATTCTTGTGTTCTTATCCATAGCTTTGTTAATTTTGGGCTGAGAAATCATTATACTCATTTTGGATTGATTATATTTTCCTATGTTTGCACATCCTTATTATCTTTTCATTGAATCATAGACTGGTTCTGGTTGGAAGAGACCTTAAAGATCATCATCCTGCCCCCTATCACAAGCAGGGACATTTTCCACTGGAAGATGGAAGGTACATTTCAAAATGTACCAGTACAGAGTGGTGCACAGTCAATGATTTAGGAGTCAAATAAACAGCTAAGGCAGTTTAAATCTGTAGAAAATAATGTCATGGTTATGTGCCACAAATTATATTACAAATTACCTGGAGTAATTCAGGTGAGATCCAACAAAATTGCTCCAAATGCAAAAAAAGTACATTATCTTGGTCTTTCTTTCTCTCGGTAAATGCAGACAAGAGAAATACCATTTTGAGGAGAGAATGAAACTGATTTTTTTATGAGTAACTTTGTTTCTTTTTTGAATGAATATATAACATTTTGCAAGTCTTACAAGTGTCCAGGTATAACAATGAAGCTTCTCCCTGTGGCAAAGACACCTAAGAACATACAAGAGTTTGGAATAACATACAGAGGCATACAAGTTTTAAGCTTGCCCTGATAAACAACTCATTAATATTGTAGCTAGAGTTTGCTCCTCACTGTTGGCTGAATTGATGAGTTGAATAGATGTCCAGGTTTTTTTCATCTGAATTGAGAGTATATTTCATTTGTGGGGAAAAAAAGGAAAAAGAGCATCATTCAGAAGAAGAGACTTTGTTTTTGAAATAATTTTCTTTCTTTTAACATTTACGGAACATTCATCTATTTGAAGTCTGTCTCCCAAATATAACAGGTTTTATCTCAGAGGCATGAAAAAATGTGGTAAATTAAAAAAAAAAAAGAAAAAAACCACATAAAGACTGAACAAGCAAAACAAAATATATTTTAAACTGTTTCCAAGTGTTTTGAGTTGTTTAGGCATAGGCGGTACCTACATTTGGGGTCTCATGGAGTGTTAGGGGTATTTACTGGATATTTTCTTCTTCTCTGAATCTGTTTTATGAGTATAATTTGAACCTACCTCATTAAACAAACATATATTCTCACAAACAATCCTTTTGCATTTCATGGCAGTAGCATATCAGTCTTCATAATTTTTGGCTCACTACTCTATTGACTTCTTAAAAAGTTGAAAAAGTTTGAAAAATGAAAAAGCCTCGCTCCCATCAAACAACTTTGAGAAACTCGGTGTGAGTTTTCAAAAGCGCTGGTATAAAGAAAACACCCAATTTGCATGCTACGTCTCAGGGATTTGTGAGGTTAATTTCCTTGTTCAGCTTTGAAAATCCTGCCTCGAAGACTCAATCTCACAATTCAGTACGGAGAAGGGGAAGGCCACAGATTGCCAGGTCCAGGGCACAGATGGCACCTGTGCCACCGGGGCAGTCCAGTCCCCTGCCATGGCTGCTGGAGCAGTTCTTGCTGTATCACCCTGTTCCTGGAGCCCCTCAGCAGGCATCTGGGAGAATTAACTGTTCCACAGGGAATCGTGCTCCTAAACCCTTGACTGAGGCTCATCACCTAATGAATATGGGGTTTATCCTCCTTATCTAACGCAATTGTGGATATGCTTGTGAGTATCTAATTTTTAACGTATTGGACATGGCTCTCCTGCCAGCCCACACACGCAAGCTATGTCTATAACTTGTGTATTTTATGGTCTATCTAACGCGTAAAAGAAAGCGACCCTCAGAGGAAAGTCTGTACTGCAAACCTGCCCGTGTGAGGCCACTTGTGCAAAGGAGGTTTTCAGGAAGGGGAGGAGGGGTAAACACTGACTCTTCCAAACGGGTTTACAAAAGAGATACAGTGCACCAGATTATGTAACAGAGCTCTGGCTTTTCACTCGGGGAGACAGACATTAGGGTGCATTAGTACTATCATTTGTATGTCTGTAAATATCAATAAAGTATGTTATTTGGCATTCACATTGACACAATGAAGGACGAGGACTATCCTTTTCAGGAAATTGCACGGAGCCATTCACAAACAAAAGCTCAGTAATTTAATCTTTCAAAAGCTCAATAATGCTAAGTTCAAAATTGCAGGTTTTAAACTAATGTACCTGATAAGTAATGATGACAGAATTTAAAAGGTCCATTATTTGGTAATCTAATATTCCCAATCCCAGTTATCTGTCAAAGAGAATACTCTCCCTTAAACAGCGCTAATGCGTTCACATCTACATTAATCTCTTAGGGAGAAAAGAAGCATTCTTCAGGGGCTTTATCTGCTCCCAAATGTCTGACTCCAGGAGGAGCCATTTCGCACTGCTGCCGGGGCTGTGTAAATGACTCCAAAGTCTTTGTGCGACAGGTGCGATTTCTGACGGATACACGCGGTGTGGAGGCACCGAGAGGCGCTACCTGCCCGGCCAGCCCTCGGTGTTCCTTACACGCCGTGCCTGGCGCCTCTGAACCCTCTGCTGCTTCCCCCTCCAAAACAAACATCGTGCTTGCGCCTTTGCTCCTGACCTGCTTTTCTTGCACCGTGTGGTGCTTTTCTGCGCAGCACAACTCTGCTTTTCTGTTGTCATCTCCCGCCCATACTCCAAAAATTCTCGGGACCGCGGTATCAGCTTGACAGGATTCACAAGGGGACAGCTTGAAAGGGCTGTTCCTCTCCTTTCTAGGGGATGAGATGTGATCATATACACCAGAGATAGGATCAGGTGTGCCACAACAGCCCACGGACTCTGAACTCACGCAGGTGCGCAGGGTGCCACAGGGAAATGGAGTCACTCTGTGTTTTCCTTGGATTTGCAGCCAAGGCTCTTTCAGTTTACCTCCTCTGGAAAATTTCTCAGCTCTTTGAATCTCATCACTAGAGAAGGTTTGGGCCTCAAGTAAGCCTGAGTCTGCCCTGCTCCATTCTAAATTCACAGAGCCATAGAATGGTTTGATTTGGAAGGGACTTTACACTCCATCTGGTTCCAACCCCCTGCCATGGGCTCGGATGCTGCTCACCAGACCAGACTGCTCAGGGCCCCATCCAACGTGGGCTTGAACACTTCCAGGGATGAGTTCCAGGCACCCACAACATCTCTGGGCAACCTCTGCCAGGGCCTTGCCACCCTCCTAGCAGAGAATTTCTTTCTGACATCTAATCTAAGTCTCTCCTCTTTAGGTTTAAAACCATTCCCCCTTGTCCTATCACTATCTAGATGTATAAAAAGGAATTCCTGTGTTCAGGCTGATGCCACACTTTTCAAAGCATGTGTGCAATAGAATAAAAGCAGCCACTACTTCAGGAACTCTGTACTTTTTCCTGACTGGATTTTTCAAACACTGAAGTAGAACATAAATAAGTACATACAGAATTCCTTGTGGGTTTTTATGTCTTTCTCTGTCTTAATTTCAGAACTTAAAGACACTACAAATTGACCCAGAAGGAAACTTTTCTAAATCATTATGTGTATCAATATAAAAGCTTTATTTGCAATGCTGCCTGGAGCACTGAAACAACATGATTTCTCTGTGAATCCTATGGAGCAGCATATAAATACACTTGGCATAGTGTTGCAAAGCAGTTCTGAAGGTGGTGTTAACTCAAAGGTTTTTTGTACAATTCAAAGAAGAGGAGAAATGGTCAGAATTGTGGTATTGTTGAGAAAATGTAGCTGTTTACCATGCTGCAGGCTATTGGTTTGGGAAAGTAGTTGAGTGGAAATTGCTTAAAAAAAATTCCTATTCTGAGTCAGGAAAGAAAGTCTCATGTTCACATGTGAAAGCAGCTCTGTTTAAATTTAAAGAGTAAAACAAAAGGTTCAGTTCAAGGTATAGTAACTATGCATGTGTAATGCACTTATTCCTATGAATAAAGAGGGAATACATATTAAAAATATTAACTTGCATATAAAAATTACTAAGGCATCTGTCACATTCAATGTAATAAGCAGATGGATGGTTATATTCTGTCATACATGGCTGCTTCAAAACAACACCCCACCTCTGCCCAGAGAGCAGAGTGCCTTCCCAGCTCCTGCTGAAAACTGGGAGCTGCCTTGCAAACTGGCTCCAGGAATCCAGTAAACACCAGTTGCCGAAAGAACAGGACTTACTTCAATTAGGAAAATCATCCCAATGGTGAAATTACCACAGCCATTTCCAGGATGCATATGTGACCCTCTGGAAGCTGTGGAAATTTGCTAAATTTGCTGTGGAGAACAAATGCCTCCATACAGAAACTGAGCCACATATTCAACACCCGGCTGCAGACTAACCAGCGGTTATCAGGCAGCTCCAGGAGAGCTCCTCAGCAAGTGTTTAAATCTGCATTCACATTTCAGTGTTTTGTTGAATCGTGGCAAGGGCAGCACGATATGAGCGTGACATGTGTAACCCTCGTGGGAACACTGAATTTATGCATATACATCCTTACCCCAGGTGGGACGCCCGGCCTGCCAGCCCCGTGTCTGCTGCAGCTGAGGGTCGGCAGGCACAAACACAAACTGGAGCAATGTTCACTCTCTCCCTAGCAGCATTTTGCTCCTGGTTTGCCTCTATGGAAGCCTGCAGGGAAAGCTGGCCCTTTTAATCCCATTTGGCACATTAGGCATTTATTTGGTGATGTTTTGAAAAGTTTTGAGGGATTGAATTACATTTTCTTGCAGCTGTATGACTCAGAGCGATTCGTATTTTCACTGAAGTCACCTCAGTGCCACAATTTACATGGGAAGATCAAATCCTGTGTGTGTGCCGCGGAGCTGGGAGAAGGTGCAGAATATTCTTCACGTTTCTCAGTCTCACTCTGAGCCTTCAAAACCAGGGAGGGCTCAGTTCCCACCTGATATATTGTATCTGATTGCCAAAGATAAATTGATCTTTATCTACAAAAGGAGACCTTTCCTTCTGCTCCCATGAAAGCATCTTTCTGGATGATGTTTAAACAATTACATATTAAAGAACCTTTGCAATATCAATAATTAAAAGTAAATAGGTCAGAGATTTTGCTAGGTGCTTTCGGTATTTCTAGGTAGTGCCTTCTCAGTTCCAAACAAGTCAGCTAACAATTTCTGCCTTTAATTGCTTCTTTAATCAGGTTTTCTTAGCTTTCATTGCTCCACTGTTCCTTTGGGTGCTTTTAGAAGATCAATAGGTTTGTTTCGATTCATTTTTCTGTTAAATAGCCATCAACTCAAGAATATGGATATTTTCATTTTTTGGACTGATCATTCTGTCCTTCTAACAGATGACAGGATGACAGTCAGTATTCAGTTCTCACTCAAAAACCTGTTCCAGGCCTGCCTTGAAAAGTCTGGATTTCTCCTCAGGTTCATGGATTCCCCCCCTCCTTTTTTTTTTTTTTTTTTTTTTCCCCTCTGAATTTGCTCTACAGGTCTTTAGCTCCAGCTAGTGGCTTACTCCAAAATGCAAATTTTGTCCAGTGCCTTAGAAGAAAGGGGGAGTTTAGTCGTAATTCTTACAGTATTCTGAAGTGTGTGTTGAGAGGGAGAATTATTCAGAGGCATTAGTTCTTCCTGGCTAATTTGAGTTAACCCACAAAATCTTTAGAATGTAATAAACACACTCATTTTTCCGATTGCAGGCTCCTGTGTTATCACATTGGGCCAAATTCTGCCCTCAAGTGTAGACTTGCATAGCTCCTCTGGACTTCAAAGAGACCAGCTGGTATATGTCTTAAAGCAAAAACCCAGATGTTTTATCAAATAAAAAGCTTTACCTCAGCTCCTACTTTGCGCCCTTCTTGTTGAGAGTTGGTGTAGCTTTTGCACAATGGGCACAAACAAAACTGAAAAGCTTTATTTTTAAGTAGGGTTGGAGCTGTGGATCCACCCTTGGTGGGATTCCTTTTCTTTCAGGACTTTGCGGTGCACGTGGATCTCTTCTGGCTCTGGAAGTCCCTTGCTCAGCCTGGGCTAGTGACAGAGGATTCCCTGTCCCCTGGAGCAGTACAAAAAGGAAGATTTTGGGGGTCCTACTGGAAAGAGGGGTCAGTACCCCTGCTGAGAATCTCTCTTAGGTGGATTTGTGCTAAGGTTCTGCAGATGCAGCCTTGGTAAATCTGACCCTGCAGTCGCAGGCAGGGAGTGTTTGAGAGAAAATGAACACTGGTGTGGAGGGGTGCAGGCTGTTTCCATTTGAGGAGATAAATAAGTTTTTCCAGGGACAAATGATTGATTATCATTAATTGAATAATTAATTCAATTAATTCACACAACCTGCCCTAATCCTCAGGGAATCCTAATCCTTTAAACCATCTAATTGTAATGTTTAAATGGTAAAAAACAAAATGCAGTTTAAATTCATAGAAACCCACACATCACTTTCTCCTCAAGTTTCAACTGGAAGTTTCATTGCAAGTGTAGATAAAATAAGTATAATTTAAAACTCTTTTCTTTCCCTCAGCCCCCACCCCAAGAAGTACATATATCCATACTCTGTGGGCTAAAAGCACGTGGGCAGACACAAGTCGAGCTTTGTTGTGTGGCTCTCAGCGTTGGCACCAAGACAGATATGGCTGCCTTGGCAGCACTAGAGGAAACCCATTTGAATTCTACAATCCTCTTGTTTAAACCCAAAGACTCAAATGTCTTTTGTTTGTTCAAAGACTTTTATTGTTTCCATTTCATTACTTGGTGAACTGGATACCGGGACAGGTGTGTCTGCAGTCTGTTCATATTGACTGTCCATCTAAGATACCAGATAACATGATAATGCATTCCTGGGTTTCACAAACTTTGTCACTTCTGCCATAAAACCCCGGCACCCCGTGTAAATAAGTATATCTAGAATATACTAAATTCAATCCAGGTCTCTCTCCAAGGGCAGTAATCTGTTCCTGAAGGCCTAACCTTCCTCATCAGTCAGAAATTCTGCTAGTGCTACTCTTTTGATTCATTCCTTTTCTGAAGGTGAGAAAAGCACCAGAGTACATTAGGAGATTTTATGTCAACATCTCAAATGTAGCTTTTGCCACAGCTGAAGCAAACTAAATAACATTTCTACCAGGCAACACCAAGAATACCTGTGCCTGCCCTGATACAGATACAGCTGTATCTCTGCTTTGTCTGTTAATAAATCTAGGCACAAACTCATGTAGACGTACCATTTATGTGTGGGTATATATATTTATATAAAAATTATGCATCTGCACACAGTCTTCCACCTATTTTTCATTTCCTTATCTCTCACAGATATTTTCATTTAATTCCAATATATCAGAGAGTGACAGAACAAGTAGAATTGTTAAGTGCCTCCTAAGATTCTGTTGTCAGTGTTATACCAAGGCAAAAAAATAACATTAGTGCTGTAATTTTCTACCAAGTGCACCAACAACACACTTGGGACACACGCAAAAGTCTACTGATCCTCTAGGTCTGGGACCTGAAAATATTTGAAATTGTTCTTTAGAAAAATAAAATAACCCACACTCTTTTTGAATTACTGTGGTCTTTCAAAGTCCATATAAAATATTAGGCAAGGAGACAAAGCTATTTTACCAGGCAGGCAGATATTCCAAATTACTGGTTCTTAACAAGCATGGTAATACATCAGTCAAAAGCAATAAATTTAAACTTAATGAAATCTCAATTTGCCTACAGTGCATTTCACTTTGACATTTTCTACATTGCCACGGTGCTTTGATAAAGTTTTTTAAAATGCAAAGAAAGTGTCTGTAAGGCTAAAGAGCAGACTTGGTGCCATTGTGCCCAGTGGAACATTACAGTACTTAAGTTCCATCACTATATGCCCTGTGGCAGACTAAGCCTGAGTGCTAACATAGGTTCAGTTTTCATTATCATCATGTGATTATCCATTTTACTGCATTTAACTGATAATACAACTACCAGCTCACCTTAAAAGAATTAGCTTGGAGGTTTCATTGCTTTCCAAATGGAATTCATTTGACAAACAAATGACAATTAGCCCAGTCTCCCTGTTCTGTGTCAGGATGGTTTTTGATTGAACCTAGACCAATTTACAATTTTTAAATGAGTTTAGACATTTACATTTAAAATGTCTAGAGGAAATTAGCCTTGGGACATCTAACAGCCAAAATGCTTTTTGAAGTTGATTATTATTTGATCTAGTACCCTCTACCTGTACATTTTGTTCTGACTTCAAAGTTTTGGAATGAAAATGCCACCTACACCTCAAAGCATAGGGAAAAACTTAAAAGCAGTTTTACTCATTATGTTATGCAAAGAAACCTATATTTTAATATTCGTTTAATATGGTTAGTTAGCTTTAATGACACCAGTTTGACAGTGTCATAGTTTTCGAATATAAGACATTGATTGAAGTTTCCCGTGCTTGCCGGCGTTTTTTTGTAGAACGAAAGAATATCTTTTGAAGGTGAGATTCATATGCCCCACACTGCCATTCTACCACAGATAGAAGTGTAATCATTTACAGATGAATGCATGTTTTTGTACAGAGTCAGAAATACGTCGTCATTTCTATATTATCCTGCGCATCAAAATCTTTGTTGATTTTTGTTTTCCTGCATACTAAATCTGTCCAGCTATATTCATATTGATCTTAAAGCAGGAGGGGTTCCTTATGAAAAAAGAGATGTCAATATTTCCATTATAAATATGCAGGCCCAGATAACATAGCCATGAAAATTGGGCTGAAATTAGACATATGGTATGTCAGCCTTGAGGTAATTTGGATCATACTATTTTTATTTTGTATTATTAATTTATACAATTTTTGTAAAGTTAGAAGGCTATGCATTTGGCCACTGCAAAATTATGAGCATAAAAATAACTGCTGTTGCTTTTCTGGGTTCTGAGCCTTTAAAGCTCCACCCAATGCCTATGGGAATCTTACAACTTTCAGAAACAGATCTGCTTTATTTTAACAAAATCCCTATTTGCCTTGCAAGCAGTAATGATCACTTGAGAAGTATTTTTAAAAAACACTTAATGACTTTTTGATATATCTGAGGAGACAAAATTACCACAAAATAAGGTCTTCTGTCAAGGATAGGTATGATTTTCTTACAATAGTTCCTACAAACCCTGCTTAAGAGAGGCTTAGACTTCTGAGACCTTAAGAGTCCAAATAAAGTCGGAAGCAATTGAGATTTTGGAAGAGGCTGGGTTAGAAACCTAGGTCTGAACCAGCACTCCTGTTCTCTCATGCCATGGTTGTTTACAGGATCAAAGGAACCCAATCCCGAGGAGTGAAACCATCTTGTATCATCATCACCGTAGCACTATTGCCTAACTTTCAAGTAATGCCAACTCTGGTTGTGAGTGTCTGTGTGATCTCATTTGCCAGTGTTCAAAAAATTCTGCTTCACTAATGCACAGAATACTGATTTTTGCCTGTCCTCAGCTAAAAGTGTCTGGATTCAACTGAGATCCATAGGTTTGCTGCTTCTCCACGTTTGTCATCTGAGAGAATTGACCCAGGAGATATAAATATCAAAGCAGACCTCCACAAATGGAGTGGGGACTTTTGGTTTTGGAGGGAACAAGATGATGATGACACCCTAATTTTTCCTGCTTAGGTCAGCCTCCCCAAAATAAGGTGATGATGAGATCACTTTCTTTGACAGTCGAGGCAAAGTGTCCTTCCCTCTTGGCACAGGGAAGGATTTAGGATAAATTCATGACTCTTTATCAACTCTGGAGCTTACTGCTTTTGTGTATTCCCTCCACAAAGCACATAATTCTGCTTCTGCGTTGGATGTGAAGCCCAAGTTCCTTGTTTAGGGCTTGAAATTTTGTTGTGAGGGCTCAGAGATTAAAAAGTGCATGAGTCTCAGACAGTCTGGGTAACCAAAGATCTATTGAGGCTTGAGTCTCAGTGTTACATGAGTTATTCCTTGAAGAGGACAAGATTTTCAGCCTGAAACATTTCCTCGAGTGAAGATTCTCAGAAATGGGGAAAATGTAAAGCAAAAAATTACCTGGGAAGAACCCTTGGGCAAACTGTGTTTGGCCTGCCATGATGGGTGAAAGGGTGAGCAAATTTCAGCCAAAAATGTATCATCACCACCAGCTCAAAGTGATGCTGCCACAATATTTCAGAAATAGCCGCTAATATATTTTCTGTGCCCGGTATACTCTAAAATATGTACAAGTGTGCTAAAAACATTTCAGGTGTACTTGTTGCAAAAACAAGCACCCCAGGGATGGAAGTCAGAGGCAGCTTTCCTATGAAATCTTTAACAATTAAATTCAAAATCTATAGTTTTCTATGGCCTAAAAAGCAAGTCTTTAAAAGCAGATATGAAAGCCCTCAAAAGGTAAGCGTGAATGTCTATAAGCAGGGGTAAAGGTGCGGTGGGTGGACTGAAGGTACTATAAAATCACATTGACTAATTCCTCCAGTATCATCATTTAGAAAAATACTGGCTTTGCATTCCAATTAAGAGAATAACAGCTGGGTGTCTCACTTGGGAAACTTTTTCTTGTACTACAGGCAATGAATTCTCATAAATTTCAACAATTTCTTGTCACCAACTCTGAGAATTTAAGCCTCTCTTTTAGTTCAGATGAAAATGTAGGTGTAGGGGATGGGGTGAGTGGCAGGGTTCCTTTTCTGGAAGGTACAGGATGCAGCAACCTGAGCATGAAATGCTCTGTATCTTCAGGGACTCCTGCTCTCAATGCTCAGCCGTGTGATACAGGTATTTGGAGCATGAATGGAACAGGGGAGAGGCTGAAGAGATTCAGATCTAAACAAGCTGCTTTAGGAAGGAAAGGAAGTATTTTTAGAGGAGAAAAAGTGGGGGAGGTCCAAAGCATGGAGCTCATTGACTTCCATGCTCAAAGTCACCTTTCTCCAACTCTCTGTATCAGCCTGACCTTATTCATGAGCACACAACTCTCAGAGAGAGAGAGGGAATGAGCAGGATGACAGTATTTCTAGAAAAAGTTGGGTTTCATTTATTATTTATAAATTTCATTTTGTACATATCTTTAGGGACATTAAGAGATTAGTAGTCATGCAGTTTGTTCTGAGCATTAATGCTAATCCTTAAAGATAGGTGAAGGGTAATTTCATTAGTTTTCATAAAGGTTTGGAATAAAACTAACCATTCAGTCAACAGTTTGAAAGGAGACATTTAGCACTGTGCTCTCTGCTCTCCCAGCAGGCTCTGCCTCTCACAGGAACATGTCAGCACAGACTGGCATCTCAGCAATGAGGGTATATTTCTCAGACATTCTTTTATGTCAAATAGGTGGATTCCTCTTCCCTAAATATGTCATATAAAATCATTGTCTCTGGCATGACATACAGTAGTTCAGGAAGGGAAGCTAATCTAGGAAATAAAGGGATACAGACTATTGATGCCAAAATCAGCAATTACATTGTATGAGATCTCATGAATAATTCCTGAGCTGTGGTTTAACATTAATCTGAGTGTTTAGTACAAAGCTGGGCCGACACCAATAAAATGCTGACTGATTTGTTTTAAAATAGTGCTCCTTCAGGCTTCACTACACTGCTTTGAAATGAATGCTTTTAGGTAATACCTCAACCTTGCCTCTGTAAAGCACAGACAGATGTACTCATGTGACTGCACGCTCAAACTTTACCATTATTCTTTTTCCCCTTAATTTTGGGCTGAAACCTTTTTTCCAAGTGCAATATTTAATACTAGCCATGACTGTTAAGTGGACTTCATAACACAGAGCTTTTCCTCCCAGGAAAATCTTATCAACACAAGATTCTGTCATACTGGATGGTGATATTTGCTACCTGTGTGTGGCTCAGGTCTAAAGAGGAGGAGACCATGAACAATGAAGCAAGCAGGAGATTACCAACCAAATCTCAGGAGAGTTTGGTCTGCTACAATTGTTCCTGCATCATTAAATAATCACTCTCTTCAATGAACATCAAAGGACAATAAAGAACATGTGAGTGAAACAGTGGTGACCATCTCAGGACACACCATCCATGTGTTCTGAAGCACTTCTACCTATGCCCAGGGAATGCTGGAAGCATTTCCCATCTCACTCATGGCTCCTGGCTCTGTAATAATGGCTTTGCCCCTCAGTAAGGTATTGGATCTGTTAATTTCATCCACTGGCATTGCATGCCTGTTCAACAGAAACCCTCAGCCTGGGGCTCGCACAAACTCTCTACCTGCTCTTTTGGGGAGATGCTGGTTGATTGTTCTCACAAGAAAATATCCAAGCAAGGCAATCATCTCTGTGATCTGTCTTCTCTTTCAGTTCTGCTCTCTGAGGAGCATTTCAACTCATGAAGCTCCTCACTGTGGAATCACCAAATCAGCACAGTGGATGCAATGGAGGATGATAACAAGATGGGCTGTAGTATGCTGAGCTAAAAAGGTAATTTTTTTATAAATGCTCCAATGAATGCTCTCAGTATCATCTGGACAATGTCTCATATCATCTGGAACTTAAAATATAACCCAGTGTCAATGGCAAACCAACTTTGTCTTGACTGGGCCATAAAAATGGTCTACACAAAGAGAATCTCCAACTAAAGTGCAGTCTCCAGCTCTATGTACCAGCAGTTGTTGGTGGATTGTCTACTTTTTCTTCTGACTCTAATTTTGCTCAAGCATAAATAACAGTAAAGAATAAGATCTTTGTCTGGATGACTTGTTTCTTCTTTATATATTTGTTTATAAAACTGCCTGGACATGACCGTGTACCCTGGAACTGACAGTGTGTGGAAGTATTAATACAGTCTCCCCATTCCTAATATCAATATTTACATACTATGCACAGCAGTTTGAGTTTCTATTGATATACAAACCTATTCTGTCTTGTCTGATCACCACAGCAGGAGGAAAGGACAATAAAATGAAGCAGGAATATAAAACTATCTGCCAGCTGGACAGCCAGGAGACTGAGGAGCTCTCTGAATGAGGTGGGAGAGGAACCATTTCCACTCAGTAGCTGTTGATTCAAATGGAGTGTGAGGGAGGTGAAAGGTAATTCCATGAGCTGCTATCCTGTCTGGGAGAACATTTGCTGCCCCTCACCCTCAGAGTTTGTTCACTGTCCCACACTGCCTGCACAGGAATTATGGACTAACAGCTGAGGAGGATAAAGCTGCGTTCCCAAAAAGAGATGGATTTCTTGCTTTGCTTCTTTGAAGCTTTAATTCCAGTTTTGCAACCCAGCTGCATTCCCAGCTTTTTGGCCTTGCCCAGGGCTGAGGGAGGTGCTGAGGTGAGCTGACAGGCACAGTGTGCTCTGTGCCCATCCATTTCCAGCTTGCTTTGAGTGCTTCCTGCCCAGGAGCTCTCAGCATATGATGTCCACCAAGCTGAGTGTTCCACCATCAGAGAAGAATCTCCCTAGGGGCACTTGTCAGTATTTTTTAATTGGCAAATGAGAACTTGGAGAAGATAACTTAGCAGTGGGCACGTTTGTGATACATAGGGGGTTGAAAATATTTAGTGTTCTTGGGAATAATCTAACTATAGGTCAGGGGGTGCAGTTCATAGGGTTTTTAAGGTCTTTTCAGAGATGTTTGAAGGATTCCCTCTCAACATACTGCTCTCTCTTATATAAATCTTTGTTGCTATTAGTATTTTCCCCATTCTTGACTAATGATACAAAGCAGCCTCAGGACTGATCCAACTTTTTTATCTCTTGATAAAATCCCCTGGAGTTATGTTACATTAAAATTGGCATAATAAAGAATATCCCAAATATATCACTTATTAGCAGTGTCATGCCTTGGCATTTGGGAATATCCCAGCATTAATGACTACACCGTGTGATCCTCACAGAAATGCAAGGACAAGCTGCCTAATCCAGGAGAGGAAGGAGAAAAAAATACAGTTGTCACTACTTAGAATTGAAATACTTTATACATTTAAAGTGTGCAGTTGAAATATAGGTAGTTGAGTAAATGCCGTGACTGTTACCCAGGGAAAAGTTTAGCCATTAAAATTAATGAAAAAATGTATGTTTGTAGTTTGCAAAATGAAAGAATATATGGTGTTAGAAGAGGTTTTATCTTCTGTATATTTTTTAAAAATGTAATAAATACAAAGCAAATAGCATTGGTTTATCCAAGGGAATATTGAAATCCATTAGGAATGTACTTGGAGTAATCTGATTCAACAAGTCAGTATATTTCTTCCAAAACATAATATCGGCACTACATTGTGCAAGATGAAGGTTAGATTACATTTCTTGCCAGTGCAATAATTCCCACATCATAAATTCTGATGAAATTATATCAATATATAAAGCAAATGGATGCCTGACCCACCGTGGCTCTCTGGTTCTCAGATGTAGAAGCTGACATACAAGTAAATCCCCAGCTGCTTTGTGCAAAACCATTACAACTGTGCCATTCCTGGGAACTGTTATTAGCTGTCCTGACCAGAAGCGGCTGCTGGAGCTTGTGGTTTCTGCTCCGAATATTAAACTTTGGCATACAAGAGTCCTTATTGTGGGGAGCACTTGGAAATGGTAATGCTAAATTGCTTTATATTTGCAGGATTTGATTGCCTCAGATGATACAGGTCTAGCTGGTGGGCCTCTCTTGCTGCTTGTATTTCCAGATTATAAGTCATTCCTTTGACAGGATATCTGCCATAACCAGCTCTCAGTTTCTATAGTATCCTGCTCTATATTGCACCTGGCAACTGGTTTTCTGGGCTGTGTGCTTTTTCCACGACTTTCAAGAATAAAGGCAAAAATTGAGTTTTTATATATATATCCTAATTTTTACATCAAGTGTCAGTGAGGATGTGAAACTACAGGGCAGAGATCTGGAAAGAATGAATTCTATCTTCCCAGTAGTCTTCAGTTTTAATAGCCATGCTATGATTAAGCTCCAAGATTAATGACTGAACCTGAGGGTCCCTGTAAATGGCCAAAAATGCTTAGGTAAAACAAACCCAACATACTATTATGAGTGCTGCTCTTGACATATAAAGCCTTTTAGAAGAATAAAATCTTAGAGTTGATCTTCCAGGTCAGCTTGGGGTAAAAAGTTTGGACAGCGTTTGAAGTCTGTCAGAAGGAGCTGAGTTCATTTAGGACAGTCTGTTAAGGCAGCATAACAATTCTCTTAGAAATAGGAAAATTATTAGAGTTATGCTTCTCTGCTTCTTGAATAGTGATGTTAAATTGGAAAAAATAGTCAAAAAAGAATTATTGTTCGTGATATTGCAGTTAAAATATAGACTACTAACTATTAAATACAATTTCACAGTTTTTAATCATTGTTAGTGCAGAGTCTTGGGTAACTCTTTGCTGTCTCCTTATGCCTTTGTGAGATTAGGACCTCAACGATGTTTAACCCACTATCACATTAAAATGCCTCCATAGGTCTTTAAGAGTATATACAAGATTTTGAAACTTCACAAGTTCACTTTTGGGTTTGTTTTTTTAAAATGTTTTTCATTAACCTGTCATTTCTGAGAATTTCAGGAAGTTCATGAATACCAGATTAGTGACTATACCAGAAATACCCTGATTTCTTTCCAGGAAGTCACAGTAGCAATGATATAATAGTTTAACAGAAAGGTACTTGGATGCACAATAATCAAATAATGTGAAACACAAAGGTTTTAATGACATTTACAAAATTATTTCTTTCTCCAAATATTTCCAGGGGAAATGGAGGGGACTTTTTCAATTAAAAAATGCTCCAAAGAATATTTTTCCTTTTCAAGAATTGTGTATTAAATTTGGAAAATATTTTAAAATTCTAAACAGAACTTTTAAACAAGAAAAACTTTGAGAATGAAACCAAAATTTCCTTTAAGGACAAAACATACTCTTGTCAAAATTAAAATTTCAACAAAATCAAACATTGATTAGCCCTGCAAAATAAAGTATCAGTGTTCTCTATTTGGAAATAATAATTTACTTTCAAGGAAAAATTTAAATGTATTTTAAATACACATTCAAATATGAACAGTAGGAATCTGACTCATCAGAGATTTCCCTGTGTGCTGATTCTGTGATGGAAAAAGTGAAGGGAGGAAAATCATTCATCCACACACCCCATAATTCAGCACACAAACCCCAGAACACTCTTCCCAAATCTCAGCAAAGATTTAACAGTGAAATACTGCAGCAGGGTCTCATGTTACCAGGATTTATTGTTTTCCAAAATACACTAAGGAGCATTGACTAGAATGCCAAGAAGTTCAATTAAAAATAAGAGAAAGAAAAGTACACCTGTTGGGTTTGAGGAAAAGTGTATTTGGGGATTTGGTTGGCTTCTCAGTGTGCTTATGTCTTGGGGAATTCTGAAATTCCTCCCTGCTCTTTAAGAGGTAATGCTGGCCCAAGACAAGTTAATGTTATATTGATATCAGAAAGCTGAAGCTGGTGCTGATTTTGACAACGTGATAAAGGGCTGGCTAAGCACAAGTGCTATGTGGAGGAGGCGGCTTTCTCCTGAGCCAGGGCTGTGCTGGCTGTGCGCTGCATCTGGGGGGAATATCTGAGAATGTCACCTACTTCTTTCCACAAAGTAATACGTGCCTGATGGTGCAGCCTTCACTGGTACAGATCTGCTCACAGGTCCAGTGCAGGGCCCTTCCATCAGTAAATGCTGTTTGCCTAAGCCCCAGTGATGCATTAAGTTTTGGCTTTCATGTTTTCTAGGCTCTGTGCTGCACAGGGGTGCAGTTCTGAGCCTCACATTCAGTGTCACTCAGCTCGCTTCACAGAGCAGGGACACAAAACAACCCCTTTTCCTGCTGAAGACCCAGGACAACTTCAGGTCCAAAAGCACAAACAAGGGTGGGCTGGAGGGAGGAACAAGAAGGATGAGACCTCACAACCTGGAGCTGTCATTGGACAATTAACCCCGGTAGGCAAATGGACCAAAACTTATAAAAATGTGAGATCCTGTGACCAGTCGTCCATTTTGTGACCATTCTCAGTCCATCTTTGGTGTGGCCCTGGTCAGCCCTGTCCTGCCCAAGGTGTATCCTGGGGGCCTTTCAATAAATCCCTCCTTTATTCTCTAGCTCTGCCCAGTCTCTGTTTCAGGTCAGCCTTCCAAGGCATCACCAGCAAGGGCACTTTTCACCAGTTTCATACTGAAGCTCATTCCTGTACAGCAGGTCAGGATGAGGTCCAGGGCTAATACCAGCATCGCTCTGGAGTCCCACAGTGAGGGACTGTGACGGGCACAGACAGGAGAATACTCTGTGCCTAAAGCCAGAGTATTCTCATTCTCCTCATCCAAATTCCAAAACATTGCATCAATCAGGATATTGCCTGCCCTCCTTTCAAGTGCCCAGCACAAAGCTCCCTGCTGGAATGGGCACTCCCGTCAAGCCCAGCGCCAGACTGACAGAGCCAATTGATCAGCAAAGTCGCATCTGGGCCTCACTTTGATTTGGGAGGAAGCTGGGATTTGCCTATGTCATCCACTCGAGGATTTACATGCTGCAGCATCACTAACAGCTGTAAATAGAGACACAAATTTTCTTGTGGTATGAACATCATTATGTATCGTGTGAGACGTGAATGCCATGCTATATTAGATGAAGATTGCCTCGTTCATGAAAGAGGAAGGGACTGTGGCAGTGTAGAGCAAAAATTACTTGTGGCAATTTCTTATCCAAATTGAGATTTTCCCTAGACTCCATAAACCAGCTGCTTGCTTATTCCATCACGGCTGAAGATGTTAACTGCACAGCATAACAGCCTTATATAAGTGCTGCTTATTTTCCAAAAGCTGAGCATACAATGGACAAAGTGCAGGGGTGGTGAGGTTGGTTTCACTACTGCAGAAAATTTGCTGAATCAATTTCTGCTGACACAGATTTATGCATATGGCTGGTATATGAATTTATTTTGGATCCTTTCTGGATTCACAGGGCAATTATAAAAGATGCAGAGAGAGAATCTGGGTTATCTCAACAGTCAGGAATAATAAACCGGATGTGATATTACAGCTAAATGTTACTACAACAGCTTCCTCTTTTTTTTAGCAATTGTCCCCAAAGTTTTGCACTTAAGGAGGATGTGGCCTTCAAATAGGACAAATAAACAATGTATACAGCTCCCCTGCACATTTATTTGTGAGCTTTAAATCAGTCACTGGTGTGAAATCCCATCCCATTTGTCCAGGAAGCATGAGACAATGTATGGAATTTTAAATTTTTTAGAAATTTGGGAAAACATAAATTATATCCTCAAGGAAAACCAAAGTAAAAATGGACAGGGACTGTGCTGCTGCTGCAAAAAACAAACAAAAATAAAGCTTAAATCCTTTTGGAGCTGGTAACCAGTTTCAAACACTTTCTTGTTACCTGTTTGTTAATCTGAAAACAGAACTTCAAACTATCTTAAAACCTGTTCATGATTTTGCTCATTGGAGGTTTCTCACAGGACCTGATTTTCAGAGAGATAGATGGACATTCAACATTTTCTTTGTCTCCTCAACACTCTCAAATCACTAATCACGAAACAGCAAAGGCTGTTTATATGTTTATACCATTTTCTGAAGCCACTCAGATGAAAGATTGCCTATATATTAAAGGTATTTTTTCTATATAGATACACATGGCAGGAAATAAAATAGACCACCAAAAAACCTCTTGCCCAGGACTCTGTGGTGTTTGTGCTCATCACCAGTTGTGGCTGCGGTGAGTTGTCACTAGGTAAGCTTGGAAAACCTGCACTCCCTGTGACTTATTTTGTGATATGTTTTTTAAAATGCACAGGAGGGTGTTTTTCCAGACACCTTGGCAGTTTAGAGGAGTGGCAAATTTTGTCTTTTACATCCAGTTAAGTGGAAATAAAAAATGGTGTTGGTTGACACCGAATAAAGGGCATGAAAATGTTCCTGTAACACAGGGCTTGCAGCAATCTAATAACAAACCTTGTGGAAGATGTTAATATTGCAGGAATTTAATTCTGTTTATCCGGGGCAGAATACGCATTAATTGCCTATTTAATCATGTTTATAATTAAACTCGTTATAACAATGATTCACGCATCAGCTTCTCTAATTACACAGGCAGGACAGCATTATTTCCTCCTTACTGTTCTCTCATTTAGGCTGGAGATTCCTGGTGTCACCTACAGGCTGATACTTCCCAAGAACGGGTGAGTACGGACAGGGAAAGCTGTTCCCCAGGGAGAGAGGCTCTGCTATGGCTGCTCCACTTGTTTATTTATTTAATTGGGCTATTGGCTTATTGGGAAAAAAAAAAATATTGTTCTTGTATTTACCCTTCCTGTTCCTTTGAAGGTTTCAGCCAGGAGTCACCGAATGTGACACAGCTCCTGACACCAAAACTCATCCCCACTCAGAATGATTGCTTTGGGATTCAGGCCGTGGAAAGGGGCAGGGGCTGGGGATGTCTGAGCATTGTCAGTGATCTCTGCAGACACAAGGTGAGCTTTTGGCTCAGACTCTCACAACGGTGTCCTGTTCTTTGGCAAAGGGTCTGCAGCTCAGCACTGGGGGGGGGGACTGGGCACCCAAGAGGATCCAGCACTATTTTTTTTTTTTTTTAGATAGAGTTACATGATTCATATCAACTAAGAGCATTTGGTTTTATTCCAACTCCACTGTCAAACCTTTTGCCAATGAGTTCAGCATCAGTATCCCCAATTTGCAAACCGGGAGGTTGAGGTTGAGACAGCAAATACACCTAGTCCAGAGTCAGACAACGGAAGGGCATTGAAAGTTGATTCCCTCAGACCCAGCAGGTTTCTTATTCATTGAACAGCCCACTCGAAGAAAGATTATCTTCTTTATTCTTTTTTTAAAAATTTTCATTGTTAAACAGATAAAATATTAAAGCACAGTGCAGTATAGCTCATTCTTTCACTGAGCACAAGAGGTTCAGTTCTTGCAAGAGGCAGGTTAAAATATCTGGGGACATACATACATGTGTATTCACGGTTACAGACACATAATTAGTTCCTTCTCCTCAATACTACTTGCACATCATAGTTAAAATTCTGGAAGATAAACTAGGAAAGCATCTTTTCAGCAGTCTAACAGCACTGTCATAAAAATTCACAGCAGGCTGGAAATAGCTCAGCAGCTAATTACCTTAAAACATTTTTTTTCTGGAAAAATCTTGTTTTCCCCTTAAGGCAGTGAGTTGGAAGGTGTATCCTTGTTTAAGTCTCCACGCCCCCCTTCCCTCATCTGCTGTAACTGAAAAACAGCTCCATTCTTTAGTTAAAACAATTGCAGACACATTGACTCTGTAATGAGGATCAATTACTATTGGTATCCTGGAATGTTTTTACATAATTTAGTTCTAGACTTTCCCAAGCAGGCCTGGCTGCACAGGAATTAGAGATGAGGATTTGAGTCATCACATGAAGCTACCACAGTGCAGTGCAAAACCTGGAGCGCTGGAAAAGCTCTGGGTGCTTTTTTTATTCCTCTGACTTACAGAAGTGCTCCAACTCTCTCTTGAAGATCTAGACCCTTGTTTGGGGGGCAGGATGAGTCCATCAATCAATGCTCCAAAATGTTTTGATCTAGAAAAGTCTTTTGTAATTTAGGTCTTGAAGGAGATTGGTTTACACAGCTTCAAACTCAGCAAGGTCATGAATGAAGCTTCCCCAGCAAGACTGAGAAATGTCTGTACCCGTGCAACGCTCTTGCAGCTTTTTATTGCTGCATCAGAGATGCAGCTAGGGGGGAGCCCACTTCAATTCTCCTTACCCATCTCCTTAAAGGTGCTTTCTCTCTAAGTTTGAGTACAAGACCATTTTTGTGGGCTGACTTCCAGTGGGCTGGTGCTCCCTGACCTCAGCAAATGATCAGTGCAGTCTTCTAGAAAGTCTTCCCGAGAACAAAAGTCAGGGTTGATTGCTTGTTCAGGAAATTAGCTCCCTTTTCAGCATGCTGGAAGAAAACTACTCAAAGATCAGAGAAACCTGAAGCAACATAATGGAATAACATCTTAAAAATTCTTCTCTCCTGTGAAACCAGCTGAACACAGTCACTCGCACTGTATTTGTTGGGACCAAGTCACTGTTTGTCTTGCATTTGGCCCAGATAACTCTCAGAGCATCATGCCTGTTCTGCTATCTAGTGGCTATTCTTAAAAATACATCCAGTGCCACGGAGCCTGAAAAAAAATTATCCTACTTTTCCCCTCCTTCTTTATCATATAACTTGTTCAATTATATTGTCTTTTCTTGTCTCAATTCCTATCTACAATTATACCTCCCCAAAGCAGCTATTGTATAACCTGTGGGTCTTGGATTAAGTTCAGTTGTCTAGTTGACCCTCCTCCTGACCTTCACTTAATTAAATACAGGATTAAGCCCAAGACATTTGCAACTCAAATCTCAGGTTAAAGCAGAGGGAGTTCAGAGCTCTGGCAATGAGCTGTCTGATGTTCATGAATGAGCTCACCTGGCCTTGTAAAACACCAGAAAGTGCCTGTTGCTTTGAAAGGGCAACTGGTTTTAACCCTTTCCTGGTGAATCTCTCACTGCCTGTGAATGGAGAAGTGGGAGAATGGGAGAACAACACGGGGCTGGACAGAGGCAGCTCCTTCCCCAAACCATGGTAAAAACTGGAAAGACAAAGTCTCACCACGAAGTTTTGTGAGAAGTTCAATGTCAGAGAGGCTGTTAAGGGCTCTGAGTGCTACCCCAGTGACCTGAGGAGGTTTTCAATAATTTTAATCAGCACATTGTTCTCCTCCTCCAGTTTTCTGCTGCCAGGTCCCGGGATCAGCCTCAGTAGATAATCAGCATTTCTTTGAAGTTCACAAGGAAGCATGGATTATGTTTTTTTGCCATCAGAAACACAGACTAGTTAAAGCTAAAATAAGCCATAAATCAGCAAAAAAGGGCACCTAATTATAAAAATGAGGTATATATTAAACAATTCTCTCTTCTGTAAGCATGAGTGCTCTTCTAAAAAAAAAAAAGTTATTTATGTTTAACCCTTGAAAGAAAGCATTCTTGTTTAACTGAAATAGAACAACAGCCTTGAGTGTGTTGGGACTCAGCATTTTTTTTCTGAAGCACACACCATCCTGTGTCATCTCTGGGGGTATTAGGATGCAAGGAGTTGCTCAGGTTAGAGCTGTGGGTGCCGGGACACGCTGGCACAGCTGAGCTTTCCTGGAGCAGTTGTGTGTATATTCCCCAAAGCTTTCTTCCAGAACCTGAATTACCAGAACCTGAGTTACCAAAATCAGTAGCTCGTCCTATATTTGTGTATTAAAGGGAAGAGAAACAACCCCATGCTGGGCTAAATCTCCAGACAGTGTAAACCAAAGGAGAATATGCATCAAACCTGATTTTCATTAGCTGCTCTTCTAATCCGGGGCGCTTGAAAACCGTCTGCTAAATTTTACAGAGCAAATCTAAAGCCTCATACTTAACAGGGATAATAGAGATGTTATATTCTGTACATTTCCCATCATGTCTGGCCATAAATCAGAATTTTGAGGAAGAATATCAAGTTATTACTGTTAAGGGACTTTTTTAAGGGTTGATTGTATAGGATGCAGAACTTAATGGAGCTTTTAAGTGAACACAGAAAATCCTGCTGTGTTCCAGCAGTCAGAGCATGAGGATGAAATCTGGAAACAGTCAGAAGACAAGGACCCAGACTACAAAAACTTCTGATTCAAGCAAGTGGATAATTCTTACTGAAAATTGAATTTATACTTAAACGTTTTACACATTGGAGGATAAAATATCTCTCTCTTTGCTAGCCCGAACAGAAATAAAGGGAGAAAGACTGAAAAAAAAATCAAGGGTTGTTGGATAGAAGTGCGTCTCCGTGATTTTTTCAGCCTTCTCTTCTGTTTCACAGTTTCATGTTTTGGGTTCTTTCTCACGCTCTGGTCTGTAAACACTGACAAATGTTTATCATAATTTCAAGGTAGTTTACATTCTTTGTCGTAGAGATATGGACAGCTAATAGACAGTTGTCTTAACCAATGGGATGGGGAGAGGTGTCAACCTTCTCTCCCAATCCCTGGCCTTTTGTAGATATGATATATATTGGAGTCAGACTTTCAAATAAAGTAAAGTTTTAGTTCATACCTTCTAATCAAAGAGTGAGTGTGTGTTTGTGTATGTGTGATGTGCTACGTCAGAAGTGTGTTTAGTTTGCATCCCCCAACACCTGGCTGCAGACCATTTTTTCCCAGTGTGAGACAAACACTGAGTGTGTAAATTACAAATTGCCTGAAAAAAAATCAGTGTTTTTCTGTGACTCAAGCTGCAGTCTCTTTGCCATGAACCAAACCCAGCAGGCACAAGGCCCTGGGCATCAGCAGCACCTCTGAAGAGCCTCAGTGAATGCAGCACTCAGTGAAAGAACAACGCCAAGCACATTATTCAGGTGTATCATCTCTATAACATATATTGACATTTTCTTGCTGCTGTCTGCTTTGCAAATGTCATGTCACACAGGATAAAATGAAGAGCAGTACCAGGAAAACCACATAATCTGACTGGGTCAGGGACTGAGCTCCTGGGAAACCTACAGGAGAACTCTCAGCCTGAACTCTGCCAGGTAATCAGCATTCAGGTACTTCAGGCTTTTAAATCCATGGCATTAGTTGAAGAGCATTTGTCTAAGATGTCCGTTACTGGTGACAAAGAGTTTGTTTGTTTTTAAAATCTGCTTTAAATCTAATGGGCCACTGAATCTCCCCAAACTCCATTTGACAGTATTATTTTTCCAGATTAATTTTTTTTAAGAACAAAGGAGCTTGACACCCCATACAATGTGGAATAAAAACTTTGAAAATGAATAAAAAGCAACCCCGTGACTAATACATTCACTATGTGAAGGAGCAATGGCTTAGTGGATCTCCTATTTCATAGGCAAAAATGCAGAGATTGCCTCTTTTGTCAGTTCATAGATAAAATCCTATTCTTTGTAATCCCTGAAGAAACAAATCAAATAAGCTCTGGCTGAGCTAACCATTTTCAATCCATCAAAGCAATCAAATTCTGTTTACCTGAATCAGAATGATTTCTAAAATGTTATTAAAAAGTAAAATGGAGTTTAACTATTCCAAAAAACTGAAAATGATGTGCAAACACAAAAGGGATAAGATTTCAGTAATTATGTAGACACAAAGTCGGTGCCATCATTTGTACCACAATACAATGTAGCTATGGCATATAAAGATAAAGCTTCCTTTGTCTAACATTACTGCTGCAAGTGATGCATAAACATAATTAATGTAAGAAGTCTTCAAAGGGGCGAATATTCATTTAGTCAGTTAGTTTTATTGCTCTTTCAGGCAAACAAAAGTTTTATAATTTAATAAACCAATTAACTGATGATATATTTCACCCAAAATATTTGTATATCACACATTACTATCATTTCACCAACTGCCGTGGTTTTACACACAACAGAGCTAGCATGTGGTGTTACAGTTAAAGCATTGCATTTAATGTTCATTTGCTTTGCCCATTATTCTGGAATGAATGCCATGAGAGGCTTCTGCCAAACCAGATTCCCTAAATTCAGGGTTCATCCAAACTCTATGCTGTTGTACCTCTGAAATAAAATCATTATGTTGGTCCTCTGTCACAATCCTTGAACTGATCGACGGGAATTTTTTTTTTTTTTTGGTTTTTATTTCATATATACCTTCAGGACGGTCCATAGTTAGATTTTGCCTTCAGTCTACAATTCAAAAATAGCTTTGTTTTGTTAGCTGCTGAGGTCTAATAGAGACTGTGACAACTGCCATTGTACTTCTGTGTTCTGTCAAAATACAGCCCTAAATTTGTCAAAGCTAGGACACAAAAATTATGTCCTTGCTCAGTGTGGAGCCAAACCTCATCTGATAGTTATTTCATTGTGTAATGAGAGGCAGCATATGCCAGTGGTTAGCATGAGACTGAAAGTGGGAACTCAGCCATCTGTTTCCAGCAAAAGCAGTGCCGGCGTGTTTCTGGAAAAATTTCATCCCTCTTGTGCCTCAGTTTCTCAAGCAAAATGATGGATAAATTGTCCTGTACCTTCTCAGAACATGAGAGCCATTCATAGTGCTCTGACATGGCCAATGAGGAGCAGAAAGGGCTTGTGCACTAAATTATGCTCAGCCAAAGCAAAATCTGCTTCATGATGCAAAACATTCAGGCAGTGAAACTGTCCTAGAGGAAATAATTTAACCCCTCCTTTTGGGCTCTGAAAATCAGCAGTGAGTTTAAGTTCAGAAACTTCTATTTTGTGAAGAAATACAATTCTTAGAAAATTTGGAAACTGCAGTGCCTCTCTAGGCCCGCCCTGTATGAGTCAGAACCCATCACTGCCTCTGTTTCTTCTCAAACCTTCGTTGTGTTTCAGTATGTCTGGAGGAACCAAGAGGCACCTAGTCCAGCAGCACATTTTTTTCAGTGCCTTTTTCCCCTTGTGTGTCTGTGTTGTTTTTTATACCAGAAATTACTATTCTGAAATTATTGGAAGAGCACAAAATTATTGTATCTAAAAAAAAACCAAACCCCAAAACCAAAATAATAATAATAATAAATAAAATAAAAAAAAAACCCAAAACAAACAAGGAAAAAAACCACACAAAACCCTCCACACAACTCTTGATACTTTTGTTTTTGCAGCTGGTAGTTTAACTTTTACTTTTTGGTTTCCCATGCAGCAAGGTGTTCAGCTGCATTGATAAATTTTAAGTAACGAGGAATACACCAAGGATGTGCAGTGCTGTCCCTCTCATATACACAAGCACAACCACACACACACACACACACACAAAATACTCAGAACATTAAAGAAAGCTGTTAAGCTAATCTAGTGCATCTAAATGGGCAATATATATTGAATCCATGCTCCATTGATCATAATTATTGCGGTGCCCTTTATCAAGTAACCATCTTAAACCATTATTTAGAGATCATTTTGCTTTCCATTACTGTCACTATATTGCAGAATTTGCTAGGAATTGGCGGCTGTGTGATAGAGGGGTGTGCAGCTGTATTAGCCTGGAATCTGCTCCTGTTATCCAACAATGTTTCTAAAATGAGAGACTTAGTGCCGTATTCACACAACTTTTGGACAGCCTTTAACTTCATTCTGGAGTGAAAAGTCACTCACATAACCTTTGTTTGCCACATACCTCCTTCCCACCTCAAATTCTTTGCATATTTCCCTTAAAATTAATTTGTCTCTTTTATGAATGTATAGCCTGTATGCATTGAAAAGCATTTCTTAAGGTGTGACCAAGAGTTACTAAATGGCTGCACTACTGCTCTGTGTGTTTGAAATGATTTATAACACCCACAAAATCATTATTACTCTTTAGGTTATGTGAAAGGGGGAGAGAGCAGTATTTTGTTCTCAGCTGGCCCTTTCGAACTGTGCATCACAAACAATAACATCTCTGCACAAAACTCAGTCTAGGAACGACTGAAGCCTAATTCAAAGTACAGTATTTTCACAAGTACTCAGAAAACACCTGGCTTGTTTGCCTTGTAAGAAGATTAGAGGAACACAGTGAGAAAGAGGAAAACATGGTTCTTAATGAGACCAGCATCATTTTAGACTGAATCCCTATCCCAAGCCTCTCAAAGTAATGCACCTGGCATGTGCTGCATGCTGTGATATTAATAGATGTATCAGGAACACAGGTGTTTAAGCTGATATTTGCCAGTTTAACCAGGTGGTAAGGAGATTTTAATGTCTCACAAAAGTAAGAGGATGGAAAACCAGAAGTTTCAGACACTCATCATCAGTGTTAGACTACAAAATGGTACTAAACATGTTGGATATAACTAAATCAGCATTAATCTTCCGACTTACAGCAAGGTGCGCAGCATATTAAGAGATCAGTTCAACTGTTGATCAGAGTTTGTCCCAGGCCTTAAACACTGAGGTGTGGGAGTCCTTATGAGCAGCCTGGATACTCAGGAGCCCTTTGCATATCACAACCCAAGTGACCTCTGGAAAAAATCATGTAACCTTTCGAAGCTTTTTTTGCCTATCTGTAAAATGAAGATAATAACCCTTCCTAATCTCAGGGCTTGTGAGACTTTAATTGATTATTAGCATTTGTATAATCATTTTGAGCTCCAGAGGATGCATATGCAGTGCATATGTAATGTAACAGGTAAACATCCTGCTCAGCCATGGGGACAGTCATCAAATCTTATCTCACTGGGGCCTAAGGTCAAAGGCAGAGAACCTGATAAGGGCTTTAGTGTTACAGGAGAGCTACTTATGTGCTGAAGAAGTCACCTCTATCACTTTCTCCTTGCCTCTAATCTGCTCTCAGATGCTGTGTCTGCTACTATCAAGCTATGATTTCTCTCTTTCTCCATGCCTGAGGAAAAGCATATTGACTGAACTGGGTAGGCAAGCCAAGGGAGAAAATTCTTAGTGTCCTCATAGACAGCAACAGCCACGAGCCATTTGCTCACTTCTTGTCTCTCTCAAATCTCTTCCAGCCTCCTTAGCCCGTTAAAAGCTTTGGTGGAAGAAAGCGAAAAAATGAAATTAATTTGACTGACCAAACTCTAATATCGCTCAGAGCAATAAATAAGCTGTTTCAGTGTTCAGACCATTCATAGATATGAGTGTACATAGATGTACAACCAAATTTCTGACATAATTTCAAAGCTTTGTTGCTCTGCAGCCACCCTGTGTGTATATTACACAGTAATGGCATACCTGTGAGCAGGACAAAGTACCTTCTGTCTGTGCAAGGTTCTAACAGAGGAATTCGGGTGCTAACAGAAATATTTGCAGCATGCAATGCTCTACCACTGACATCTTGAGATCTGAAATATTTTTACAAGTGCTCTGGCTGTGGAAGTCCGTAGAGCAACCCCTAAGGACCTATGAAGGAGAAACTGGGAGTTCTGGAATCAGGTGTGATTGATGGTTTAAGTCAAGTAGAACAGAGTCCACGTCAATTCAGGTCTCACGTACATTTGGTCACTACTTTAATGTACTTTGTTTTTAACTCCATCTGAAACTGCAGTGTCTATGAATATTTCTGAGCTGCAGTAGACTGGCAATTACCACACACTCATTGTGACTGTACAAAAGAAAGGGAATATGGACCATTCAGAATGAACTCTTACCTGTGTGAGATGTAGCAAAACGAAGCTCACTGTCCCCTGAACAAGGCTAAAGGCCAGAGTTCACAGACATAGAAGAGTAGCTTTGATGGACCACTGTTCTCCTCTGTTACACTGCCCAGCGTGCCGAGCTTTTAACAGGATTTTGTATTTGTTGTGCTCTGAGGTTCGGTGCCTTCCACAATAATCCCTCCATAGGGACTGGGTCTGCAGCACCTCTGTCTATTTAGAGCAAAATATATCTTTGAAGTGTGACTTCACTCCAGATGGGGTGTGAGTTACCATCAGTGACTTTCTCCTGAAAACTTTGCTGACAGAATATGATCCAGAGAGATATTTTGCTCAAATTGTCATTTTTCTCCACCATAATGGAGACCATAATGATCACCATTCATAATGGTGATCGGGAGTGTCAGGATTATCAGTCAGGATAGAGTCTTAATTACTACAATGACTCCTGTTAGGGAGTGTGCCTCGTTATGCAACATAGTGCCACATTCAACAATTTGTACCTCCCTAGGTTAGGCTAAGCTCTGCTAATTTCCATTTTCTTCTGGATATAATATAATGTAGTTACCAGTTTTGCAGTTCAAAACCTTTCCATTTAATTTGAACTTGTCTCTAACAGTGTAAAATATGTTTGCCTTTCCTCTTCTATCCTTTAGAAATGGAGTGTCCTTGAAAATATCAAAGAGACAGAAAAGGTAAAACTTGCTCTGCCCTACTGTGAATCTGCTGCTCTGTTTATTGGTTCTTTACCAACTCAAGACATCCCAAGATTCACTGTAAACTGATTTGCAAGTAAAACTGCTCTGGCTTTGCCAGTGCTGCCTATTTTATGCAGTCTTTGGAGGCCTTACTCATGGTCACATCCAGGTACCCTGTGTCCATAAAACCATCGCACCTCTAAACATAAAATATGAACTTGTTTGTTGAAAAACAACTCAACTTTTTTACCCTAAAAAAACCCTAGAAAAATCAGAGCATTTATGCAGTAGGGTGGAGGGAATCAGAAGAACAATCACGTTGACCTTGCAAATATGACTCAAAAGTACCTTGGGTGCTGAGCAGCCAACTTTGACTATGTTTTCCTTAAACTACCTTGAGGTTAAGAATAAAATTCAAATTAAGGTCTTTATTCTGGCCCAAGATTGGTGTTTGCAGATTCCTCTTTATCAGGCTACATCAACTCCTGCTCTGCCACGCCAGGCAGCAGATTCTGCAAGGTGTAGTGTTGATGGATGGGAACAGCCCCTTGAGGCTCAGCTCATGTGAGTCATTAGAGAAAGATTTATTTCTCCTGCACTTAACAGCAAAGGAGGCTTCCCAAATGTGATTTTTAAAGTGTTTACATTGAATGTATTAACTAAGTTTGATTAAGTAAGTGAAGTCGCATAATTAATACCATTAAGAAAGGTTAATGATTTCTTGAACAGATAAAAAAATATTCTGAAGTAAAGTTACATATGTAAATTAAAAATAAAAGAATGCAGTCAGTATCACAGGTAAAGCAAAGTAAAAAACCCAAAGTGACTATATACTCTCCAGCAAATACATAGCTTGTATTTTTAAATTTTTCTCCAAAGCTAAGCTGTTTCTTCTTGTCAAACTATAAGTCAATTATACTGTAGCACAAAAAGAAATCTGCAGTATTTTACTGTCATTGTTGGTAATTTGTCCCTTAGGGTGTTAGTATTCATACATAATTGCATATTGTCTCTCCCTGTAACATTTTCTACTTTCTTTCTCTGTTAGAACAACATAAGAATTATTGCATCCATGGGTTTTAGCAAATTATCCAGCTAACTTGATTTACATTCTATTCACAAACAGAATTACAGAAGGGAAAAATAAATTGGCTTTGTTTTTTTCCTTAGCTATCGTTTGGCCCTGAAAGATTAGAGTTTGTTCTTCTTCTTTTTATTATATTTTATTTTATTTTGTGTGAGCTTTCTTTAAAAATATAAACAATGCAACTGTCTGCAGACCTTATCTGGTCTCCTGAAAGAGATTCACTCAGTGATAGCAATATCGTCATTTACAATTGTGTTCCCCTATTTTTGCTTCTAAATACTGGAAATGACAGTACCATGCAAAATTCCCATCCTCCTAAATATGGATACCCTAGTGAATGTGCTGTCCTAAGCTTTGGCAGATTTCTCATCTGAACAGACTTCGGGATGCATGGAGCAGTGACCAGTGCCTGCCTTCAGGGCTGCTGGATCATAATTTAGGAGCTTGCTTGGTTCCCAGAGCTTCCAGAGCCTGCAGTCACCAATTAAGTAATTCTCTTAGTGAAATCTCCTGAGATACTTAGATTATCCAGGACAGTAAACATGCAGGTTAATTGTGAAAACCTGGACAAGGGGCCTTATTAAGTTCGTGAGTGACAGGGCAAGAGAACTGACTTTGATGTAGGTAAATGCATGGTGATGAAAATGGAAAAATACTTAATTGTGCATGTACTGAAATGAAGTCCTGTTTGTCTCTAAGCATGAGCAACAGTGTTAGGGTTATAGTGAGTAGCTTTACAGAAATATCAGCTTAAAGCCAGTCAAAACAGTTAACTGGATATTGTGAGGAAAGAAATAGAGAACCACACGGGAAATATAATCATGCCCCTTTGTGGATTCAGGATGTACACAACAGGGTATGTAGACCTGGAGAAGGCCTGAGAATGGTGACACAGACACAACTTTTCAGTGATTTCCATTTGAGTGGGTGTTGAGCTCAGCCTGGAGAGGCTGCTCTGGTGTGTGACCTGTGTGGCCAAACAGTGGTGACCTTGGCAGGTCTTCTGCCTGAACCGGAAACCTGGAAAGCTCAGGCAGCAGAGATTTGTGTGTGAACGTAAACTGCAGAGCAAGTGGAGACCCATTTGGCACCGTTGCTGCTGAACTGACGGGCAGGAAAAAGAGGAGCCTGGCTGTAATTAACAAAGCAGCTTAACTACTAATACCTTGGTAATGTCCCTCGTATTGTAGATGAAAGGCTCAATTGGTAATTTGAAATGAGAACAAACACACTGAAAGGATGGTGGCTGTGAGAAAAAGGAGTACATGAAAACAGCAATTTATCCAAAACAGCAAGTTTTTGGATGTGCTTACAGGGTCTTCTGTGGATGCTGTAATCTACTTTGCAACTGCTTTTCATGGCCTAAAGCAGGTGAACTGAAGTTTCGTGCAAGTCTTGCTCAGCAGCTCCCAGAGCAGTTCAGACAGGATTTCACCATTATGGAAGCACCACAAAAAAGCCACACACACACAAAAACCAACCAAACCAAAACCCAAACAAAACAAAACCCAACCAACCAAACAAAATGCTTTTTGAAGGGTTTTTAGTGTATACATCTGCATCTATCAGAAAAATTAATAAGAATACAATCCTTGTCTGGCATATGGAAAAAAAAATTAGCACATTTTCAGCAGGTAGTTGTACTGGGGAAAAATGTTTTTGCCAAACAGAAGCCTCAAAAAACTCTAAGAAGGAAATATGTTTTTTCAGACCCAGAGAATGTCTATACAGAGTCACTTTGCTTTACAGCATTGGAACTGTATTCTATTGGTATTTTAGACCTCACTCACTACTCCTTACTGCACAATATTACTGGTGCTATCATTGAAAAGTAGCAAAACAGGATGAGGAGATGAACCAAGCAGACTGAAGCACAAAAGATGTAGGATCCCTTAGGCAGACCCCTCATTTCCCGGTGGATCTGACACTCCAGGAGCCCAGTCCATCCCACTGTGTGATACAAAAGTCCCAGGCTGTGTCCTCACCCTGCTGGTTTGGCTGCCTGCACTGAACGTTTCTTACAGGACAGTGACACTGGGCAGCAAATGTACTGACAGATCCCTGGGACCTCGTTGAGTGAAGTGAAGCAAAGCTGATGGCAGGGTACATTTCCATTTTCTCTTTCTTTGTCGTCCTTTGAGCGCGAGAACTCTGGGGAATTCCCTTTATGAAGAATTGCTTTGTATGGAGAAAAAGAAATGTTTTCATGTGTCACAGGTGTGTAACCTTTGGGGGAAATACATCAATCTTCCAATAACTCTACAGTATAGTAAGTGTGAATCCCACCTCATGGCCAGCACAGCTATATCATAGTTATCATAGGTAAACCAGAGAAGTGTTTCCTGAGGTGGAAAAGCCATGAGTCTAAATCTGCCAGGCAATTCCTTCCCAGGTATCAATCCAGAAATTATTTATTAATTATTTGTTTTAAATCCAGATGACGAATTTTCCAGCATTCCAATTCTGCCTGCCAGTGTTCCTACTCTCGTGGCTTAGTGGCTCTTTGTATTCATTGCCTATACATTACGGGCTATGTTTGCTTATCTCTCCTCCTCCTCTTCCACTTCTCATGAATAACAAAACCACAGGAATAGGCTGAATGTCTCTGGAATCATTCAGGTAGCAGATGAACTTTGAGTGTTGACTTTTTCACCCTCACAGGCATTGTCCATTTACTTTCTTCTTATATCCCTGCTCTAATTTGTACAAAGCTATTTGTGATTAGCTGGCATTTACAACCAGGTATTGATTTTTTTATTAATTTATAAACAGTTCAAACAAACAGTGGTAGTCAATTTTAGGAATAATCCCCCAGGAGGCTGGGAAAGATACAGACAAGTGCACAATCGAAAGGCATTGCACAGGCATCAATGGGGTAAGATTTCAGATGTCTGTGTATGCGTTCACAATATCCCTTTGTCTACGTATTGAAGCTGGTAAATGTTAAAACGTTAAGGGAATATTTTCAGCAAAATATTTTCAGCATTTTAAATGATTCCACCTCATATAAAAAGCAGCATGGCTAGCCTTTAAAGGTATGCTGGCAGCTAACAAGGGATTCCCTCTGAACTCTGGGATTTTTGAGGAGAAAGAGGCCTGTGTTGATCACACTGGGCACCAAATGCCAGAGGCAGAAACAGAACAGGTACTGCAGTGTCTTGGCTCAGAAGAAAGGAAGGTGCCAGCTGGGGATCCCCCAAGGTGGTTCAAGGCTGTTCAGGGGCAGGATGGAGCACACACCAGTCCAGGGGCACAGGGGTGGAGCTACTCCACACCTTCTGTAGGATACACACAGTGTGCGGCTGGGCAGGCTGCAGAAAAGAAAATATTTACATCTATATGGGTCTTTCTATAAAAGCTCTAGAGATGTGACAAGATTTCTCTTCCCATATGTCAAATTTCTCTTTTTTTTGTATATATTGATAAGCATTCCTCAGAGTGTGGATGTGATATGTCTGCTTGGACAGTTTTCCAGCAGAACTAAACTTACAGAAATAGATGGTTTGATAACATGAATGTTTCAGAGGAGAAATATTTCATATTCCTTTAAAACACCCACATCTATTTTTGAATAGTAGTAAGAAGTGTTTCAGTGGTGTGTTAGCCTGGGTGCTCTTGGGAGATCTAGTAGGAATATTTGACTTGAAATGAGGATCATTCAATGCCTCACTAAAAGACAGACTGCACAGGGGATCCCTCTGAATCCATAGATTCTGAATCCATAGATTTCAGCTGGCTATGAAAGGAAAGCACTTCATTTTTCATAGCCTCTGCCTACTGCCCTCTCCTGAAGGCTTGACAAATTAAGGAAATTGCTAAAAAGTAGCAGTGTCTTATGCAATGAAACCTCCTATGAATTTAGGAGCAGAATGCTTGCAAATGATTGTGAGAATCATTTGAATTAAATAAAACCACCATCAGATAGTCTTCAGCAACGTGTTGGGGAATGTTATTAGTCAGAGTCCAGCAGTCGTGTGGTATTTAGAATCCTCTGGCATTTCAGTGACCTTTTATAAGGCAGATTGCACGGAACAATTAATTTATTTCATGACCATCCCATTGTATCCAAGATAAAAAATGTTAGTCAAAACCAGGTGTCCGGATCAGAGCCACATATTGCATTTCAAAACCCATTGAGTGGAAGCTAATTTCAGCAATTTGCATGAGAGCCTTTTGCTATCACTTCTACCATAGTATCAGTGTCAGCTCAATTTTCAGAGCAGCTGTAGCTCAAACACTGACCTGCTGCCTATTACAGTAGTGTAATGAAGTGCAATGGACTCGTAATTATTCTGCATTACTGTAGATCAAGTAACATGCAGCTTTCAGTTATCACAATGGAATCCCAGTTCTTGCTCAAAATGAGAAAACTGACCATGAAGTTGATTTAAGGGTGTCATCAAAAATTACTTTCAGAGCCTGCAAATGCCTACTACTTATTTCCCAGATAGCATCTGACATTGCTGTGCAAATGTCCCAGAGTCACTGCATACTTGAATAAACTAGTTTCAAATAACTAAGCGAGGAGTTCTATCTGAGAGGCTGCAGTAAATTGAGATGGGATGTTCTTAAAATTTCTGGTAATAAGATTGCATTAGGCAAATTATTTCAATGTCTCCTTTCTGGCACCATCTGTGAAACAGCCAAACAACTTATTCGTGAAATCACGGGGAATTTTTTTTCTATTTCTGCACATGAAATATTGAGCATTATCAATCTGACATAAAAACGTGGCAAATCACTCACTGCCTGCCCATACAAATGTGACCTCAGCCTGCCCAGATGGTGTTTCTTCCAAAGAATGAGCCATGATTGCCATAATCTCTACATTCAGATCTATTCCTTCCCCAACCCTCTTGAAAAAACTATCTCAAAACCTTCTTTTAGCCCTGTCTTTTGGAGGGTGAGAACCTTGGAGGTAACTCACAACACAACAGCATGGAATAATAATGTGTGGGACAAGCAGGAGGGCAAGGGCCTCACAGTAATCAGGTTTTGTCACACATTGCCTCGGAGTGAAAGGACAACAGAGCTCCTCATAAGTACTTTGCATTTTTCTGTGTAGGCAACGGGCAGGGAGTGTTTGGGAGTGGGCTATTCGCTTTTTATTTTCCAATTTCTTGCTTAGCTAACTATGATCAGTAGTTGCTTAGGAAGGTGTGTTGCTGCAGATAGAGGTAATTATTTCTATTTTTTAAGCAAATTTTCAGAAAAGTCTCTCAGCACATCACCTTCAGTATCTGGCATGAAATTTTAGCTCTTCCCTGCCAGAGGTAGCAGGATATTTAAATGTATGGAACATGAAGACTGGAAAGTTTAACTGTCAAAAACAGTCCACTGTGTCAGGGGGAAAATTCAAATAAAGTTATAAAAAGGTAAAATAATCCCTGCAGAGCAATTTGTTAGAATCTGGGTGGTTTGTTTGGGATTTTCTTTTCCTAGAGCGAGGAGAAAGGGAATGTGGCTTCGATTTTCACTTTCAGCCCACACAGAATTCACACACAGTAATTCAGTTCAGGTAAGATGCAGTACTGGATGTCTGGGTGAACACACACTCCTTTCTTTGGGACAGAAGGGGGGAGTGCTGGGATGGAGGGGACAACAGGGTTTAGGGGAAGGTACAACAAGGCAGAAAATTCAGCAGAAAGTAAAGGCTCACAGAATGGTTTGGGTTGGAAGGGACCTTAAAGATGGTCTACTTAAAACACCCTGCCGTGGGCATATTGCTTATAAGAATCCAAATTCCACCTTCATTTAAACAAAGTTGTGGGTGATAGTGTATCAGAAAAATGCCCTTCTCTTTCAAATACAGAATATGGAGGGAAGTGCAGTTGATCTCCAACACAACAGCGGCACACTTATGTAAGAGTTTCAGGCTGCCTACAGTGCTCACATTTCCCAGGGGTTATAAAACCTGAACTCCTGGCTCTGTAACCCAGCATGATCCTTCCCTGATCTGGCTGATCCTCGTCACAGGTCAAGGAAACCATGAAACAAGTGCAGCCATGGGCCTGACCTCCAGGGGCAGCCCTGTCTCAGGACAGTCTTTAAAGCATCAGTCTGTCTGTGTGTCCATCTGCTCCTGGCTCTACCCCAGCGTATCAACATGAAAGGGCAAACTGCAGCAGTTAACACCACTGCTTACAAATAAAAATGGATGGAAATACTTGGGTGATGCTAGAAAAGAATGGGAATGTGAGATTGCAAATCCATCTCGGACTGGAGGAGCTTTTTCTCCTTTTACATTCACCCTGTATAAATGATCAACAGAGTGACTAGGATTTAGAGCAGATTTTAGAGTTAATTTAAAGGAAGTATCCTCCTGTTTTCTTGAAATGCAGGGGAGCTTATTTCTACTCTTTTAAAACCTAAATCCTAATTCTAAATGTGACAATATTTCAGTCAGATACACATCAATATGACAAGGCTAATGTGTCCAACCAGAAGAATTTACATGTGGAAAATTGACTATTTTCAGTAAACAACTCATCAACGAGCCATCAAAACTTGGCTGCAGCAACTATTGCACAACTAATCACAGTGAAATAATAATAATCAGAAGAGAAAGGCTAATTTTGCATTTTTCAGACAAAAGAAAAAAATTCATCACGTAAACTTTGTTACAAAGGCATATTTGACATCACTTAAGATGTATTATTCACTGGCACTAAATTGCAATTCTAAATCAGGAGGGTAACAAGGTGTTTTCCTGCATAAGATTTAGCTAAACCTCTAGAGTTTTTAATCTGTTTTCCTAACAAAGTTTACTCAGAAACATTGGCTCTGTTCTGGCTGCCTGGAGACCCCAAGTCTCCCTGTGTAAACTGAAAGAGGCTCCCCATGCTGGCTCATGCTTTTATTATGGGAATCACACTAAATGTGATAATTTTAGAGAGGTGTGTGTTTGCTGTTCCATCAGCTCCTAATGGTGCTTCCCTGGCATCAGCAGAATACAAATGAAGAGCTTTGGTCCAGCTTTGAGGCCACTCACCACACACAGGAGTGGCTTCCCTGGGCTCCCAGCAGAAGATACACCTAAAATATGGCAAATTCCAATGGATGGTTTCACTTCCCCTTTTTGAGAAAAGTATCTGAAACTTCAACCTTCATCTCCTGACAAACTGTGCTCTGAATATAGGAGCTGAGGATCCAAAGTCGAGCATCTGCCTTTATGTGCACGGCAAAGTTTCTCTTGGGTCATGAGGAGTCTGTCATGGGTAAATCTAGAGATTATGTCTCAGGAGGTTGTAGGCAGAGGCCAACTTCAGCAACAGATGGGAGCTCCACATCTCCTAGAGACCACGCGTGGGGATTTGGGGAGTTTTGAGAGAGAAGGCTGGAGCGGTGCTATGACCTTCTAGCGCTCTGATGAAAGCCTCTTTGCAGAACAGTTTAATTCAGCATCCATCTATATGGTATCAGGAGAGAGCATTTGAAAATGTAGAGATGCATATTCCTTCCTTTTTTTTGGTCAGTCTCTCTATTTCTGTTGACTTGAATCTGCTAATTCCTGTCTGCCAAAAATTTGGCTCATGGACAAGATATATTTGAAATGTAAATCTCTGAGGCAAATAACCAGAGATGATTGGGAATCTGTTATCAGGACAATAAATAATTTTTAAGAGTATTTTTTTTCCCTAATAAAAATGCAGCTACTGCCAGATCAGAATTTTCTATTGGGAAGTTGTTGGGTTTTTTTCACTGAATATTTGCAATTTCCACAGAAAAAAAAAAATGGAATTAACTGTTTCATTTGACTTGGAACATATTCTGAATCACAGATTCACAGATTTGTTGGAGTTTGAAGGAACCCCTGGAGATCATCTGGCCCAACCTCACTGCCAACACAAGCTCACCTACAACAGGACACATAGGATCATGTCCAGGTGGGATTTATGTCCAGGAGACTCCACAGACTCTGGGCAGCTGTTCCAGTGCCCAGTCCCCCTCACAGTACAGAAGTTTTTCCTCATGCTCAGATGGAACTCCCTGTGTCTCTGTTTGTGCCCGTTGCCCCTCGTTTTGTCTCGCTGGAGAGGGTCTGGACACTGTCCCTAAGACATTTTTGTGTATTGCTGAGCTCCCTGCTCAGCTGCCTCCTCTCCAGGCCCAACAGCCCCAGCTCCCTCAGCCATTCCTTGCAAGAGAGATGCTGCAGTCCCTTCTCCCTCTCTGCAGGAATTCTGGGCTGCAGGGCAGGGCAGATCCCCGTTCCAGTGCCGCAGTGCCTGGCTCCCATCCGCTTCCAAGGAGCACGTTCCTGACTTGGGACTTTTCAGATAAAACATTATCAGCGACTGGAGTAAAAAAAAAAACCCATCCCTTTCAAAGGAGCTGAAAGTTTCATTCTGTTAGAGGAACGCCCAAATGAATCTGTTTGTCATTTCCAAACTAGAATTAATGTGGAATTTCCATCCCACACACACACACACAAAAATCTGAATCTTACTTTTAATCCCGTTTTAAATTGAGAGAAAGGCTGAAGTGCCAACATTTCTCCTGGGATAGAAATGCTGTACTTGCTATACTCTGTAAACAATTTTGAATAGGACACTGTTTCAGTGGAGATCACATTCTCAAATGCATGATTTATGGGCTTATGAGGGTATTAAGCATCAAATTAAGTGTCTGTAAGGATCTTTTTCTCACTTGAAGAGTCCATGACTAACATAAACTAGCCTAAACTGTCAGAAGGTGAGAGAAATCAATATGACAGAAAAGAGTAAAATAGCAAGGCACCTGATAAATGTGAAATTAGCTCCTAAAAATTGTAAAGATCCAGCATGACACTAAATGCTTCATCTGAGTGAGCAAACTGGCTGCAACTTTAATGCCATGTCACTGTCTCCCTTCTCACTGCATTGTACATTCCCCTCTAGTGGCTGGTAAAACATTTATGTGAGGAAATTCTTCTGAGAGCTAAAACCAAATTTGCAAAGGGAAATCAAGGGGAATTAGGGCTGTAAATACTTTTAACAACCTAAGCAGGGGGTTCTTACCCTGTGCAGTGACAAAACTCACCTCCCCTTGTGCTGTAGGAAGAGATCAAATTGCTCTTTTGGCCTAAGTCATGTAGATTACACCTAGAAAACAAAGACTCTGCTCCATGTTTGGTGCAGCTTGAGAGTGAGAGACAGAATTAGGGTGAAGAAGGAGTTGGGAAAATTCTATATTGTAAAAGTTTGAAAAGTGTTTACAGGAGTTTTTTGGTCCTTGGGTTTTCTGTTTGGTTGGGGTATTTTTAAATAGGGTTCAGTAGCTTTGTGGCAGCTGCTGTTCAGCTTCCATGGGGGTTTTATGCACATGCACCTTTGCATGCTTAGGTGCACTGGGTTTGAATTCCATCTGTGTCCCCTGGGTTTGGGGACTGGGGTCTGGAGTGTGTGTTTTCTGATTCTGAGTGAAATTACAGAGTGCTTGCTCTGAGCACTTCCATTCCCTGTTGGCTGCTGTGGTGCCCCGGCCCAAACCAGGGAGAAGAACAATCCCAGGGGGAGGTCACAAACCAACCATGCTCCGTGGCTCTCCAGCTGCTGGCTGGAGAGAGGGACAGTGTGCAGGCAGTCTGTGAGATACTTCAGGAATCAGTGATGGTTTTTTGGAAGAGCTCTGATCTCTGGATTAAGCCTGAACTTCGGGGCTGCCCTCTGAACCGTGTGCTGGGCCATGGGTGCAGGGGGCACCTGGGGCACTCCCACTGCTCCCCTCTCAGGTCCAGCTCCACTGCTGCTGAAACTGCAACAGGCAGCCTCCAACTGCACCATTTCCTTGGCTACTCAGGGCTTAAATTCACCAGGTTTTGCTGAAAAAATAAATATAATTCGTTCTCAGCATGACTACAACCTGTGTTGGCACAGGACTGGCAGTGTTTTGGTGCCAGCAGACAGCAGGTTAAGTGGCAAAGCAGGTTTGTGTAATTCCTCTTGGAGAAAGCAGAGTGAGCCAGGCTCCTCAGCAGGAGGATGTCCCTACCACCTTCCAACTGTGTTTTCAAACAACATTTGGGAGTGATTTATGCTGCGTTGTGACACTGGTACCATCTGTTCATCATCATAAGTATGAATGAAGTGATAATGAAGAAAATGTTCTAAGCAGCTAACAAGATGATTACACTTTAATAACATAATTTTGGCATAATTTGGATCTTCAGCGATCTACAAACACTTCATTTGAAAATCTAAGGTTCTGGAGCCTTCCTGCAGCTACACAGAGCTCTCCTCTGACTTTTAATATCAGGGGAAACATAAAATTGATCTTGAAATGTGCCTCACCTGTCTTCTGGCTCACACTGTCTCCTTTATGTCATCTGCTGTTTGCAGACTCTTGATTCATTTCCTTGCCTGCTTCGCCTCTATTTGGAAACTTCTCAGAGCAGACTCAATATCTTCCCAGGGCAGGAGCCATCTATTCCTCCTGCCATGGGTTTCCACCTGACTAGCTCACTGTTCTCTTACAGCAAAACAACAGGAACTGTCCATTCTAAGTTTTATCAGAGCCCTTCAGTATTTTTTCAGTGGAGAGTAAACTGGAAGTCCAGAGAAAACACAAAAAAGGGGTGACCACATAAATTCAGTGACATTTCAGAAGAAGAAAAGAAAGAAGTTAATTTTGCTAAATTGTTAAAAAACATATTTTTTTAGATTGGTGTTAAAAAACTTTTTATTTCAAAATGAAAAAATAAAACTCATTGCTTTAAAGCTGTGTTTTCCAAGGAGGGAAATGCATATTTTTCTTTTGGGATTAACAGAAAAGTCTCAGTGCAGTGACTAAATGCAGAACTTTGATTTTTCTTCCTTGCTGTTCCAGGAGGGAATATCCTGGTCATCCACAGCAGCACTGGGGCGAGAGGTTATTTTTTAGAGCTGTACTTTTCCAAGTAGACCTGTGAGACAAGTCTCAAGTTTCTTTCATGACACCAAGTCACCCTAACTGTCCCCTCCTTGTGACCCCTCCATCAGATACTTCTGACAGACTCAATTCCAACATCTCCTGGGGCCATTCAGGGGCTTTCTCTAAGCCCATCTCCCTCATCAGGTGGATGGCCAGAGTAAAACCCTGGGGAAACCATTTAGAGATGGACAGATTGGAAGCTTCTGTGCAGAACTGGAGGTAACCTGTAACTGGGGATGGTTTTGCCTTCGTTTGCTCAGCCTGTGGCAGGGGAGGGCCCACAGCTGCAGCTTTGCACAGGCCTTTTGCTCCTGCTGTCAGCAGTCAGAGACTGGGTGACAGGACCAGGTCTCTGGGATGGTTCAGTTGTTCATTGCAGTAAATCCTGACTGTCCCCCCAAGCCTTACGTGCCTCCACACCGTGGTGTGGCGGTGATGCAACTGTGTGAGCAAATGTGCTCAACAGATTTTAGGCCAAAAAAAACCACCCAGCAACATATTCCTAGGAACTCTTGAGCTGATTTCTTGTGCCTGCTGCAGCACTTCTTTGTTACTCAAGTAGAAATGTTGTCTAAATATATCGCTTTTTTCTGGGGTGTTTTTTACTAGTGGGTAATCTTTTAACATCTGTATAGCATCTTGTTACCAGTCTGATACAAGACCTTGCTAGAAGGAAAAATGCTGGGTTTTGGGTTGGTAATACAGCAGCAGAGCTGCCATCCAAGCTGATCTATTGTTTGGTTAGACTCCACTTAGCTGAGGTTATGATCAGAGCGACTAACAGGAACAAGAAATTAGAAGCATACAGCAGATTTTTGTGTTGCCATTTTTCTTCCTTGTATTTTCATCTTTCTATCAATCTTTTCAAAGTGCATATGCCAAAAAGCAGGGAAGAACCCACACCAAAAGGGGTGGTGCAGAATGGGGCTTGTGTAACCCTCTGGCTGTAGTTGCTGAGACGATTCGTGCGTGTTGTACATGACTCATGGAACAGCTATTCCTGCACCAGGTGGTTAAAACTCATCAGTGATGGGTTTACAAGAAACTCCTCCTTAATCTTCCTCACCACACATGTGGATCAATGGATCTGCAAGAAGAATCATGATTCTTGTTTACATTATTTCACAGATTCTGGCACCGCTGAAAACAATTTTATCCCCTCTTCGGGCAAAAGCATTTCAGAAGATTGTACCAGAGTCTGCTCTCATTTATCTTCTGAGCTGCAGAACTGCACACAGGATGTCCTTTTAGCCCAGAGGAGTCTGAGTGTTCAGTGCCCTTGACACCTTCTGTCTCCACCCACCTGGGACCAGGAGAGCAAAGGAATGGCACTGAAGCTTTGCCTTACCCAGCCTGTCCTGGGAAGTTCCATACAGGGAGGCTGTGCTGTTTTCCACTTGCTTAAGGCCACTACCACTGTCACAATGTAGAAACAAAAATATATATGTGTAGATCAAAATCTAGAAAAAAATGTAAGTGACAGCTGAGGAAGGGATGAGGTTCCTGTGTGGAGGCACAAGTCGTAGACACAATCAATTTCCCTGGAAAGGAATGGCATGAAGAGGTGTTAGAAAATACTCCTCAGTAATTTAAAGAAGCAGAAAACAAAATTAATAAGAACCTACCACCTGAAAGAACTCTGTAAGACATAACAGACAAGCTTATGTTGGTAGTGTACAAATATCTGTACTAATTTATTTTTAATCATTAGAAGGAAAAGAGGGGGAGAAAGGGAATAACAGCCTTTGCCAAGTGTTCTGTGATTCTCATATACCTGATTCCCAGCTGCACCTATCTCATTATCACTCTTGTGAGTATAACACTTCTCTGCAAATGCTCCAGCCACTTAGATTTTTGAAGAGGGTTTTCCAGCATGGATGGAATGTGATAAATGCAATTTAAACAAGCCACTTAATCAACTTCTTTATATTCGATAACAATATAAGCAAAGTGAGTGAGTCTTCCACACAGAAGACCTCAGGAAGTCTCTGTGGAAAACACCACGAGATCACTCCTTTTACAGCCACCCCATTAAATATTTCTCTTCTGGATGATAGGTCTGTGTCCTCCATGCCCATAATGGGCAGTCAGGACATGTTGGTAGGACAGAGCTCATGGGTAGGGAATTCACACTTGGTGAGGATTCATCCTCTCATAGCTATTGACTAAATTTCTGTGAGAATGAGTAAAGGGAGTCTGGTGAAAATAAAACAACTTTGATTAATTTTATAACTGTTATTAATATTTTATTAATTTCTAAGAAGATTGTCTCTGGGAAGCTGTCTTTCTACCACACTGTTAAATATGCCCTGAGGCCATAGAGAGAATATGGAACAAATCTCTGTACTTCCCCTATCCTAATGCCCATAGGCCTCAGAAAAGAAGTTCAAGAAAGAAATCTGAGCAGGTGGAGCTACCAAAAACGTCACTGAGAGAAAAAGCCAGCTTTTAAAATTATATTTTCATACCAGAAATAGGAGATGATCCTCACATTGGGTGAGGAACAGAAAAATAGAGACAGAATTTTTATTTTAATTATTCATCTCACTTAATCTGAGAATTTAAGTTGATCCTCATTTTACAGAAGCTTGTGGAATCCCTAATTTGAGATAAGGTCTGAGTGGGGATCAGAGACCCCAAGCTGAGAAGAGGGCTGATGGAAGTTTAAGCCGACAGAAGTATAAAAAGAAACAAATGGGCTTTGCCATTCAGAGAATGTAAGCAAAGACCACAGCTCTGGAGGGAAAACAAGACAAAGTCATAGTAAAACAATTCAGAAACCACAGACTCCACTTCAGGAAATGCAGAGGCAAAGGTGAAGCTCCAGGAGGAGATGGAGTGAAACGAAAGTTTGTTTTCCAGAGCCATCCTGAAAGTGTGCACAGACAAGCACAAAACAGCCACATTCTGGAATTTTTGTCCTTTTGTCTGTGTAAGAAGCTAAATCCTGACTGCAGATATAGAATTTTTAAAAAATTAAGTATATATAATTTGCACAGATGAGAAGAATTTGTGGGAAATTTTAAAAAGACAGCTACATACAGTGATGGAATATCACACTGAGCCCTTTTCACTTATGACTCCAATACTGCTGCACAAGCTCACTTCTCAGGACTGGACCTGCGCTAAAGATTCTGAAGACTAAATTTAGAAATGTTGCAAACAGGAATGTAGACCTTCCTTAGAAGCAGTGGGGAATTTCTGAGCTAGATTTGGAGAGAAGGAGCCTTTCAGCTGCAGGGTTCTTGGAGATGTGAAATAGAGCAGGATGTTACGAGTAAAACACACAAGTTCCTTTGAAGATTTGTGAGACAGGGCAGCCCAGCTCATACTGATCGAGACATTTTGCTATGCATGGTATATTGTCACTTCTCTATAATATTTCCTTATTATGAATAAGAGCTAAGTCAAATAAGCCTTTTATGAGATTTAGGGTGAAAAAATGTCACTTGCTGTAACATTGTGGCAGAAACTAAAAGTTAAATTTAGCTGGTGAGTAGCCTGTGGGAAGCTACAGACCAAACATTCCCTCTCCATCAGAAGGACTTTGGAGCACGTGGAGCAACCTGCTCCTCCATCAGGGATGTTTCTGTGCCGTAGCCCAGGTTTCTCATGCATACCTCTGTGGGTGTGCCAACTCGATCCCCTTCCCCTGGAGACCCAGAGCGGATGAGTCACTCTCCCTTTGGGCGTACATTATCAGTGGCTCCCTCACACCCAGGACTGGGCCTGAATTCCACTTTTCTGCCACTCTTGTCTCCCCCACAGGCAGCATTTGCATTTGTGGAGCAGGAACAGCTGTCAGCCACTGATGGCCCCATCCCAAGTCTGGGCCAGGTCTATGGTTTCAGAGCTCCATGCACACTTGCCATATGGACAATCCTGCAGTAACGTGTCTCCTAGACTATCGTGGGCTGGAGCTGGAAGTTCATATGGAAATATTTTTTTGTGTGTGTGCTGGTTTTGCCAAACGTCCTGTTTTAATTATTCATCTCGCCTCATGAATAAATGAAAAGGGGAAACATCAAAAGTCGCCAAATACTCTGTGCTGGTCACAAACATTGAAGGTTTTTTTTTAATGTACAATCAGAAAGTTGGATTAAGATTCGCTCCTTTGATATGCAGCTGATTATTTTTTTTAATATATAAAAAAGGGAGAAATTCCTGTTTCCTGCAATTAACTATATTTTTTTTGAAGCGCAACAGGCATAGAGAAATCACATATCAGTGGCGACTCCTTTCAAAGAAAACAATTAGCATCTATATCAAAAAGCTAATTCAGAGAAATTAAAAGAACACATACATCAGTAAAATATAATATTTCCTCTTTAGCACATCTCATTGTGTACAATGTGTCACTGTAAAATTGTTAGGCTTGGAGATAATGAAGAGTGACAGTTGAAGGGTTCAGGGCTTCATATAAGACTTTTGGGTATGTAAAGATTTTAATTGCACATAATTATGAATGTGCAAGTGGAACGATTTAATTTTTTAGCTTTCATGCTATTAGAAGGCTAATAGAACCAATATCAAACTGAGTTAGTTACAGCAGAATTACTAGAAGAAGCTATTTTTTTCATTCAGCAATTTAAATTCAATCAAAACAACAAAAAAATTAAACTAGCTCATATGTTTCTCTCTTCTTTTACATTTATATAGTGGTAGCAAGATAAGTGGTGTGTGCTATTAACAGAGAGGAAGAAAATAGTTCTTATAAGATTAAAATATCCTGGAATAATGGCAATAGTTAGTGGGGAAGCACAGAGGAAAAGGGCAGCTATAAAGGGTGCAGCTGCAGTAATAAAGTGGTCTGTTAGGTTTGAGACTCACTGTTGTCTAAGGCAACTCTATATTCTTGCTATAAACACAGAACTGTACCGTCTCCCCACCTCAGACAGAAATGTTTCCTCTGATAACAAGGAATGATTTCCTTTTTCTGCTTCGGTGAGGTTTTTGACTGCTGAAAACACAAAAACTGCAGGCCAAAATGCTTCCAATAAGCCAGAAATGTGCCTAAGCTGGGCCTTGACTCTATGAATCAATGACAGTTTTCACCTTGGCAGTGAAAATAAGGACTATATGGCAGGGAATGTTGTCTCTCAGCATCGTGGGTGACTGGGCACTACCACAGCTTCCAGGAAAGCTCAGGCTGGGATAAAACAAGGTTTCCAGCACAGCCCACCTTCTGCAGGGTTCAGGACTCCCCATCCAGTATCATTCCCCAGCTGAGCACCCATCCCTCTCCTGTGTCTTTCCCCCTTTCTCTCCACAGCATCCCACTCCCAGGTTCCCCTCCGACTCCTCTAGGCGAGCTTCTGAGGGCATTTCCACGAATCTGCCCCAATTCAGGCTGTCCCTGCCCCGTCCCAGGGCAGTGCGCCGAGCGAGCGCGGCTGCTGCGGGGGCTGGAGCTGCACCCCTGCCCCAGCCTGGAGCTCTCACCCAGCCTGCCCAGCCAGGGGACACAGGGCAGGAGGAGCAGTTCTCAGCAGAGAGGAGGGAGAGGAAATAATGTCCAGACACTCAGCATTTTCTCTGTCAGAGCCAGGCGTTTCGGTTCTTGCACCGCTTTTGCCTTCTCTGTATCGTCCCTTACAACAGGGCTGGAAAATGATTTTCTATCTTCTGCTAAACCCCATTTAGGTCCATCTTTCAGCAGTAATTAGAAGTCTGTTGGTGTTAGGATCTCTTTGCAGATCTTGGACCTTTTCAATTAATTTTAATCAGGTTCATTAGCACTTTTTTTAATGTGTAAGAAATGGGCAAATACATAACTGAAGAGCCACTTACCTTTTAATGAAGGTAACAAATATGCAATTAAAAAAGCTCTGTCTTTCAGCAACTTTGCAGCAAATTAACTTGTTTTGTCATTATTGTGCATGTAGAATGTCACTTACTCTGGAGTTTTGACATAAAATTTTTTATCACGGGCAGAATTAGTGAGTAACATTAAGAACTAGGAAATTACAATTAGTTCATGAATTAGGTGGGATATACAATGTGTTAATTATTGAGGGACCAAACTTCATGCAATTAAAATTTAAAATCAAGATAAGAATAATGTATTATTAGGCATCTGAGTATTTAATGAAGTTGTGAATGATTACCAAATTTTATAAATTAATTCGAAGGTTCCTTGACTATTCTTAGAAAATTTTGTGCCGTGGGACTTATAACAGGCTGCAGTTGTTTGTGAATAGAATAATAATATGAAACTCAGAAATGCCATAGGAATCTTTGTTTTTTTGTCAATTCTACATGGGTCTGTGAAGATGCTTAATAAATGTCTTGCCTCTAAAAAATATTATACCAATGCTTCTTCACCAAGAGTTTCAAATATGAGTTTCACATACAACTGCCATATCCAAACATTTATTATCTGCTCATCGGGAAGCTGATGGAAGTCCATCCTTCATTGTAAGTTGTCTTAAAATCAAGGGGCTGCTTCCCAGACAGGCCATATTCTGTCCATGCAAAGTGTAAATACAAAGTAAGTGCAAAGAGCAGCTGGCTGCCTCCAGAGAGCCCCAGCAATGAATGGCACAAGTCTCTGCCCCACTGCTACTGACAAACTGGGGCTGAGGAGCAAAACAGACCCTGGAGCACCGCAAGGAGCCAGTGCCAGCATCTCCCTGGTTTTGTGGTGTCAGAGCAAGATGGTTTTCTTTGCCAGAGGAGCCACAGGGTTGGGACCTGCTCTCGGAGTCCCAAAAATGATTCAATACCACTGAACTGTAGCATGGGGCAGCCCAGGACAAGAGCAGCGAGCCCAGCTGGCTCCATCCATTCCTGCCTTCCAGGGCCCCTTACCTACCAGACAATAACAACAATTTCATTTCAACAACTTCCACAAGATTGTGTGCTCCTCTTGTAAAATCTCCCTCGTCCTTGTGAGAACTGAGAACTTCAGAGCAGCCTTGCCTGTGAGTTCTTGAATATGAGCCTCAATTTCTGAAACAATTTCTCCACTGCAGTGAAATAAACCTGCTGCGCTCATGGGTCAGTGCCCCAGGTGATTGTACAGCACTTCCCATGTGAGTCCAGTTCACATCAGCTCCACTGGCTGGATGATCCCACAGCAGACAAACCTTGAAAAATTTGCAGTAACAAGAGGTCCTGGGTAAAAGCTGATGTTTATCTTATTTGTTTATTATTTCAGCAGAGTGTGATGCTGCAGTGCCAGCATCCCTTGGGGACCCTCAGAAGGGCACCTGATGTTTTCAGCCTGTGTTGGTGTGGTGGCAGGTACCCACCAGGCCAAAAAAATCTGTCTATCCCAGGACAATGTGTCTGTATAAGGAGGCTTCCAGAGGCCCTTTCATTCTGTGGGATGTCACATTTCACCCCACAGCAGCAGCCCCATCCTCATGGCTCAGCCCAGGCTCTCATTCTGGCTGTGGGTGTCACTCCTGGGCCTGTGTGGGGTAATGCAGTGTGGGTGCTGATTCTGCATGCAGCCCACAAAAGAGGCTCTGTGTAAACTATCTTATTTATTTCACTATCCTTCCCCCATTCACCAGGCAAATTATCACATGTGTATTTGGTTTCAATAAGATAAAAAATTGCCTAATAAAATATTTACTCAGCCTTTGTCCCTGCAAGTGTAAACTCATGTAATTACAGAGCACTCCAGAACCTGCGGCTATAAATCTCTAGAAATAAAATCCTCAGCACATTGACAGAATAAGGTTCCCATTTACTGTGAAAATGGGAAGCTAGTCCATGCCAAGCTGCTAGATTAACTTAATGTGCTCCAATTCATGCTCCTTCTCTCTCTTCAGCTTTCAGGGAAGGATGTTTATCTCTTCCTACTGCCTAGCGATGGCTGTCATTACCTTTCCGGCTTGGGCTGGAGAAGTGATGATCTCTGAAATCACTCTCTCTTAACCCAATATTGGCCTGTCAGTAGCAGCCAGTAGCACCTGGGATGTGCTGTTCAGAAAGGCTGGTGGGTATGGGTATCCTTGGAAAATTCAAAGTATCCCAGTAAAGAGATGGCTTTATCTCAACCATTAACAGGAAGCTGGTAGATATTAAGGTGCCCTGGCCTGATCATCCTGGCACAGGCAGCCTTCCAGTGGACGTGATGCCAGCAGAGACATGGGGGGACCAAGCTGCTCTTCCCAGGAAAACGTTCCAAGGGAATTGGGAACCCGTGCCAGGGGAGGCTGTCGGCAAAAGGCCAACACTCAGCCATGATCTGTTGGTTATATGGGCAGGGGAGAAGAGGGACTATTATTCTTTATTTTCAATAATGTTTCGGTTGTGGGGCTTTAGCTTGGAGGGATCAGAGAAGGAGGGAGCACGAGGAATATAACAACCTCTTTTGTACCTGTCACTTTAATGTATGCCTGCTCCCACTTTGGCACAGCACCAGAGCCTTTGAAGCACAGGAGAGTGGTAAGGAGTATATTTTGAAGGAACTTTTAATTAAGTCTTCCCTTGGGCTACTGAGCAGAAAAAGGTGGGAGTGCCTGTGGCTGTTTTTAAAGGGTTCCTCTACAAAGGCAATTTTTTTCTCAGGCTATCACAAGTCTAGCATTGGTGGAAAAAAAAAAAAACCCGAACAGGTAACTTCTCTAACTCAGCGGGTAACCTGACACCAGTTCCTGAAAAAACACAGCAATGCAGGCTTTTACTTCCCCAACTAATTACTTGAATAAAACACTGCTTGGACTCAAACCAGGTATCAACATTGCATTCAGCATTGTCACTCCAACAGCAGCAGCTTACACCCAATCGGGGAAAGTAGAGAGCAAAGAAGAAAAATTGTTCTTTCCTGCTGGCTCTGTAGGGGATCAGGGTGACCCTCAGAAAACCCTTCACAGAAATGGGGGAGCAACTTAGTCCTTCAGGAAGTCATGGTCTCCCTCTGAGGACCAGGGGATTATTCCTGATTAAAAAACTGGTTGCTTTTTCTTCTTAGCTGGGCAGGCCACCCCAAAACACAGGTTTTCCTTTGCCAGTATATTTTCTGTCTGAAGACATTTCATTGATGGAAAATCCTTAATGAGATCTGCTACAAGCTCCTGCAGAAGGTGACCCAAGGTAAGAATAGCTGAAGGGGTGGGAGGGAGGAATTTCTTCAGTTAAAAACAAAAGGCAAGCACCACCCAAGTTCCATAGTCATTGTATTTATGAAAAGGAGGTTCCCATATCAGCCCAAATGTTCACGTGGATCTTTGTGGGAACCTCCGAACTTCATCTCAGAAGCCAGTTCACCGCAGGAGTCTGCAGTGCCAGTTTTGCAGTGGTGCATGCTGACATGACACACATCCCACACATGCAACAGAGGGGCCTGAAATGAGCTCAGGCTGACCTAAGCACTCACTCTGGTGACTGAACCAGCCCAGAAGGATGACCAGGGGTGGCAGCTTAGCACTTACAGTTTGCAATGACAGCAGTGTCCTTCTGCTCTAGGACAGACCTCCCCAGGTAAGATGGCTCTGCTAAAATAAGTTTTCTTCCTTTGTCTGGTATGAGCTGGCCCATGAAAGAGCAGGGAGCAATCTGGATGTGGTGAGTGACCAGGCTGAATGCAGACCCTACACTACCCACCTCTGGGGGCCCTCACAAAGCTTCACCATGAGGCTGAAAATGGGAACTGGAATTTTCATTCCCCTTTCCTATGTCAAACATCATTTATGGAACCAAAGGCTACTTCCCTCTGAATCTCCCAAAATTTTTATGTTGATTGAACACAAGATAAAAAATCTGTCTCAGTTTAGATCTCCTTCATACCTTTTTCATCCATTTCTCCCTCACTTTCTCTCCATCTTGGTGCCATAAGAAAACTTTCTCCTTTTACCCAGGTGACAAGACAGAATTGCATTCCAGAGAGTTCAGCCTTCAAAATCAGAACAAACCTGTTTCCTATGGCGTGGCCCTCCTATTCCCAGTCTCCAACTGCAAATGATGTTTTTGTTTCAACCAGTGCCATTCCAGCACCCATGAGGGGTGAGAGCCCTGCCCTGAGGGCTGTCGCAGGCACATATGCATCCACTGCTTTAAAAAAGGATCATAGCAGCCTAAAATAAGAGACTGAAGGTCTGATTTTCTTCCCATTTCTGGCCAGCCTTAATAAAAAGCAAACATCCCCCTTGGGAAGTTATATTCAAGAAGCAAATTTAATTTCAAGAAGGGCCAGCTTCAAATTCACCCAGGCAGCATTAACTCACGCGTAACGCTGCCATCAGATGCCACCCTGTGGCTGGAAAACACCTTTCCCAGCTGGTGTCCAGAGGAAGGGCTCCACTGGCCCTGGAATTGCCTGTCCCAGTGCTGTGAGGCAGTACATGGGCAGTGGAGGGGATCCCGTGCCTCGGACAGGTGTGTCCTGGCCCCCAGGACGTGCGTGCGAGGGTGTGACGCCACAGCTGTGACGTATGGAATGTTCCTGCCTTGGGAAAACAGCGCTGGCTGCCACCCAGGGACCTTTAAAAGAGACGGAACATGGATGTGGGGATGCTTGTGTGTAATTATACACAACGTATAGGGCCATTTACCATATGGGAGCAGTTGGAGCTCTTTGATCCTTCTCACCATAAAACTGGGCTGGATGGGCCTGGCGTGGGGGAGTGGGGTCACAGAGGGGCTCACTGTCGTTCCAGTGAAGGCCAGGGCTGTGCCTGTATTTTCTCATTTCCCATCAGCGTTCAGGAAAGAGATTTGCCAGCACAGCTGGAAGAAAGCAGGAGCTGGTGTCCTCTGGAGCCCAGCTTGGGGGCCTTTGTAGGCAAACCAGAGAGGCGCTCTGGTGAGGTTTGCTGGGGCCAGCAGCTCAGCTCCTCCAGGAGTGACCCCCTTCCCTGCATCCCCCAGTTCTGGGGTGGCACCCCTCATTCTCAGCAAGCTCAGAGTGAGGAGCCCTGGCTGAGAAATGTCTGTGGTGCAGGGGTTTCTTGTGCTTAGGGTGGTAAAGCCTGAAAGCAGGGGGATGCCCACCTGTACCCCAAACCCTGTGCCAGCACAGGAACCAGCTTCACTGCCAGTCTCCAACACCTTTTTGGGAAGGTCTCAGCTTGCCCCGACACTCCTTCCTGACTGTCATCTGCTTCACCTGCACCCATGATCCTGGTGCAAGCGTTTACAGGGCAGGACTAGGAAGGAGCTGCTCACAGATCTGAATGGCGCTTTATCACAGCAATGCTTATCATTTTCTGCTTTCCACAGTTCCCTGACTGGATGATGCCAAAACTATTTCATGAAAAGCCATTACGTACTACAAATGCTACACAGACTCAGTTATTTCTTGTCTTTTTCAATTCAAAAAAAATTCCCCAATACCTCACTTTGCAAAGAGAGCTAAGAGTTTAGTTGTATTTTCCATAGTCTGGAGGGCATCAGGTTGTTATTCCCCAGCCTTAGTTTATTTCTGACTCTGCCACTGAGGTGTTAGTAACCCTGACCAGACCACTTGGCCCCTCTGAATCAGTTTCTTCTTTTCTCTTTTATTTTCCTGTGGTATAAAGTCTTTCATGGAAGAGCTGGTTGTTAGTTTGCATTTGTGGGGTTTGTCATGCAATGGGGGTGAGGGCAGGACCAACGCAAAAGCACTGAGGAAAGCCTGCCGACAGCGTGATATAAACAATCAACTGGATGTGTTGCTGAAGACAAGGGGGTTTAATTGCATGACTTGTCTGTCCCCCATGCTCACCAGCTAAGCCAGAGCATCTGGATATTCCAGGTCTGGGCTTGCCCCAAAAACTGCTCCAGACCTCATGGCAGCCCTGCCATGTCCCTGCCAACCCTGCAGTTGGATTTGGGGGACCTGCAGGGACATCACAGCATCACAAATCCTCGTGCTCAGAGGCTTTCCTCCGTCTTACAGGCTGCTGACAAGGGTTTGCTTGCAGAGGAAAATCCAGCAAAAAGAATGATGGTGAGGGGTAAGGGTGTCTTTGTGTGATTTTCTCACCCACACTCACCTGTGCAGTCCTGCTGAAGCTGAGGGAGATGCCTGGGTACAGAACCGCCTGCCTCAGCACCCAAATGTTTCAAGGAATTTTGCACACATGGGTCCTCGCTGGTGAATCTCCCCAGAGCCATTTGTTCTGCTCTCCCTATAGTTGAAACATGAGAAAAGACAACACCTCTGCCTGCAGGCAGGGGTGTCAACCCAACCACCCCCTCAGTAAATCCTCACCACCCAACAGGTACTTGTAAACTCCTTCCATCCATCCTACATGGACAGTGCTGCTTGATTTAAACTTCTCCCGTTTCTCAATCTTCTTTTCTTTTTGCCTTTTTTTTTTTTTTCAGGCTATTCGAGCCACAAAACTGGCCAACAGACACAGCTGGGAAACACACTGCAGCACAAAGCAAAAATAATAAAGGCTGGGAGAAGTTCTTTTCCCCTCTACAGAACTGTAATTGTGTCTTCTCTTTTTTTTTTTTTTTTTTTAAGCTCAGTTGGGGTATGAACTCCTTAATCTTAGTTTGACTTATGGGAAAGGGAGGGCATTAGCATATTTATAAAAATTTACCTTGTTCTGAAACTGTAGACATGCTTCACCTTATAATTTCATGATTAGTGTCATTTCATCATGGGGGAAAAGCTACTTTTTCTATCCAGCGGCACAAAATGAATACAAATCAAACACATGCTTTCTGGAATTATTCACACAATGTTTTCAAAAATCGACACAGTTCAATAGTTGAGCAATAAATTTTCTTACTAATGAGACACTAAAAAATGTTTTTGATGTTACGCCCAGGGAGAACTAGTTATTGCAGATTTATAGGCAATCTGCAAAGACTGTCCTTTGCTTCCAATGAGTTTCTAATTTTGATTTGATGATATCCAGCTGTGGAGATTTGGCCATGATATTATATAACTTGTGATATCACATCTATACAGTATTTTCTTCCCCCTCGATGGCTGACCTTTTCATACACGACCTGGACTGCAGCATCCCATGGTTTCCTTGTGCAGAAAGCCATGGCATGTGATGTTTATGGATCCCTTTAAGGAGTGCGTGCAGTCACAGTACGTGCATCTTGTAACTCTCTGACATCCAGGAGGCAAATTTAAATTTTGCCGGAAAGGCTGCTTTTCCTTTCAGCTCCTCCTGCTCTCTCCATGGCTGGGAGCTCAGAGCAGGTCGGGCTGTGGGCAGCCATGCTCCGGAAGGCCTTGCAGACAGTGCTTTGTGGTTCCTTTTGTTCCAAGCACTTTTTCCAGCATTGGGCTGGAGCCAAGCCAGTCAGGCTTGTCCAAGCCAGGGGAAGCCACCACCGCAAGGACTGAAGTCACCGAAACCCAACCCCACACAGGAAGGTTCGGAACAGACACTGAAGGGCAGTCAGTGACCTCTTGTGACACCATTTTATCAACAAGAAGCCTGGGAGGGAAGGCTTCCCAGTCCTGGCCCAGAATATTTTCAAAGCGGAGTATTCAGTGAAGGTGAGCACCTACTCATTTCCTGGAAGTAACCAGCAGCAGGGGTTCATTCCCCAGACCCTGCTGAAGACAAACTCAGACCTGCCTTGGGGACATTTTTAATCCAAAACAAACGAAGCTGTGCCTGTATTGATGCTGCTGGCAGGCCCCCTCCCTAGGAAACGAGGGAATGTGGTATCTCTCAAGGGGTAATAACACGGCTCCTTGCCTGGATACAAGAACGATGAGTGCTCCAGAAGTGCTGATGATTAAGGCCCATGTTTGGGCCGCTTGGAAAAAGTGGTCTCCGAGACGAAGCAGCCACAAGCCGGTTCTCTCCGCCGCTCGCCCGCCTCCCGCCCACATGGCTGCCATGTGGGGAGGCCACAGAGAGCCCGGGCCAGCGTTCCTGGCAGGAGGGTCCTGCTCCAGCTGTGCCCCAGCACGCAGGGGCTGCCCTGCGCGACACGCGGGGCACACGGCCATGGCAGGCCAGGACAAGCAGGAGCGCTGTTATGGGGTTTGTCCAGCACATCGGGAGCACCCCTGCGGGAGCCTTCACACGAGGACAACCTGCAGGTAGCCCAGCACACCAGGAACACTTCTGTGGGGTTTTTCACATGAGGAGAACCCACAGGTAGCACAGCACATCAGGAGCACCACTGTGGGGTTTTTCACACGAGGACAACCCACAGGTAGCCCAGCACGTCAGGAGCACCACTGTGGGGTTTTCACACGAGGACCAGGAGCACCACTGTGGGGTTTTTCACATGAAGAGAACCCACAGGTAGCCCAGCACGCCAGGAACACTTCTGTGGGGTTTTTCACATGAGGAGAACCCACAGGTAGCCCAGCACATCAGGCGCACCACTGTGGGGTTTTTCACATGAGGACAACCCACAGGTAGCACAGCACATCAGGAGCACCATTATGGGGTTTTTCATATGAGGACAACCCACAGGTAGCCCAGCACATCGGGAGCACTGTTGTGGGGTTTTTCACACAAGGACAGCCTGCAGGTAGGCCAGCACATCAGGAGCACTATTGTGGGGGTTTTCATTCTTTTTTTAGGATGTCTGCAAGTTGAGCAGGCTGCCGGGAACTCACGGGCTCGGCTCCCGGCAGAAGACAATGAAACAGTGGTGGGTTATGCAGAATGGCTGCAAGCACAAAGGCTATGGGGCAGCTTTTTTGCCTAAACAAACTTTTCCAGCTTAAAAAGTATGATGAGGAGACTGCGGCCACCCTAAATAGTATCAAATTAACTGATAACTCACAGACACTTCAGTGAGCTTTTCTTCTGAAGGGTTGAAGAAAGCAAACCCATGGCAGGGACAGCAAATGCCTTCGGCTGGCAGTCCCCTGGGAATCAGGCAGCGCCATCTCCTCATTCCTCACATGCCATGCATATGCATATTTCCACATAAATCATGGGTCTGAGCAACATAGAAGCACTAAACAAAGTTAAAAGTTCACAGAAACGCACCCAGAATGACATCTTATTCCCAGCTTTCAGTAAGCGCATTATACATTGAAGAGCTGCCATTCTTTTTTTTCTTCATAAACCCAGGGTTTTGGTCCTCTCCTCCTCACGTGCACATTCTCATCACATTTCTATTTCCAAATTCACTTCTGATGCAAATGATTTCAACGGCACCTCAGAAACATACGCAGAAAATGCAGCCAGATGTCTTCCTTGGATTTCAGGAAGGCAGAGAAGTGTCAGAATTAAATCTGGATGGCTATGATGTCGCCAAAAATAGTTTCTGCACTCACCCTGTGTCTGTGAAGATGGATCCCAAGGCCAAACACAGAAATTAGCTTCTATATCAACATTTTACTGTCACTTTCATCGCCACGCCAATAGATTAGTTAAAATAACATCGTTTACTGGCATGGAGTGTTATTGCAAACAGATGTCATCATTAGGATGAGTTCTACTATTTCATCCAGGAATTTATTCATGGAAATGTTGATTTTTCTCATTGAAATAAGAAACAGTTTTCAGTCTTTGAATCTTTCATGCCTGAAAACCACTTTAGGGTGGGTTGTTGGGGTTTTTGTGTTGCTTCCCTCTCCCATAAAGAAGAAATCAGCATTTTGCCTGACATGGCATAATCCTGGTGGTTATTTTTAGTTGAAAGTTTTTCTCCACTGAAAGGAAAATGTTAGTTGAAAAAATACCTATCATCAGCTGTAATTTCCTTTATATCTTTCATAATTGTATCTAATTGCATTCTGCTTCCTTCAACTCTTCTTCACCTGGAGTTGAATAATTCTAGTATCAAATATAGTTTTTCCATAGTCACCTTCTCTGTGTTATTCAGATAATGCTGGACATTTATTTGTAATGTTTGGGTTTTGTTGCCTTCGTTTTTTTATGAAGAGAGTCTGCATGGATCATGGATACACATTTGACTTCATTCATTAGAAAGGAACATGAAGCAGTGCAATGTAATGAGATCAGCCACCAGGACTCAGCAGCCTGGGAGGGGTAAAACAAGACTGGACCAGGCAGAAATCTGAAATCTCAGTCCTGCTGGAATGAGAGGCAGTGTTTTCATTGACTTCAGCAAGGATTCTAGGATTTCATCCTGAGAATTTAATAGTACTGCTGTTCTAAGTAAGTTCAAGCAGAAATGCATGCTCACTGGCGTAGAATAAGGTTTCAGTCCTGCACAAACAAAAGCCTATGCATTTAAGTAAAAGAATTTTGAGCCCCTGCACTTTATTTATTTTATCTGCTTACAACATATTAAATATTAAAACCTAGATTCTAGGTACCTCTGAGAAATAACCACAAAAATCACCCAACGCACAAAAAATGCAATAGTGGCCAATTTGTATTCTTACACAATCTGCTTCAGAGGAGAGAGCAACAAATAAGGTCATGTTTGGCACCTAGTTTTGTGTAATATATTGACTCATTGCTGCTCTCTGGATCTGTGTATTCCTTACACCATGACTAATAAGTTGTGCATAACTTCTGTATGAAACTTGCAGTGTCCCCACTGCATGAGCCCTAGTGCCAAGATGGAAATTCCCAACACTCCAACATAGGCCTGGCCTCTCTGCTCCTGCACACATCAATGGAAATGTTCATTTAGACCTCAGTAATGGAGGTTCAGTCACTAAAATCAAAATCCTTTGGAGCAAAAAAACCTACTACAGTCTATTTTTAAAGGCCAAAATCTTCTTGAGTTCTCTTATAATACGTGAGAATGGACACTGGCAAGAAAAGGCACTTTTGTAATGTAAGATACATGTTTAACTTGGGGAAAAATGGGGAGAGCTTATTTTACCAGCCCTAGAGTGCAGACAAAGTCAGCTTGACTCCTGGAAAATCCAAGCAGATCTCAGAGCACTCACAAAGAGCCTGGAGCAGGTGCAGGTGGTGCAGGACCAGCTAGGCAGCGAGGAGGTACAAATCCCCACCCCACTGGAGCTGACAGGCACCCAAGTGCCCTGGAAAACACTGAACTAAATCAGCCTGACTGCAAAGGTGCATAAAGACGGACAGAATGGTTGGAGTCCGAAGCGACCTCTGGAAATCACCTGGTCCAACCCCCCTGCTAAAGCAGGTTCAGCTACAGCAGGTGACACAGGATTGCCTCCAGGTGCCTTGTGAATATCTCCAGGGGAGGAGACTCCACGGCCTCTCTGGGCAGACTGTTCTAATGCTCAATCACCCTCACTAAAGAAGCTTTTCCTCATATTCAGATGAAACTTCCTGTTCCAGTTTGTGCCCACGTAGTTGTGTCTTTTTCAGGATAAACAGCTTCAGCTTTTCCTTGTAAGAGGTGCTCCAGTGCCTGCATCCTCCTCTGGACCCTGCTCAGCTGTTCTTTGTCTGCTCACTGCCACCAACCCTCTCCTTTTTCCAGCACAGGGTGTCGTCACAGCACTGCAGCTTTCTGGGATAGTCAGAGCAGGCTGTAGAACAGCACTTGCCTTCTATCCTCGCTCACAGCCCTGTGCTGAGTTGCTTAAATGCGTAAAAACCTTGATCCTGCATCTCCTGTGAGTGCCTACAGGGACCACCGCTGTGTCTCATTACACTGAGCTGGGAAAAGAGCAGGAGTTAGTTACCGACGGCAGAGCAGCCCCCAGAAACTCTAGCTGGAATTTCTATCTTCTTCTGCATTTGCCTTTGCTGTAATTATGTTTCAGAATAATTTCTATGTCAGTCTCCCACTTCCAAATATAAATGTCACTTCTCTTGCCCGGATTCAAAACAAACTGTCAGTGTGAAATAGCTTCTAACACGTTAATAATGAAATACCGTTTTACCCCCACTGAGAATAAAATGCTAGGACTAATCATAGCATTATAAAGGGCTTATAAATCAATAAACCAAGAGGCAGTGAATGAACAAAATGCTGATTGAAATCATAAGCACATCAAGTATCTGCAGATAATCAGTGTCACATGTTTAAAATAAAAATAATAAAACAAGAAATAGTTTTCCCTAAACATGGGGATACACACAATGCCTTGCTGGATTTTATTCTCACAGAGTGGTTTGATTACCTCACCAAGGTAGATGAAAGTACAACTGGCTGTTAGAAAACAAGGGCAGCAGATCACTTTGTGATGTGACATTCACAACCCAAGTGGCACAATCTCACAATAAACTGTTCCAGTAGCTGGGACTTTTCCTGTGTCTCTTTCCCCCCTCACTGCTGGGATGCCAGCTGGCAGCCCTTAGCTGGGAGCAGTTCTGAGGCAGTTTCTCAGGTCAGGGCTGTGTCAGAGGGCCAACATCACACCTACCACCCAGCCCACATCCCTGTCTGGGGTCACAGGGTGGGAGCTGCTGGAATCCTGTCACGCCCCAGACCCTGCTGCCCTCTAACCCAGCCCACACTGCAGCCTGGGCAGCTCAGGGCTCCACCTCTACCTCCCGCCTGCAAAGTGCCCAGCAGAGTTTCCCATGCCTTTCTCCCCCTGAAGCACCTGGTCTGTGGTCTTCAGCCCCATGGAAATTTTGGGCAGCAGCTCCGCAGGGATGGTCACCTCTGGTATCTTGTATAACATACTTGTTCAAAGTTGGCTGTTTTGGTGTCCTTGGCTGGATACACAACAGACCTGAAAATCTTCCTGAGGCTAAGGGAGTTTTGTACGTTTGGTGATGGGGAAAGCTTTTCTCAGATTCATGGTATTCTCTTTAGTGATTCACATGACTACAGTTAAAGAATTCCTTCCCCTCCTAGGGGTGTCTGTGAAGCTCTGATATAAAAAATGTTGTCAAGCTTCAGTTTCTAAGGATTTCCAAAATGCTGGCACCATGGAGGTGTCCAAGCACCTTAGTTTGGCCTCAGGAGATCTGGCAACACAATCCAGTGTTTGCAGGAGTAGCACCTCCTGTGAAAGACCCTCCTGAAGAAAGGAACAGCCCTTTGTTGACTGACACTTGATCACCAAACCCACAGCTGCTCTCCCTGCATTTGTCACCCAAGCCCTGTCCCTTTTGTCCCCTGAAAGGAGCCTGTGAGAAATCTCTGGTACTTTAGAAGTGGCACATTGCCATTTGCAGCAAACAAACCTTGTTTCAAAAGTAAAGGCTGGCGCTGGATGTACAGAGAAATGTTAGATGCAAAACACCAACAGAGCAGCTCCTCGATTTTATGGGAACTGGTGACAGCAATTTCCTGTGTGAGAGTAAGAATGGTTCTTATTTACAGTCAACTCCAAATTATTTCCTCATATACTTTATTGAATCTTTCTTAAAGATAGATTCTGTAACGCTCATTGAATCTATTTAAAGAGAAAAGTTTACATAATGAATTAAGAATCATCTATAAATTCTTCCTCTGAATTCTGATACAACTTATCAAATAAAATACAATAGAAATGAAGATGCTGGGAATTCTTGACAGAGTTTTTAGTTATAAATCTCAGAGTAAATGAGTGTGAGATTCTCTTGCTAAAGAACTGTAAATTAAGTTAATGGATATTGAGATTAAGTCTTTTTTTCATTTATTTTGCAATACTTGATGTTAATAGAAACTTACATTGTGTATTAGTCCAAGCGTCTTTAAAGACTTTTAGAGTCATTATTCAATGATGGATGCATGTTGTAAAAAGTTTGCATTTCTGAATAGGTGAATGGATTAATTGAGAGAGGATCATGAAAAGCTTTGCAAATGTGTGTTGATGAACCTCTTAATAAAACATCAGACAAAACGTTTTATTCACACAAGATAGGTAGGTTCACACCTTGTTAATATTCAGCAAAGCTAAATTTTTCCTGTGAAGTGGCATTGAGGCATCATGATCTTCAAGTGATATGGGGTAGGAACTACTTTTAATAAAACCTTCTGGGGAAACACACCATATCAGTGTTTAAATGTTTATCTTGTGTCTCACATGTTACTGGAATTGTGTCACTGAAATGCTGCTGCCATTTGAAACGTTCTCCCCAAGTGAGACCAGCTCTTCACAAGTGAGGTATCTCTTAATAGATGCTTTAAAAACACTGTGAAAGATTCCCAGCCTGGAGCTCTCTTCATCCCTTGCCAGATGACAGGTATTTATTTCTTATTTCTTCCCTATTTTTTTCCACAGGGGTGATGAACCTACAGCTCTCAGTCCATGTCTTGTAGCAATGAGCACTTGTTGGATCCAGTGGGCAGGGTAGCGGAGCTGTGTTCCACTGGGTACATCCTGCAGCATTATGGAATTTAGGCACCAGTCTTCCAAAAAGTATTCAGAAGCTCAGCCCCTGCTGGAATTCAGTGCCCAGAGGTGGATAGTTCAGTAAAGCCAAGAAGCTGAACCAGAGATTTTTAGATGTGTTGCCTCCAGCTATACCAAAGTTCTTGAACCCCAGCTCTGCACCATTCTACAGCTTTTCACTGCAGGTCTGTCATTATTATCACCGTTGCTTTCTGTCATTGGAGGCTCTAATTCTTTTGGGATCTCAGCTGGATGTTTTGTGTGACTTTGTTTGCATGCACAGAGGCAATTGAGAGCTCAGAGAACATCACAGGGCACCAGGACAGTGTATGTAACTCACTAACAACAGAGCACTAAGATGAAAATATTTTTATACCCTGAGAAACAGAAAAAAGTTGCCATTACCTGGCACATAACCTTGCAAAGTTTCTCCTACATGCCCTTCTACAGAGCCTGGGGACTGCCAGCAAAATCCTTACTGGAAGATACTCTGCAGGACCATCAGTCACATCTAAAGCACTCAAATGTTAGGAAATGTCAGGATTTCAGCTGCTGAGAGAACCTTATCTCTGCCCTTTTGTGTGTTTGTGATGAACAGGGTAAAGCACTACTGCAGTGAGTAAAGCCAGAGATCCTTAACTCCCTGTAGCAATACAAGTGAATTGGGTCACTAATTCAAACGTTTCAAACATATCTACTGTCCCTTCAATAAATATTTAATGCCTGCTTAATCACTGGCACCTTCTGAAGTCACTTCGCAAATTTTTGAGCCGTACTTCAAAGAAGAAAAAAAAAAAATTATGTAACCTGGCTGGCAATAACAATTTTTGGTGGAATGGAGCATTCCCTCTGTCCCCGGGCCACGGAGCATCTTGTAGGAATGGAAGGTAAATAAAGCCTGGCTGCGATGTAGTTTCTCCATTCTGTAGCTTCCACTGACACCTGCTGGAGGCAGGCGCCGTCACGCTGAATTCTGTCTCCAGACTGCGGCAGGGCTGGTCCAGCTCTGGGCCACCACGCACCAGAGGGACACGGAGGTGCTGCAGGGAGCCCGGAGGAGGTCACAGAGATGTTCAGAGGGCAGGAGCACCTCTGCTATGGAGACAGGCTGGGAGAGCTGGGCTTGTTCAGCCTGGAGAAAACTCCAGGGAGGCCTGAGAGCCCCTTCCAGTGCGTAAAAAGGTGGAGAGTGGAGAGGGACTTTGTACAAGGGCCTGGAGTGATGGGAGAAGGGGGAATAGCTCCTAAGTGGCAGAGAGTGGGTTTAGATTAGACATTACTAAGAATTCTTTCTCTAAGAGTGTGGTACAGGCTGCCCAGGGAAGCGTGGGTGTCCCATCCCTGGAAATGTTCAAGGCCAGGTTGGACAGGGCTTGGAGCAAGCTGGGATAGTGGAAGGTGTCCCTGTCCATGGCAGGGGGTTGAAACAAGATGACCTTTACGGTCCCTCCTAACTCCTTTCATGTTAGAAATTTCAGCAGGCTTCTGATGAACATCAGAAGCAATGTAGGGAAATACAGTTTAAAAAAAAAAGGAAGAAAAAAGAAAAAAAGAAACACTAAAATATAGGCACAGTCCTAGAACTTTGAAAACTAGAAAATATATGACAATTGATACACTAGGTTGTTTATGTTGGCGTAAGGTGTTCTTTCTTTGCCAAGCTAGAGAACAGAGCCAGTCTGATAGACCTGAGCCTTTCTTTCACTTCCAGATTAACATCACAGTTTGTACTTTTGTAAACACTAAGACCTGTGTGAAACTGAAAATACCTTTCAGGGTTATCTCACAGCATCTAGCTCATAGCAGTAGATTTTCCCTGAAGCCTCAAGACTAGTGAAAAAATCAGTTACCTATACAAAAAAAAAAATTATTACGTTTAGACTGCTGCCCAACAGGGGCCATCTAAGGTCAGGGTGGGGTTTTTTTCCTCCCAAAAAAAAGGTGGTAGGAATGGAAGGGCGGTTGAATTTTCGGCTTAGCATCTTTTCAAGTTCAGGCAAATCAGGCAAAGCTTCCGTTACCTCGTGGCTCGAGTGGCTCTGGTGGCCTCCAGGAGGTGGCAGTGGAGGAGCATCCATCGCTTCGCGAACGCGGGGCTCAGGGACCACGCTCGGGAGTCAGGCTTGGGGCAGCTCCCTCCGGACGCGTGTGCCAGGTCCTGAGTGATAGAACCAACACTCCGGACGTGTCTGCCAGGTCCTGAGTGATGGAACCAACCGTGCCTGGATTGTCCCCGCAGCCGGGCTCAGGGGAACAGCAGTACCAGGGAGAGACACGCAGCCGAGGGGCTCTGATGCATCCCGTCCCCAGTGTGTCTGATTTTCTGCTAAAGATCGCAGGGTCAGGTTGATGTCTTTTCATAAATAAACGCTAGAAACCCTCCTATTTCATGTGTTTGAAGGATATTTGGGTTTGCTTTAATTTTCTATGCAGTAGTGCTCAAATGGGAGTTTCTCTCTAAAAAAATCCCTTTAAAAGGAAGAAAAAGACAGGGAATTGTGAAAATCTTACAAAACTCCTGATTCAATTTAGCATTTAAAAAGTAGATGTAAAAAAAAGTAAAAATATTTCATGGGTAAGTGAGCAATGTGAATCAGGGCAGAACTCTTAGACTCCAGCTCTTTTTTGAGCAGCACCAGGGGCCCTGACATCTTCTCAGCACATCACAATTAAAAAACAAGAGCTGGAGAAGTTTTTGAAATATGAGGAAAAGTCACAAGTTCTTCAATTTAAAGACAGAGAATTTGCCTACAGAATGCAACGACTAAATGTAGCTTCTGTCACAAGTATCAAAGAACAGCAGGAGCAAGCAGAGTCAAAATTTTAAAAACTGAAGGGACAGAAAAGGATTTTACAAGTGATATCAGGAGTAGCAAGAAATGATTCTTAATATACACTGAGAAACAAAGGGAAAGAGACCACACAGGTTATTGGTTCAACAGCAAATTAAAAAAAGCCAGGAAGGCAAAAATTCTCTGTGTCTTTTTTTGTGTATCCAAGGGGAAAGACCAAGTGCAAAGGCTTCAAGCAGCAGCAGCACAGCAGGAGGAAATCCACATGGACATGCACAGGGAGGCAACAGCACACTCAGAGAACTGGAAAGTTTCACACTGCCTGAGCCTGATGCATTTCATCCCAAAACACTGCACAAGAATATGACAGAATTAATGTCAGAACCACTTGGGGTTATTTTAGAAAAGTCATGGGGTGTAAATAAGCATCAGAAGACTGGAAAGGAGCAAATATATTCAGTTTCTAAGAATGGAAGGAAAAGATTAATCAGCTTACCTTCAAAGGCCATAAAAATCTTGGAAAGCACAAAAACTTTGTGAGTAATGAAAGAAAACAAGGCAATGAGGAAAGTCAAAATGGATTTTTCAACTGCAAATCCTCTCACAGCAAACTCATCTCTTTCTATGAATGGGCCCTGGGTCTGGATCAAGAGGAAACAATAAACACCATCTAAAGTCACAGAATGAGCTTTGATACCTTCTCATTCAAAAGGGAGAAGAGTGGGTTCTACATCATACTCTGACATGGCACAGGCCCAAAAGGCTGAATAAACATGCTGAACTAATGAAAATGCAGCAATTTTCCTGCAATGCAGGAAACTCTTCTCTGAACAAAAGCCATGAGATGTGCTTGTAATGGAGTGACATCGGTGCAGCACAACACTCGAGAGCACCTTTGAGCCAGAGCATGATGATCCATTTCCTGATGCCCTGTCCCCTCACAGAGAAATTAAATGAAATGTTCTGTGAGAGCCAACCCTGCTGGAAGGGACTGTGATAAAGGAAGGATCTGCCTCCACTAATGGCACTGACTCACTTCCCAAAAGCTGAAATCACTAAGTGAACATCATTAATTAAGGGGCCTGACACATTCTAAAATTCCTTTTCGAATAACAGGCTGGTATTGAACCTTCCCTCTGAGCTGCACATGAAGCCAGTGCAACATTGATTCAGCACTTCCACAAACCTTTTAGGATGGGCACAAAAAACCCCAGAACTTTCCATAGCCATAGCTTGTGAGAGGCAACCTTCACTAGCTAACGCTGCTGAATTTTAAGGACATTTGCTCTTATCTAGTTACATAGCAACACAGGCTTAGCAAAAACATCAACCATCACAAACAACGTTACCTGTTAATTACTACAGAAATAGTAAATAAATGCCAGGACTCAAATCATAGCCTATGTTAATGCAATTCCTGTCTGTGCTGGCAGACTTGGGCTACATTTCTGAAAGTGTATTAGAAATAAATCACCAAAAGTATCCAAATGAAGCGTAGTAAATATGAATCCATCGAGTGTGAAGGGACAACAAAGACTGCCCTGAAGTCTCTGTGTGTCCTGCTCATGAAAAGTAATGAGTTGGTAGAGCTACCCTTCTTCCTGCTTTGCTGTGAATATTACATTAATTGGTTTTGCTATGAGATATACAAGGGAATTTGCGCTGAAAAGAGTCAGAACAGGAAGAAAACAGCTTTGGAGAGCAGGGGGGCAGACTGGATGTGCTGCTGGGAAACACAAGAGGGTGCCTTTTGCTGGAGTGTGCTGGTGGGAACCAGTGTGGTGCTCCTGTCTAGCCCGTGGTGAGGCTGGTTGGGGTGGAGCAGGCTGCATCCTAAGGTCCTGCACAAACACAAACCCCACTGTAAAGTCCTGTTTTGTTTATGGATGCAGCCCATTGGTAGGGGGAGTTCTGATTGGGGTTTTGTTTTGTTTTGGTTTTTTGTTTTTATTTCAATGATCCTTCAGTTTTGGGGGTTTCACACTGTCTTCCTGGTAGGGTCAGTATGTAGGATAAAAGTGAGCTTTATGTGTCCGTGCTGTCCTGATTTGCACAGTTCTATTTGGTGTCTCTGCTAGGGGGCAGGGCTCTGCGGGACAAGCAGATTCCTTTGGGGAGGAGTGCTCCTGGGTGTGCAGGAAGAGGGAGTGGGGAAAGGTATAAAAACTTACAATCTCTTAGAAGCTCAGCAGATGAAATGGTTTAAAGCAACAGCTGTAAAATTTCTGAGTGCTGGCAGGGATTTGCACGGTGCGTGCAACAGGTTCCTCAAAGATGTGCGATTGCATCCAAAGGGCGAGGCAGACATCAGAGGGGAGCGCTGGCAGGGAGGGAATTGCAGCATGGCTGGAAAGTCACACAACAGCACTAAAGTTCACATTCTGTGTCCCAGGCTTTCCAGGCCAGCAGCATTGCTGGCATGCCAGCGTTTGGTGGTGAGGCACTGAGGGGTTTAGAACTAGGAGCTGTCCTGAGTTGTCCTTCCTGGCCTACCATGTCTTCCTTCTGCAGGTGTGCACCATGCTGGGGAGGGACTCTGAGCTGTGCTGACGGCTGCAGAACTCAGAGCTGCTCTGTGCTGCCCGGCTGCAGCCCGAGCAGCCTTGCTGTAGAGCTGGCACCAAGCCACAGTGCAGTCACAAGTGCCACAGCAAACACCTCTGTGCTCCCTGTGCCCTCTCGCTAGTACATTCTCTTCTGTAGATTTTGAGTTTTACTTAATATAAATCCTGTAAAATTTCACTTCTAGCTGTCCTTTTGACAGTAATGGACCATTAACTAACTAGACATAAAATTGAAAGTGTAAATCCCTCTGCCTTGGGGAATTAGAAAGCAGGTTTAGGATGCAGGCCATGAAAGGCAAGAGTTCACTGTAATCTCGGACAAGGCCTGATTAGCTGTTCCTGCCAGGCATCCCCACCTGTGCCAGGGAGGAACAAGAAAGCACAAGTTGAAGTTTGTGCTGCAGAAATGTTTACAGCTGCCAAGGGAAAGCCTTTAGTCCTGATGTTCGAGATTGTTTGCCATGTTCTTCCCTGTAAGCCTGGGAGTCTGGGTTGCCAAGGAGTTATCTCCAGAGCCTGATGCTGTCTCTGACTGGAAGTTGGGTGTTTTTACCATTTTTTGAGACAGGGTGAGATGAGAAGAGCCAGAGCTTTGCTCATGTCAGAGTTGAGGGAGGAAAAAGCACAAGGTGTCTCTGCGCCAGGGGAGTGCCCAGACTGCTCCCAGCAGCGGGATGGGATGATGAGGCAGCTCTGCAGGCTGGTGTGGACCAAGCCCAGTTCCCAGACCTTTCCCTGGGGTCTCCAGTAATGCAGAAGGGCTCTGCTCTGTGTCTGTGGGAGTGAGTTTGATGATGACTCCCTTCACTAGACCTTGAGGTCACCACCTGCTGATTAAAAAAGTTAATTACCTTCCTCTTGCAGGAATGACTCTATTTTCAAGGTCTCTCAGGCCATTAATCAAGCATCTTCTTTTGAAAGTAGTTTTAATTAAAAATAAGTCATCATTGGAGCCAAGGTGGCCAAGTCAGAGGGGGATGTCTTCAGAGACCTCACTGGGCTCTGCTGTGGAGAATGGAGTGGTTCATGTTTATGCAGCCCCCAGCCTTCCCCCAACTCCTGGTGGGTTATGAGTACTCTTTTCTAAGTGTCAAGCTGAATATTTTAAACACTGTTTAAAATCTATAATTTATAGGTGAATTTTCAGACGAGTTCAGTCATCTCTTAGTGCTGAGGGCGTCTCTGTCTGCAGCAGCCCCCACTGCTGTGCTTTGGGGTCAGACCCAAAGGGTCGAGTGAAAGACTTAAGATGTCAAAGTTGGTGGTCAAAGTTAGATATTTTGTCTTTGGTTTAGTATCTTTGCGAGCTCATTTACTGCTTTTGTTACCGCGTCTCTCAAGTCGCCCTGCTCGTGTCCAGGAGGTGGCAGTGGAAGAGCATCCATCCCTGCACAGGCGCGGGGCTCTGGGAGCTCCCGGTTCACCAAGGGCACAATCAGGGACTGCTGGACACCACAGCGCAGCAAACAGCTGCAGCTTAGGGTGCTTTAAGAGGTACCTCCTATCTGTGATGCCCCAAGTGCCAGAATCTGTGGCTCCATGGTTAATAACCTAGGAATGTGCAAGGAAACTTCTTCACTTGAAAGCCAGAAGGAGAAAAGTTCTTCTGAGTGTGTAATTGCAAAGAATTGGATTTCAAGGCAGTTTTAATCATTTTAATTACTCAAATGAGTAAAACATCTGCATATCAAATCCACTGCAATAGACTAAAAAACATACAGGATTCTCACAGTGAAGCGAACTAAACACGCTTGTGCCAACATCACATTACAAGTTCATGGTTTTTAATGAACCTGTAGCCCCCTTTTTAACTGCCCTGATGCTGGGATAACTGCCTCCATGGAAATGCACAAGGAGGTATTAGAGAACTGGAAAGTTTTACACTGCCTGAGCCTGATGCATTTCATCCCAAAACACTGCAGAAGAATATGACAGAATTAATGTCAGAACCACTTGGGGTTATTTTAGAAAAGTCATGGGGTGTAAATAAGCATCAGAAGACTGGAAAGGAGCAAATATATTCAGTTTCTGAGAATGGAAGGAAAAGACTAATCAGCTTACCTTCAAATGCCAGAAAAATCTTGGAAAGCACAAAAACTTTGTGAGTAATGAAAGAAAACAAGGCAATGAGGAAGAGTCAAATGGATTTTTCAACTGCAAATGCTCTCAGAACAAAATCAGTTCTCTACAAATGGGCTCTGGGCCTGGATTGAGAGAAAATAACAAACGCCATCCAAGGTCACAGAATGAGCTTTGATACCTTCTCATTCAAAAGGGAGAAAAGTAATTGGTATAGATTTGTCTCCTTGCTCAGGCAGATCCCAGGTTTGCGAACAGAGGACACACGACATCGTCTGAAGCTGATGTGATCCTCACATGCCTGCTTTAGGTGGAGAGGGCAAGAGGAAACAGATGAGGTAATATCAGTAGGAGCAAGAGACCCACTTGGAACAAAAAAGGGGATAATAAATCCATGGGAATGAGATGTGAAACTTTTTTAGAAAGAATATAACAAGCTCTGGACAGCATTTTAGGACTCTGAGAGAAATCAGAGGTCTAAATTAAGTGGAATGTCAAATTCTTCATCCATCCACAAATATTTTTTTATCATTTTGCATTAATTCTTTTCTGTATTTATTTTCCCAAGAGATTAGGAAAGACTTTTTTTTTACTCTGTTTTAATAGGCTGCTTTATTAGTATTAGATACTTTCTTTAATCACAGTCTTGCATATGTGGGCTCTACCTGGCTTCATGTAATTGCATCTCCTGATGACACAGCCCTGGGAAACTTTTGTTTAATAAGCTGAACCCTCTGGGAAACACTCCCACCCACCCTAGCCTGCAGCAACACTGTCAGCGCTTGACAGAGGGGTCCTGTGTGTGTTTAAAAGCTCTGCCTGCTGGGCTGGGGGAAACTGATGGTGGTGGAAGGACACCATGGTCATCAGAGAGGGAGTTCTGTCGGGAAATGAGATGTAAGGGTTGCTGGGGGTAGGGAAAACAGGTTTTGTTTCTCTAATGAAAAAAGAATTAGTGAGAAAACAGCTGACTAGCAGGTTTCAGGGAAGCAAGGAATAACTTACAGGAATACCTTGGTAAATAAAGACCCAGCCACTTTATCAAATGTGTTAATGCTGAATGCCGAAGGAAAACTGATACTAAATTCATGTGAAGAGATGGTGCTTGATAAACCTACTAGCTCCAATTCAGAGTTTAGTTTTAGCTCTGTATTAGGATGGTAATTACATGTACTCGTGGTTTGCCTCATGGTTTGTGCCACATGGACTCTGATCTCCCCAGGCTGTTTGGAGGAGACATCTCAGATCTTGGATTCCTCCTCTTACTAGAAACTGTACAAAATGTGTGGGAAGAGGAACTGCTGCATCCTGAGGGCTTCTGATCTAGAGGAGAAAACAAAACAAGGTTTTTCTAATTCCCAAAAGGGAGCTTGGGAATATGTATAATAGGAAACAGGTTGGAACTTCCCTTCTATTCCATTTTCCCTCTGCTAATGTAGTTTAATGTGTATTTTTTGCAACTATTTTTAAATAGGTGAATTATGCAACTCAGTGTAGCTCCACATTACCTTTTATCCACATCGACTCTCAATATTTGAACGTAAACACCTTCAGATGTAGAAAGCTCTACTGACACTCTTCATTTAGTTTTCATTCACAGCTGTTAAAAATTTTGAAACTATTCTTGTGTCAATCCAGCCTTTTCCAAACCCATCTTCCACCCCTGTTTTTAAATACCTCATGTTAGAACTGGAAGATAAAGTGCTTGCCTAATTATCTCTATTTTCAGAACTGTAAATTAAGCTGTTTGTTGAACATCATGTTGCAGATTCAGCCTGTCCAGCCAAATCATTTGAGCACTAAAAATCCTGTGCATTTTCTTCTTGCCCTCAAATCTTTTGTGCTTTTCTGTTTATTCAGCAAACCCATAATGGTTTAGGAAGTTACCAAATATTCCACTTGGACATAACTTCTTCAATGTTAAACAAACATTAGAAGATCTTCTACCCCTCTTAAAAATTCCCCCCAGGAATCAAGGCATTTTGAGAGCTATTTAGTTTTTTATGTGGATCCATTCCCTTATGGAAGGACTGAGTTGGGGGTTTGGGGTTAGTTGTTTGGGGTTTTTGTAGATAATAAATTTCATATGTATGGAGAAGATATTTAGCCTGGGGCTGATGGTTACTGCACCACTTCTGGAAAGCAGATCTGAACTAAACCCACAAATCAGATTTAAACTTTGTAAGAGTGAGTGAATACAGGGGAGCACAGACAGCATCCCAAGGCACTTGTTTGTACAGTGTTCTAGGAGGGGTTTCACCCAAAATGTTGAATGCAGAAGTGCAGAACAAGCTCCTATCTGGCCTGAACTAGCTCACAGCCCCTGCTGAGGGTGCAAAGGGAGGATGTGACTTCAAATCCTGCGTCTCTGAGCTTGGGTGCCTCATACTGGTCTGAAGTGAGGGAGGTGTCTCCGCATGAAAAATAATAGCCTGAAATTCAAGAGCCTTTCCTTAAAATATGTGGGGAGGGAGAGGATGTAAGTCTTCTCAGACAATAGTTGAAAGATAACTTTTCAATGTTCTGATACCTTTATCCAACCTGTGATTTCAGGATCTGGGCAGTCTGGCATTTAATCCCCACTTCTTTTGTGTCCTCCCCCCATCCCTGCATTTTTGGGTACTGCAGACATTTAGACATTATTTACAGGTGGATGGTGCCATTCCAAATTAATTCATGTGAATAGTTTCTTCATTTAGCAATAAACAGGGAATGTTAAGAACCGTGAAATAATGCAAATCTTGTCAGACACTGTTACAAGGTTTTTTGTGGGGTCAGATCTGTTTGGAATAGTGCTTTCCACAATGCCTTAAAAGCAAAGAAACCCGTATTTTTGTCACTAAAGCAAAACTCAGGTTTTCAAAATCTTCCCTGCACTTTGTCTGTGTTGTTGCCAGAACTTTGACAGGTGATGATTTGCATTTCTTCTGTCCTCAGTCTGTGACAATTTTCCAACAGGAGATAGTATCAAAGCAATCTAGAATTAGCTGTGACAAGTGACAATTGCATGGGTGGCACAAAAGGTTTTTACAAATAGACATTATTTTATACAACAGGCACAAATACATGTTTTAATGAAGAAGTGATTCACAATGATAGTATTATTGACTTGTTAAGATTTAAACATGTCTGCCATATGCTGTCTACTGCTTCAGATGGTTTCAAATTTATTTTTATTTTTTTAATCTATGTATATTAACAACAGACGTTGAATTTTAAATTGATCCAGTAATAGAGAGGAAATCATTCCAAAGCTGAATGATAATTTTGTCATGTTAATGATTTGAAATATGTATGTATTTTGTATGGATTATATATTGGTTATTTGCCCATAGCTAGCTCTTGCACATGATGGTTTAATTTTCATCATCTTCCTCCAGAGTTTCTTCCAGGTGCTGAGGAGTGGGTTGGTTGAACACTTGCCTTGGAACTCCATCCCTAACCTTTTCATTATGTTTATTAAAAAAACCCTTTCACAAGTGCATCTGCCCTCAACTCCTCTGCCCCTGGACTGTACAGAAATGGGATGTAGACCTCACCCTAATGTTCCTGCTTCTGCCTGGCTTGCCCCTGTTGCACTGAGGGGGGGAAGAAAGATACCACAAAGCAAATACACCAAGCTGATACACCACAAGTGAGGGACCATGCTCTCAAGAAGGCTTGAGTGGCTCCTACATTGTACAGGTACAGCCTCTGGGTGATTGCAGATTTAACTTTTGGTTGGTTATTGTTAGCTTGAGGCTCAGAAATATCTTTTCTTTGTTTGTTTCTTTCTTGCCATCCCTCCACGAGCCCAAGATGGTGTTGGTTCACAGCACAGTCTGCTGCTTCTCCCTCCCACTCCCAAACCCAGCAGATCACAAACTCGAGCTGTGGGTGGTGCCAGCCTGGGACAGTGCACCATGGCTCCTCTGTGGTTTGCTCTCACATTTTCACCTGCCTTGTGGGTGTGAGGGAGTAAACAGGCACATCTCCCCCTGGCTGAGAAGTTCTAGAAAGAGAGACAACACCTCCAGCTGATCAGCCTCCCCCGAGCACGGCTGCCTTGAGCCGGGCACGTCACCCTTCTGGTGATGCTGCTGGGTCTGAGTGAGCCTCAGCCCCACACCCAGCACAGCTTCTCACAAACCCCAGCTGTAAAACCACTCCTGCTGCCGTGAGCCACAAGCTGCCCTTCCAGTTGTCTGGAAACCCAGAAGGGTGCTCGGCAGGAGAGGCAGGTCCCATCTCCTCGCTGGAAAGCTGCAAGCTTCTCTTTGCAGTCCTCTTGCTGCTGCTCACCTCCAGTGCCTCATGGAAATGTAAAAACTGTAGGAAATGTAGGTGTAGAGATTTTTGTCATCATCTCCTTCTGGATATTCCCTGCAGAAATTAAAAATAAAATAAAATAAAATAAATCAGAACCCACAGGGAAATTACAGTGTGGCAATTAACATAAACAAGATGAAAAGGATGGAGAGCCCAGTCAGCTACAAATAGATAGCTGTGATCCCAAATTGATTTCCAATGGGCTGGAGACATGAACTGGGGAGCTCTTGAGTGTGTGTTTTATTATTTATATGGATTACTAGCTTCATTAACTTAATTTGACAAAGCAGCTGTAGAAAGAGAAAGTCAATCCCATCTGCTTCTTGGTGAAGCAAGCAAATTTATAGATCCTAAAGGGACATAACTCCCAATGAGAGATATTTGAGTTTCACGCACTTAACCTCTCACTTTTTGCCCTGTGGGGAGGCAGCCTGACTATCAAGTAATTAGTCCTGAACCATTTAGGTTGGAAAGCACCTCTAAGATCATCAAGTCCAACTGTTAGCCCAGCACTGCCAAGCCCACCCCTAAACCATGTCCCCAAGTGCCACATCCACGCATCTCTTAAGTCCCTCCAGGGATGGTGAGTCCACCACTGCCCTGGGCAGCCTGTTCCAATGCCTGAGCAGCCACTGGGTGAAGAATTTTTTCCTAATATCCAACCCCTGTTTGGGTTCCTAAAAGAGAGAGCACTTTGATGCTTTTTTTCCCCCAGGGAGAAATAAGAAAATGCCAGTATTCCTAATTTCAGGTGGCAACAACCTTGAGGCTCCTGCTTCCACTGAGTAGCTAATCAATGGCTTCAAAAGTCTTGGGGAGAGTTAGGAGAGCAGGGAGCAGAGAAACAAATAATACAAAATTTTATTGAACTCAGCCTGGGGAAGCCTGGCCTATCTGGTTATGTCACTACACAGTAAGAATAGACTTCAAACCTGCTCTTGAGACAGGGATTGTGATAATTATTTTCAAAGGAAAAGTCCCATTAATATAGGATGGATACCTCAGATGCATCTACAGCTCCTCTCTGTGACTTTCAGTGAAGCATCTTGTTGCTGTGGAGGGAAATCAGGTACAAAGGATCAGGGTTAGTGATGGTTGTGACGCAAAATGAGGTCACTGAGCATGGGGAGATGTATTTACTTGATGTAAACACAAAAGCCAGAGCTCCAAGTGTCAGGCCAGACCAGCTGCTGATCCACACAGTGAATGGTTCAGTTCATAGCCTGTGTGTCTTGCAGAAAGAGAAGAGGATATTCTTCACTTTAGACAGCCCTTTTCCCTTTAGAAAGCTCTCCCTCTCTGTATTCTTTCCATGAGGCAGAAATGTTTGCTTTGACCCTTAAACAGCCTTTTCTCCAGGGTAAGGAGGAGGAATGTGATTATTTTTTCTAAGAAAAAGATAGTGAACAGTGAGAGGGGAGGGCTGAAGAGCTTGTACTACATTTCTTCATGCAGAAATGGCCAAGACGGCAGTGACTTTACCACCAGCATGTTGTTTTTGTCCCTACCCTCCTCTCATCTGGTGGGGGGATTGATTGATACATTGCACAGTTCTGTCTGAATTTGCACTTTCTTTTCCCCAGCTACAGGTGCACCATTTTCAGCTTCTATCACCTCAGACAGCTAATTATAGCTCACCATTGACACCTCAACAAGCAAAATTTGCTCAATTAAAACTGTACAGAGCACCTGTTGTTCAGCAGGTATGAAAACCAGCAGCTTTCCCCAGTCCATCTACCAGCTGTGAAACACTCACGCTGCTCCTGTGAGTCATGACTTTATGGCAGGAGCTGCTTTTGCCCACCCAGACAAACTGCCATTCCCCAGCGATGGTACAAATATAATATATAAATATAATATATACAAATATAACTCTGAGAACAAGAACAAGGAAAATTTATTTAAAGCAATGCATTGCACAGACAATTTAGTCTTCGGTGACTGTTCTGAGTAAATATCCCTGAGGTGGGGGAAAGACCAACTCTACCTGGCCCTAACTGAGGTTTTATTGTTTTCCTTTGGCTGGCTGATTTCAACTTTAGAGAGCTATGGTCACTTCCTAACCAAATTTCTGACTTACTTTTCTACGTGTTTCATGAGTACATTGCCTTTTAATGCCAGCCCCTCTCTTGACCACAGGGAGTAGTTTGTGTTTGATCAAGCACTAGTGCAGATAATAGGTTTATCAAGTTTTGAACCAAGCTACTCTACCAAATAAAAGTGTGTCATGATTTCTGAAACTGCAATTTAAAAATATACCACCAAAAATGCCTCAGTGGTGAGCCTTGGTCCTTCCAAGAACCACAGCAGTTCCCTGGAGAGGGGTGGAGATTAGCAAACACATTTCACATGACAGCTTTCAATATGTATTACTTGCATGACTGGACTACAGAAGTGCATCAACATGCCTCTAAATCTTATTATTGTTTATTACTCAGACAAAACAGTAATTAAATTGAGATTCTTGGGGCTCAGTTAACGGAACTGAGGCTCAGTGAATGTGGCTGTGCTTTGTTCTCTGCCTTATGGAACCCCCAGACCTCAAGCTCAGGGCTGGATCTCCTTTGTGCAGGGAAAGCCTGGAAAAATGGCATTGCAGGACCACTGAGGTGGACCAGGGGGGCTGTGGAGGAGAGAGGAGCTTCAGGAGCCCACAGCTGGGGAACGCAGATCATTTCGGGGTGCATCTGAAAACCTGCTGATGAGGAGGGCCAGAAACAAAGGCAGGCTCTGAGCTTTCTGCTGCACATGCACACCCTGACAGAATCAAGGCATATTCAGGTTAAACCAGCACTTAGATGAGGGTGCCAGCTGTGCTGGGCCTCTCCAGGAGCTGCCAGACCTTAGCCCTGCTCTAACAGCAGCGCCAGAGGCAGCTGGAAGTGAGATATTCCTGATGCATCCATCACTGTGGGAACAATCTGTGCGCTGAACAGCCCTCCCTTTCTGTCTCAAGGAAAACCAAAGGGAGAGAGAAATCCTTGTTTGCTTCATGCAACTCTCTACAGTCACCATCTCCAGTCATTATCATTCGAGAGAACACGAATAAGTCAAGCTGCAGTGACGGCAAATGAGGGAAAAAATATGATGTGTAAGGAGGAAAAGATCCCAGGACTGGTACCTCAGGTTAAGAAAGTCTGGGAAGACTGGTACCTTTGGATTCCTCTGGGTGACAGCACTGTGTGTATTTAGTGCAGGAGGTTGTAGACATTATGAGCCACCTCAATGTTAGTTAACCTTTACAAACTGACAAATTAACAGTTTCAATTTACTTAATTCCACAGAAGAAAAATCTCTAAAAATCAGGATTTTTAGTTATTTGAAGCTGCTTTTTGCACTGTTGTTTCAGTGCTCTCTTGGTGTCCCTGCTCTCTGTACTCCTTAAAAGAGTCCTGAAAATGAGGTTGAAAAGTTTTTAAAATTAGGTTGGTTTGTTTGGAAGTGGGATTTTTGCCTTTTCAAAGTGACCAGTTATTCCAGTAACTTACTATATTGAGCTTCAAGGAAAAATCATTTCCTGAAATTCAGCAAAAGCAAAACATTCTTTAGAAGGTCACTCAAATCTTTAAACTGAGGTAAGCAAGGCAGACACACATAATCACCGAGTAAATGCAAGTAATGCCCAATTTAAATGGACCTTCTTCATTCAGTGCCTCTGTAATCAGCTTTTAATGTCCTCATTACCTGCGGTAGAACAACTTGAAATCGTAGGAAGTTCATGAAATGGGATTTCAAATGTTTTCCCAACACTTCTCCCAGAGTGTGCACATGGATCTGGGAGATTTTTTATCAGATTAATTTTACTGAAACACGATGAGCAAAATGAGTTTCACAGATTCACAGTAGGATTACATTTAAAACTAAAGCAACCATCCTCTCTCTTCCCCCTCCCCTCATGTCTGTTTTCATTGCCCCCAGCAGAGACGTCTCTGGCCGTGTGCAGGCATGGTCAGAGAGATGTCCTTTCTGACCATGGCCAAAAGTGCCCCTGGATTGTGCTGCTTTTTTTGGCTGATTTCAGCTCAGTACCAGGAAGCTTCTCGTGCTGCCCCAGATTCAAGCTGAGCAGGCTGGAAAAACCTCTCAGAATCAATATCTGTTTTCAGAACTTTGTCCTGTACACTTGACTACTATACCAGATATTTTCAGGGAAGAAGAAACTAGAAACCATTGGGTTGATTATAGCTTCTAACTCCTTTTGAAAGGTGAATGTCAAAGGAAATTGTTTCTTCCCAAAAGACTCCTCCAAAGCAGACCAGCTGTCCTTCCTCTCTGTTTAGCAGCTCATTCTTTGACTGGCCATGCAGTGTTCATGCTTGGCTCAATATCCGTGTCCCCTTCAGCCTTCTGTCCCTTAGGGCACCTCCAGAAGGGCAGTGCCAAAGCCTCTGGCTCTCTCTGGAGATCAAAGCTGATGGCAGCATTGCCACACGTCAAAATCAGTTCCTCAAGGAATGAATGGAATTTATCTCAACACTGACAAGGCTGTGAGGACAACGCAGCTGACATGCAGCAAGGTCAGAGAATCGGGGCTACATGAGGCAATGACCCTAACCCAAAAAGGACTACAGGAGTGTTGTGAGTCCTCTACCCCAGAGCCTGTACTAAGGAATGAATGCTGGGTAGACACACAGATTTAATTTTTACCCAGTTAGAACACTCCCTCTTTGAGACATTTAGGTTTCATATTCATCCCTGCTTCTCTTTGTCCCCAAAACACAACTCTGTACTGACAGTAATATCAAAAACAGATAGGAAGGATCCCTGTATCTTATTGCGCTAATATCTCCTTGACTTCTAACTCCAATCAAAGAAATAAAGATACTTTTGAGGCATGACATCTGCCTGTCATTCTCCATTAGAAGTGGAGCTGCTGGGGAAGACGCACATGGGACTTGTGTTGTTGTAATTGAGCCCTAAGGGCAAATGTCAGCAATGAGGACTAATTAAAAGTGGAAAAGACTTACAATGTTAATGTACAAAGGAGGTGCACTCCCACCAGCTCTCGCTTACAGCACCACACTGGCCATAATGCAGTTTGTAGCGGGTCCAATTTTCTTCTTCCTCCAGGCAAACATTTTTTTCAGCTCTCCCCTGAAGCTGTCATGGAGCCAGGCATAGAGGAAGGCATTGGTACACGCAGACATCATTGCAAACCAGTGGCACAGCAGCTGGATGAAGTTGAAGTACTGCTTGTCAATCAGGCTGATGTCGATGTCCTTTATCATGTTGAAGATGTGCAGGGGCAGCCAACAGACTCCAAAGGCTGCCACCACTAAGACCAGCAAGCGAAAAGTCTTTCTCCTCCTGGCACGGTCCCACTCAGCTTGGCCCTGGGTGACATTGCCTGGGACTACACGGTTCTTCAGCTTGACTGAGATCCTCAGGTAGGACAGGGAGATGACAGCCAAAGGCAATACGTAGGTGATGATGAGGGTGCTGTAGGCATAAGCCAAGCGATCTCTTTTCATGTGGAACCAAAACTCCTCGCAGATGGAGAAGTCCAGCTCCGGGAACTCTGCGTGGTAGGTGTGGACCAGGGCTGGGGCAGCCAAAGTGCAGCTCAGCAGCCAAATAGCAGCCAGGATGTAAGCACAGACAGGGATGGTGAGCCTCCTGCGGAAGGGGTACACCGTGGCACAATACCTGTCCACAGCTATGACGGTCAGCGTGAAGACAGACACGAACACGGTGACGGGCTGCATCAGGAAAACAAAGTAGCACATGAAGCGCCCATAAACCCATCCCCGGGGCTCAAAGGCATAGGCCAGGGTCAGGGGCACACAGGTGGCACACATGAGCATGTCTGAGAAAGCCAGATTGCCTACCAGAAAGTTGGTGACATTGTGCATCTTTTTTGTCTTGCAGATGACATAAATGAGGAGGTAATTCCCAATGACACCAATGAAAACCACCAGCGAGTAGCAGGGGATGATGAGTGGCTTGAAGGACTGAACAAACTGGAGCCCTGAGAATAAATTGCTGGTGTTGCTGTGAATCGCGGAGAGGAAGCTTTGGGAGGTTAAATTGTCCGAATTCATCATTTTCCTCCTTTTGTTGTCTGCTGTCAGCTGAGTGAAGTAGTTAGCAGTGCGCTGCTCCCGCACTCAATCAGTGGGGATAATGAATGGATTACTGCCTGTCCAGAGGTTACCACATGGATTGTAAACAAGCAGCCGTAAATGCAAAAGGTGAACTTGTAATCCTCGAGAGGCAGCTTTCAGCAATTCCTAAGAAAAATCAAATACAACCAATTTCCATTTAAGACCTCCTGTATTTACTATTAAATCTAGCTTTTGACAGCATGCCACTTAATAAACATTTAATGCAGTGAGTACTTACTGCTGTGGGTTTTTAATCCCATAGGATTTTCCTGTGGATGCCAAGAAATGCCCTAGATGTCTGTCTTCTGCAAATCCAGGAGCGTGTGTGTGTGTGTGTCAGAGAGAGAGAGAGAGAATATATGAGTGAGAAAGAGGGCGATGCGCATTTACAAGCTACGTGGAGATCACTTTTTTTAAACAGTCTTCACTACTAGGTTGTGACAGATTTGTGTATAAGCTTTTATCCCCATTGGCTGCCCTGGGTATTACGTTGCTCTTTGTGTGTTTTTTACTGATAGTAATTAGTTCTAGAACATCCTTTCAAAAATTCCCCTCTCCTTCCAGTGCATCTATAATTGCCCCTCACAGCTAAAAGTCAATTTACTTTCATTAGCATGAGCCTGCACCGTATCTAATCCTAGATCCGCTTTGCCAGAGCCCCCAGAGTGTCCAAAAATACAACCTGTAATTTTGTTGCTATAATGTGACTGTAAAATAGAATCTTAATCACATGCTGAAGGCAAATAAATGTTTATGCCACTAGAGGGTCTCAGCTATATACCTGTGAATGAAGATAGGACTAGAAATGTGCATTTAGCTTGCAGCACAAAGGATCTTATTTTACGTAAATTTATTTTCCACTGGTGCTACAATGTTTGCTCACCCACTATGACTATTTTGAGTAGGATTTACACATCTTTAAAAGTGAACAAACACATGTGAGCATCTCAAAGAAAATATTAGCACCCAAGTAGGTCAGATGTAAGGGTCTACCCTCAGAGAACTTCCGCAAACTGCTACTAATATTGCAGCTACACAAAAACATTCGGTGTGTTTCTTCATTCCTGAGTTAGATTTGTTAACCTTTTCTATACCACACAGCAAGTGCTAACCAGTGTGTAAATCAATCTATAGTTGTTTTGCTTGGTTCAGACATTAGAAAACAAAAAAAACAGGATAAGTGCTTACAGAACATTTAATTAGACATCCCCACCCAGCTCTTGTCTATTGTTTTAAATCTCCCTTAACTCTTCTCCATTTCAACCCAATACCAGGACCTCATCTGGTGAAAAACAGTGAAAATCCACAGCATCCATTTGTACCAGCTAGAGAAACTAAAAAAGAAATCCATGGAGCAGCCTAACTTCCAAATGCTTCAGAGTAGAGAATATTGCTGGGTTCTCCAAGGCACTCAGGAGATTTAGACTCAATTTTAAATCACGGTTTATGTCCTAGTCAGTCAGACTAAGGAAATATTAACCAATTCTTTTCTAGGAGGCTACAGGCAGAACCATATCCTTTTGATTTGATGTCATTGGACATAAATCAGAAGCTGAAATAGACTTCATTTTTGTCCTACTCCTCTCCCTAATCCTAAAACAGAAGCTGATCTTGTGTAGCGCTTGTTCTGATCAGAGACATTCTGCATGTGAAGGATGGGAAATTCAAACATGGCAAGTGCTGGCTCTGTGCTGCTGCATCCGGGGTTAGGTTATGCCATGCACTGGAATATGGCTGTAATTCCAGCCTGAGGGGAGAAAGGGCATGTAGCCCCACTGCCCAGGAGTGTCATCCATCACTTTATGGCTATAGTCACCTTCCCCAAACTAAAAATGGAACGTTATACCCCACTTCAGAGTCCAATCTCGCCTCTCTGAGCTGTATGGGACCCGGGGAATACAGTACCTGTTTATCTCTACATAGCCAAATCCAGAATAGGAGAGGGACCCGAGGGTAGAGGTGCAAAGAGGCAAAGAAATAGCAAATTCCTACTCCTGTCACCACCCAGTGCAATCACACTGCTTAGTGATAAGCAGCATGCTGCAGAATTCCTAAAACCCATAAATTCAATTGCTCCATTTAATGCAGGAGAAACGCATGGCCTGGTTTAAAGTAGGATTGCAGTAGGCTTTGGACATGGCCTCTCATAGAAGCCAAAACACAGAAAAATTAAGAGGGGCATATGTAAAAGGCCTTCATACTGACCACATCCTAAAGAATGACAAGGATTGTGTGAGGAAAGACGCCTCAAAATAGTACAATGAATTTTTTGTTTCATTCCCAAGAGCTGCAGAGTTGATCCCATAAATATTCTCAATGTAGTCCTATGAGAAAAAGGTTTATTCTTCGCTGTGTGAGAAAAATCAAACAGCATCATCTCAAGAAGCCTTCAAGGTCACCTTAACACTCAGGTCACAAAAGTAAGTTTATATATTCTTTTATTTCAGGCTGTACCAGGCAATCTTCCTGCATTTTCCCTTGCCTTTAGATTTATTTTCTTCACCTCTGAAACCAGTAACCTGTACACCTTCTGTCTGAAGGCTCCCACCTATTTCTCTTAGTGATTTTCTGTTTGTTTTGGCTTCAGGCAGAAAATGTCTTCAGTTCAGCTGTATGCCACAGCCAAGGTCTGGAAAGACAATATTTAATAAGGGGCTTGAATAGAAAAATATTCCAGCAATTTATCCCAAGGAAATAATCTTTCCTCCTTCTAAAACAGCAAAACTAATTTTGTTTAGAATTTCCAAGGCTATCTGTCAGAGTCCTTCCTGAATGGACCATTAGTTCTTTTCACATGCAGAATTTCCTCATTAAAAGAGAAAAGGTCACAGAAACTGCATTACTGTCACATTAGAACTATTTTGACATTCCAAGTGTATAAGGGTGTCACACCCAGGAATGATGATGAGTGTTTGGTTGAAGCCCTGGTCTTCCTTGAGCCAATGAGAACTTTATATTTAGAGCCAGACCAACACTTCACAGAAATGTTTCACAGCTGAGCTTTCCCAATCTCTTATGCTAACCTGTCCAGCTCCACACAGAAACTCTGAGTACAAACATTGCAAGTTGCTTTTAGGCTTTACAGACCAAAACATTTTCTTCTCTCATTAAAGTCTCACCATTTCTGCTGTTAGTTTTCCATGTTCCTGTTTATTTGTTTGTTTGGGTTTTTTTCCCCATAAGCCACACATTTTTTTTTGCATCACAGAGTTACTTTAAAAATTCTTTCACATTCTTCCAGGAATGTTCTATGCAGAACAGATCAGGTAGTTCTTCCAGAGCCTAGAATAAAAACAGATGATTTGCGTATTTTGAATTATGTCGGGCTGGGGTTTCCTTTACCAATTTCTTCTTTTGGCCAGCCAGGGAACAAGACTTTATTTCACACAACAATTTCGAGCCAGGGCAGCTTGTCCCTCCCTCATTTAAGCATACAAATGCATCCTGTCTGTCCCTACTGTGGACTGAGAAATCCCAGTCCCTAAACTCTAAGAACCATGTTTACAATTAAGTGTGTGGGGGGGTTTGTTTGCTATTTGGGGGGTGCTGTCAGCTAGAAGTTTTTTGATTGTTGCTGATGCTTTTCTCAAGTTCAAGGCATCAAACTTTGATAAACACAGGATTTAGTTTAAAATAATTCACTATAGAAGAAAAAGAGAACATAAAGTGGAGGTCCTGTAGTCTGAGAGCAATTTTATAGTAAGTTTTAGACTAGATTTAAGGACAGATGAAAACACACAAGAGAGAGTAGACAGAATAGGATACCAAAGAAAGATTCTGTGAAATTAAATTTCTACCTATGTTGTTAAAATTATTTTCTTAACATAGAATATGTAGCAGGTCTCAGTTTGGGTTTGTGTAACTTACAAGAAATCATCATCTATACCAGAGGAAATATCTTAAGGACTGTGAGGCAGGCAAAGAACAGCAGCATCTAGGAAGAAATTGGACCAGAAGACAGCAACTATTCGTGGTACTCAAGAACCTTGTTTAGGGCTGACCAGCCTTGGTAGCTCCTGTCATTTTATCATGTTAGCACAAAAAGCAGGACTGCACCAAGTAAATCTGGTAGAAACACCAAGTTTGGAATCAGAGACCACATGGCAGATGACTGCACAATTAAGCTGCCAAATTTTGAAAACCTGAGGGAGAACAGAAGGAAAACTTGTCATAAAAGACAAAAATCAATGTCACCATAATAAGAATTTTCACTGTGGGTTAGGACAAAGTAAATTGTGTTGTGGGTCTATAGAAAGGAGTTGGCAGTGCATTTGAAATGCAAACAAAAGAAAATCTACTGCTTTGTGAGAGCTCTCAGGCTGAATTTGCCTCTACTTTCTTATAACCTCTGGACAATTTCCTTGCTATAAGTGTCTACTCACCAGTGCAGAATTGCACTGTATTCTTTAAAGGCACTGGGGAGGATGGTAAACTCCAAGGCAGGAAAACATATATTTAGAGAAAGGAACAATGCTAGTGAAAGAAAAAATTCACTTTGGGCAAATTTAGGATAGAAAGTAGAACACTTCTAGGTTGGAGGGCAACAAATTGCCCCTGGTAACTGCTTGCTTTTTGAACAACCAGTGTGTTATGGGGGATAAAAACATCCATGTGGATTGATTTCTTGCATGGGCATGGGTTTCAGGAGGTTCCTTTCCATCCTTCATCAACACAGGCTTTGGACTGTACTCACTCCTACTTGAAAATAACCACTATCACCTTTTTCAGCAGTATTCCCATTGACAATAGGAAGATAGAATTCAAAGGATAGAATTAAAGTTTATATACCTGCACACCCACACACGCAGGCACAGCTCACACTAAGTCTTCATACGTTTCTAGTATTCTTTGTGATTTTTCAGTGGGGAGATTGTTGCTGTAGTGCCTGTGAAGATCTACTGGAACAGCACATAAACACTTGCCAGACAAACTTTTCCTGTTGCTGGTCTTGGCGCCTGCTCAGAGCAGCAGATTTACAAAGCAGGGAGAAAGGCAGGGTCAGCACAGTCACTCTGTAAAATCATTTCAGCTGCAAGGCACTTCAGCCAGTACGATCACTGATTCCTCTTTCTCTGATCTGCCTTCCTGCAAAATTTCTGCTGAGAGATTTGATACAAGCAGCCCTGATTCCCTCACATCCCCAAACCCTTAATATTCTCTTTTTCAGCCAAACCCATGCAGGAATTAATGACCAAGAAAAAGCTGATTTTTTTTTTAAATGTTGGGTTTTAGTGTGCAGTTATGAGGGATTTTTTTGTTTGTTTGTTTCTGTATGTGTGTGCTCTTGTTGGGGGGGTGTGGTATTTTAATTTCGAAGTAAGCACAGGAGACATAGGCTGAACATTAGGATGACTAAAGAGGTATTTGTGCTTAGTATGTTGCTTGAGCGTGCTAAAGTAGAATTTTGCTGAAAAATAGGGTCTGGCTAACAAGCCTGACCATCTCTGAGTTGATTGGACAGACAGCAATAGAATTTCAGATTTTTACTACAGATTCTTCAGTAACCCATGACTGAAATGGACCCTTATGATGTTAAAGTAAGAGACAGCTGCTGCCTTCAGCATTCCCACGGACAGGACTAAGAAACAAATAAACAAACAGGCAAATCCCTGGGGCAAAATCTTTAGCAATATCAGAGCTAGAAGTTTTCTTCTTCATCTATAACTGTAATTTTAGGCAATACTGTTGACACATTGTGGTAAAATGCACTTATTTGTTTTTATAGCTCAGTCAGAACTCACCTGGGAAAAGGTATCTGAATGCCTCTGATCTAAAGGTTGTTAAAAGGAAGGATAAAAATGGAAAAGTATGCGGGCAGATTTGCATACCCATCAGATCCAACAATTCCTACCACTCCAGAAAAACTGGCCTTTCTCCTCTGCTCACAGGTCCTGAAAGGATGCAGAGTGAAATAAAAATATGTGCCCCGAGCCAAAGCAGACTGTGGGAATTGGCTGCCACAAACGTCTGCAGACTGGATGCTGAGCCCTGGAGAAATTCCGGGTTCCAATTGCTCCCTGCAGCCCTGAAGAGCCAGGAGTCAGGGTCACTGCACACCCCAGGTCCTGCAGGCAGCTTATCCGGGGGCAGCAAAGGGCTGCCAAGAAAACCCAACAGCTGAGGCTTGACGGAACAAAATGCTGCCCTGCCCATGACAGGGAGAAACAGTGCACCTCCGCAGCACCATGGGCGTGAGTGGAGAGGGCTTTGGGCACCTTCCCAGAGGTTTCCCGGCTGCTGCAGCCCCAGGGACAGCGGGATCTGCAGCCTCAGGGACAGCGGGATCTGCAGCCCCAGGGACAGCGGGATCTGCAGCCCCAGGGACAGCGGGATCTGCAGCCCCAGGACAGCGGGATCTGCAGCCCCAGGGACAGAGGGATCTGCAGCACCAGGGACAGCGGGATCTGCAGCACCAGGGACAGCGGGATCTGCAACACTAGAGACAGAGGGATCTGCAGCACCAGGACAGCGGCACCCCCAGGCGCAGGGACAGCGATCTCCGAGCACCACGGGCAGCTCCCCGGGCTCGTGTCCCGCTCCGTGCGACAAGGCAGGAGAGCCCAGAGCGACCCTGACAGGCAAGGGCAGGGCCCTCAGAGCCACCCCTGTACCTGAGGATTCTCCCGCCACCTACAAGGTGTCCTTTTCCCACCGAAATCCTCTATGGGGAATCCACGAAAGAAATGTCAGACCAGAAGTCGTACTGAGCTCTGCCCGCAGTGGGGATCCCTGCCCAAGAAGTAAAGAAGGGGAAAAGCATTTCCTGCCTGCTCAATGTCGTGGTTTAGCCACAGCAACTAAGCCCCACACAGCCACCGGCTCACTTCCACCGGATGGGATGGAGGGAGGACCAGAAGAGTTAAAGTGAGAAAACTCGTGGGTTGAGACAATGACAGCTTAATACCTGAAGTGAAAGCTGCATGCACAAAGAAAGCAGAACAAGGAATTCACTCACTGCTTGCCATGGGCAGGTAGGTGTTCAGTCACCTCCAGGAAAGCTGGGCTCCATCACATTCAGTGGCCACCTGGGAAGACCAATGCCATCACTTCAAACATCCCCCCTTCCTTCTTTCCCCAGCTTTCCATGCTGATCATGACACCATACAATGGGGACATGCCTGTGGACAGTGGGGTCAGATGTTCCAGACGTGAACCCCCAGCCCCCTGACTGCTGGGGTGAGGAGCAGAAAAGGCTTTGACTCTCTGCTGCTCAGCAGTAACACAAACCTCTCATCTTACCAACACTGTTTTCAGCTCAAATCCAGCACACAACCTCCCTGTCAGCTACTATGAAGAAAATCAACTCTATCCCGGCAAAACCCAGCACACTGCACAGTCCCAAAGTTCCCATTTATGCTGGTGATGGGTAGAGGACAGAAGAGATCAGCAGCTACCTGATGTTTTTTAGCAACCATGTTGCCATAAGCAAACTTGCTGATTTCATGGAACAATAAGTTCAATTAATATTTGTCAAACAGAAAGGAAAAAAACCCAGAGGACCAATATCATTCCAGCTGCCCTTAGCTGTTTATAAATAGTAATAAAATCCAACTTCCATTTAATTAACTATCCCACTAACAACAATCTGCCCTGGAGCTTTAAAAGCTCTTAATACTAAAGGTTTGTCTGGAGGACTGTCATCTAGTTTGATTATAGTTTGCATAATAACATTATGTAGAGATAAGAGCACTATTTAGAATTAGGTTGTTCTGCTCTCTCATGCTAATTCCTGTTTGAAGAAAAAAAAAAAAAAAAAAAGAAAGAGGGTAAGAGAGATTGGACTTTTATAACATACATCATCAGAATAAAACAAAACTTAACAGAACTTCTAATGAAGCCTTATGCATGTTTTCAGTACACTTACATACATAATAAGGAAGGTATATTTTAAACAATAAAATATATATATTTTTATAGCATCTTCACAGCCAGGCTTATGATCTTCTCCTCTCAAAACATATAGATCTATATTTGCTCTCAGGACTATTCCCTCACACTGTGTGTGTGTGTGTGAGTGTGTATGTGCATTGATACCTACACTTCAACACCTTGGTTTATTCTCTTCCACAGTAGAATTTTGTTGTTTATTTTTCTCTGCTCACAGTAACCATTAAAGGCATCTACTGTCAGATGAGTAAAGTAAGTCAAAAAGGATAAATGTAGAAGAAATTAGAGGAACATAGAAGATGAATGGTCACTTCATGATGATTCCTACTTCCATGACTTGCCCCCATACACCACTTCTGCTGTTTATTCTCTCATGTTATTCCGATATGTGCAGCTGGTTAAAAAATGGCAATATTACTGACTAAAGATTCACTTCCTGTGAAAATCAATGAGAATTTTGCTGCAGATTTCAACATTGTCCAGTATCTCCCCTGCCTTTTTCTTTAACATATTTGCTTTAGAATGTTTCTCTCCAGCTCTGTCAGCTTCCCCCCTCTTTTTGTCTAACACAAGAAGTTTGACACGACAAAGACCATCAGATTTCCTTTACTTTGACTCCTTCTGTCTCACCTCTGTTGGCCCCTCCTTTGGATTCTCTTCCACTCTTTAATGAGTCTTACCAAGCAGGAATCCAGCCCCATCTGCAGAGTTCCTCAGCTCATGTTTGTAAGTCCTGTTTTTCCCCTTGGATACTCTCCCATTACCTGATTGTTCCTAGATTAAGAGTTTAATCTCATAGTAGCTTTCCCCTTAACATTTTTCTTAAAAAATTGTTTTGTTTATTTTGTGACAGCATTTATGATGGGAGAATTGTTCTTATCCATGGGATCTGTCAAGTACATAAGCAGCACTAAGAGACATGGGTTAGCTCAAATTTTATGATCACTCTTGTTTCTACTGAATGCTCTGGTTGAACTCCCATCAATTAGAAGACTTCAACATGCAGTTGCTACTAAAAATATCTATCCCATAATGTATCCATTTTTTCCACATGTGTTTTTATTCCAGGGAACAAATTTGTTTTACTTTGCAAGATTTCTAGATGTCTGTTATGCATGGTCACTCACTTCAGGGCTGGATGTGACCACCCTCTGATGATGAATTATAGTGAAATCATACTCATTAAACAAAACAGCTGAGAGCCTTAACCTGGAATTTCTTTTTTTTTTCTTTTTTTTTTCTTTTTTTTTTTTTTGGCTAAAATCTTGCAGTTAAGCACTGTAATGTCAAAATAACTAATGGATGAGAGCTTGGCTGAAATCTGTGAGGTCCAGCATTCCCCAGCGGTTTACCATTCTTACATCACTTTACATATATTTTGTTTCATCACTGCAGCAAAATAAATCTTTCCTATTAAGAAACATAAGGGTTGTTCCAGGTATTTCATTCCCAGTGGTAGTGAATCATGAGAGCCATATCCCAATTAGAGTAATCTAAAAAAGCCCCATCAAAGTGAGCTGATACATGTTCTATGGGAGGCATTTATTATTTTAACCCTATTGCTCAAGCAGCTCTCCAGGTGTTCAGAGGGACTTCCAACTGAACAAGGCAAGACCTGCCCAAACAGAAGACAACTTAATCCCTGCACATGCAACAAGGCCAGAAGCTCTCAGCATTTTAAACATGATAAAGAACAGGTCTTTCTGACACCAAGAAAAGATCACTGTCAACTCCACACCAGGGAGGATGAGACTGAGGCTGGGTAATTTTTACCCTGGAGCAGGATAGATATTCCTGGTGGAACTGAAAAGGGAATCCAGATCTGCTGATACCTTATGTTGGCAAACCACCTTTCCCTACTACTACGTGAGGTGTCATCACTCAAGAGGAAGAAGACAAGAATTTCTAATTAACCATTTTCCCTTTCTCCTGTTTCTTTTCCAACATTCTAAAGCCAGATTTGAGCAGAAAAAATCAAAATACACAGCTCTAGGCAACAAACTACTCCAAAGCCTCTTCTGAAGATGCCCACAATATTGTACTTTCAAAAAGGCCAAAACTCTTCACTATATTAGTAATAGTTCCTATTTTTGTTCTACTAGGAAAAAGAGCTTTTAAGCCTACTTAAAGTTTTACTCAGTGAAAGTATTATACAATATTCTGTCTAATAGAAAATGAAGTAGGAAAAAAGCCCCACTGAATTCTTGCCTCTCAATTGCTCTTTCTGAGCACTGAAATATTATTCCTGTTTTTTTGAAAGCTCAGAGAGAACTGGTGGACCTCAAAAACATTAAAGAAAACACCGATGATGGGGTGTGATTATATAAGATATATTTAAAAGCTCAGAAGGACTGAAGTACCTGTATTTATTTAAGCTTTTCTTTCTCTATTGTTGCTTCCTTTGAGTATATTAATTGAAAAATACAGGAGAGCTTCTAGAATATTCAGGAAAACATGCCGTCAAATGGTAACTTTTTTCATTCTGTTGAATCCTGAAGAAACAGCAGCAGTTTGATTCCATGTCGAGGAAAGTAAAATACTTGGAGGAGCTGTGGGATGACACTGACATTGACACAGTGATTTTTTTGCAAGGCCATGGGTCGCAACCTTCCGAATAGAGTGAAAGGGCTACTCCTTGCAGCCAGATCTCAAGCCAGAAGAAATCAAGAGACATAGTGGACCAAGAGACGAGTGCTCACACCAGCTGTTGCTAGTGTGCAGATCTCATTTTTCAGGATAGAGTTTGTAAAATCTCAACCTTTGTTCTAATTTATAGTGAAAATTAAGAGCTTTGAAATTATTCTTAAACCATTTTTTTTCTCCAGTTCCCCTGAAGCACGTCACCTCACAAAGCCCCAGTGAAGCTGGAATGTGTTTCAAATCTCTTCATTTGTATCCTTGGGAAAATGGAGCTGCCATGAGTCTGGAGTATGAATACCTGGGGTGTATTCCTCAGTCAATAACTTTCTGCATCTCAGACTCAGATCCTATTTTCATCTGAAAACTCCATCTTTGCCATCAGTGCAATAATAACCCCCCTGCATTCTGGCTTTAAATATTCAAGGCTGTAATTCCCCTTCACATGACCTCTGAACCAAACCTACATAGCTCTGGGTTCACACCTCACTTCATGACAGAAAGTTTTAACAAATTGCAATGAAACCTCAATAGCTGAAAGCAAGACAAAGGCATCTTTTAATCGTCAAATTAGCTGGAGGGAAGAGCTGGAACTGCTTTCAGTCAGGAAAGAAGGGGAAATCATTAAAAGAAATCATCCCCTTTTCTTTCTCCCAGTAATTAGAAGAACCATCTGTATGTTCATTTCACTACAGTGAAGGGTGTGGATTAGCATTTCAGAGAGATTTGAGTTCAACCAGCAATACTTTGATGTGTTAACGTGAATGATGGTAAAATTTCTAAGGCTTTCAATTTTATACAAGTTAAAAAAGGGTACACATGTCACTTTCCAGTCACTCTCTTTAAATGTCTATTCAGCAGAGCCAAATTTACATTCAGAGAATTTTCCTTTTATCTCTAAAAGCATATTTTAAAAATAATATGTTCCCATTAAAAGAAATGTATTGTTTACAGAATGCCCAGCTATAACCCTGTGGATCTGAATACTATGCATCATGCACTGCCAGAGTGAAAAGAAAATTGTACAAAAGGCTGATAAAAAGAATCCAGATGTAAATAAGCTAAATAAACCTTTTAGTTATGACTGCTTTTATTCAATGAGAAAAGTAACCTTTCAAATATTTCTTTGTGATTCACTAAGGTATAGGAAAATTTCAGGCACAAAGTCATAAATAACTAAAGCACACTGAAAAGTGAAAACGAAGAAGTACTACAGGCCTAGTTTCACATATATGAAACAACAATCTCTAGCGTGGGACCAGTTCTGGTTAATCTGGAGACAAATCTTTCCCATTATTAGTTCTCCAACTACTATAGAAATCTGCCCTTGACCCGAGGCAGAATGGAAATTATAAGATAATATAACAGACCCTAGAGACCTCATAGAGAAAAAGCCATGGGATGACTAAATCATCCAATCAAGACCTCTCCATGATTGAAATTAAGTCCTATGCATAAGTGAAGCTGAATTCAGTTATCCCAAGATCCTTTGTCACCATCCAGTTCTCTTAATATACTTGTTCAGGTCATTACACAAAGTTCTGTCTGTTTTATTTACCAAGAAATGGCAAACTCCAGCTCCAGCAAGGTTAGAATTACCCTCCATGAGCCCAAGTCTTTCCTCATCATCCATAATCATAACTAACCAGTTAATTGAAAGTAAAAGTGCACACCTGAGGAAAAGAGCTTTCAGACTTGGCCACATCTTTGAATTTACCAGCCACATCAAGAAAATAGCATCTTTTCCCTTGAAACAAAATGCAATTTCTAAGTAAAACCACAATACTCTAGATCTGGGCATTGCAAAGCACTGACAGCTCTCACCATTTCTAAAAGAAATAATTGGGGAGGGGTCTCAACACCTCATTACAAATCTTTGCAATACCTTTGCTCCACAAATGAAAACAGAATATGGAGGATGTTTGTCCAAATGGCAGGAGTTCAAAACATGCAGAACTACAAGGGAAGATAGAATTCATTTTGCTGCAATAATTTTGTAAAAGAGCTGATGTCGTGGTGTTATTTTACCACCATGTCAAGGAGTCTTGTTCTCGAGTTCTACAGGCCAAGGATTTTACCAAGCCAATATTAAAATGAGGTGGCTATTGACTAATTCAATTTCAATTAAACGGTAGTTGTGGCATATCAACCTGATTGAGTTTGAACACACACACATACCCAAAAAGAAATTATAATCGGTAATGCCTCTCAGTGTTCATGAGTTTTCTGCTAAAATAGATGCCAGCTAATACACTGTGCTACTCTGTGTTGGATGTTCACAAGGACGGAATTTATTCCAGTGAGATATATCTCTCTGTCTGTTGAGTGTGACACTGAGAGAGGGTAGTTAAAAAGCAGCAAAATTCACCTCTTGAAGTGTTTGGAACCCAAATTTATCAGTCCCATATCAAGTGGGTTTTTGTTAGTTCTGGGGTTTTTTGTTATTCTATTAAAAGTAATTTATTTAAAACTTAATATGTTTCAGGATTGTATTGTCTGATTAACATGCTTGATTTGATTACTGAGACACTCTTTAACTCACTTTTTACTGTACAGCATATAACTTCATCCTCAAAAGGGCCGAGAAGGTCAAATCTGAATGAGCAGAGTACAATAATTTAGTATAGCCACAGTGCCTGCCCACACAAAACACCCTATTACCAACAGAGCAGTTTCCCTTCTGCCCCATTTCTCTCTGAAGTTAATGCTCCTTGACTAGGATGAATCACTGTAGACAATGCCCCATTATCAGCAAATGTAGACTATAATTCATAATAAAGCAATTTTTGACCCACTTGAAATGCTTTTTGCACTTAGTTATTCTTTTCTTTTTTCTACGTTCAGCATGAGTTGCCTCTATCTGGTGTAGCAGCTTGGTTGCTGTACACAGACTTATTTCAGTGAAATACTGAAATGCTCAAAGGCTACCAAAATGCTGCAGAAGCAGTGAGGAAGAAGCACAATTAGCAAGGAGATCACAGGAGCAGAGACCAGCTGAAAAACATGCTTCATGTCAAAGGGGCTTGGAGGAGACTTCCACAAGCATTTGCTCATTTGTTAAACGTGAAAGGAGAGCAAAGCTCTGAGAGCCTGAAATGCAAAGGCTGGGATAGCTACACATCCTTGCCACGGGAAAAGGCACATCTAAGCTGGGTGAGTGATTTGCCTGGTCCAGGTTGTCAAGTATGAAACACCTTGTCCATAAAAAGAGAGGTCTAGAAGGCTCTGCAGAGAGTGTTTGGTGCAAAGGAGAGGGCAGAAGAAGGTGTGTCGATTCCCTTACTTTTCACTACACCAGACAGATAGAGTTCCAAGCCATCCAGCAGGGCCGCAGCCTTGCTGTTTATAGCCACCATCACCCCTGAGAGCACAGCTGGAAACAGCCTGAACCAGCTGCCGCAAAGGGCTGCAGCTCAGTGGCTCCCAGAGCCTCCATGTGTGGTAATTTTCCAACTGGGGAGTCTAAAATTACTCAGCTGGAAGCACAAGACATTAACTCCAGCCAAAGAAAGAGTTATCCTGCTGTACGACTCGTGAGGGGAGGCTCACGCTGCTTGTCGGGTATTTTTGACAGCAGGCAGGCACAATGTGCACTGTCCCCACACATGATGGGATGTTTGGAGTCTTCCTTTTTAGTGATCTTCTGTCACTTAAACTTAGGGTCTTCATCATCCCAGACATCTACAAAGTTGTTCCATAAAAAACCCAGAATTACCAAATCCTGGTCACAGAGATATCTTAGATTTCTCAAACCACAACAGCTGTCTCAGAACTCATTTACTTTATGACCTTCTCACCACATTGTTCCGGGCTCCCCAATAAAACCATCAGCTGGTAAGGACTTGCTGGCACTGGGAGTAAAGTTATGGCACTCTCATAGTAAAGTTAATATTAGTGATGGAGATAAAAAGACACTGAATAATGAACTCTGCTGTAGAACTCATTTGATAACCAGATGTTTGCCAGGTTTTCTAATCCCAAAGTAACTTAATCTGTCGCAAGAACTCCCTTCAACTCCAACACACAAACAGCTGCTAAATTTTACAAGTCAATAAAAGTTTGATGTTGAAAACTTGATATTTCTGCTTAAAATTATGATGTCTAATTACTTTGTACTGATATTATCTATGTATACATGGTCACTACACATACAGAGTTATAATATCCACACACTTTGAAAAGAGAAAAGAAAAAGTAGCTAAAAAAATAAGTGGTATATATAATTTTGGTGGCAAAGGGGCACAGCGATGAGTCAAAAAAGGCCTATGAGAAGGAACATGAAAAATAATGCAGCTAATGGACTTTAAAAATTATTATTCATATGCCATATATAAAGCATGACTCACACATGCTTTCAATACTTTCATAATTTGAGGACATGTCTCATTAGGAATATGATTCAGGTATATAAATGAGACTTCAAGGATTTTAATTTGGGAGGAGAGAAATCGTCCCGTAACAGCAGGCTGAAGAGATAAATTGTGACTATCCAATGAGGTGTGGCAAGGTAATGACAAGCCAACACTGACCAAACCTTCCTGTTCTTTCCCCTTTAATAATGTTGTGATTTTTGGAGTCACAAGCTAAGTTCCTGATTAAATTAATTTCAATCTTGTAATAGAGGAATTGTGGCACTGGGTTAATGTATCCATTAAGGTATCCAGAAGCCTATCTCTGGTAGTGATTTTTGGGAGAAGGGAAGGGGGAAGAGAAACAGGATATGTTGATGCCTTCCGTGTGAAAACCTTCCTGGAATGTTAATGCCCCTGAGGAAATGGTTTAATCCAGAGAGATTTGTTCCATGAGGTTTTTCTCCCACAGATTTCTCTGGGTTTTATTCATCCAAATCACCCAAAACACATGACCAAAAAGCATGCCACGTTTTCACTCTGCAGCTTTGGGGTCTAAGCTGCCTGCCTGATTGATAACTTTATGGTTTGCTTCCTAGTTTCTGCTTCCTCAAGTTCTACCACACAGTTTGCTCGCTACACCGAACCCATAAAGTTATCCACTAGGCAATAAGCTTAAAACCAAAGCCATGAAATTAAAACATGGCACTTTTTTGGCAGGCATCCTGTCTGAATTGTTGCCTTCTTTCACCTATTTAAAAAAAAAAAAAATTGCTCTTGAGTACTGCTAAGGATGCAGCTTGAACTTTCAAGCAGGAGACTATAGACCTACATACCAGGCATTTCTGCAGAATTAGAATAAAATGCTGTTTCGATGTTGAAAATTGATCAGCATAACAGATATTATATGAAATACAGATGTCTAGTAGTTAAATTTTAATAAGATTTTGTTCTCCATCCCTTCCTCAGAAATTTTTTCCTGCCTTCATTAGTTAATTCGTTCTGCCTGAAGCAGTAAGCTTGTGATGCTTAAGAAAAAAATCAGAAAACCAGTAGCTCAGGAGACCCTCAGAAGCTTTGATCATTTGTTCACTCATGCTAACCTACAAATCTTGCCATTTTTTGCTTTGAAAATTCTTGCTATAAATTCCTGTAGGACTCTCAGGCTCTGCTGCTGGGGTCCTTTCAGGTGAACTTCTCATAAACATTTTCGGTCTCAGGTTGCTGTAGAGAGTTCTCCAAAACAGCTGAATGTCATGGAATAAGCACATTAATCAGAGATTCAGAGCTTCTCCATATCATTAAGAGACCAAAGATGTAAATAAGCTCAGCATTTTTGACTTGTAATTTCATAAGAAAATCAATGACAGTGTTCATTTCTTCATAAAATGATCACTTATCATTTGTCCTCCAGTAACTTTATTAAGTCATGGTTTAATAATTAAGAGTATCTTGCATCTATTATTCATCTTAAAAAGATCAGATGCTAAATCTCAGATGAAAAGAAACTTAATATTTTTGAAAACTCCATGCATATGATCTAGAAACAATATTGATTTAGTTAGCCTGGTTAGTGCTAATAGCAATAAATACTACCGGGGAAACAAAAAAGAAGTTAAAAAAAATTTCTTCCTCCTCCAAGTAATAAACTGCATCATTGATCTTTTTGTTCAAGAGCTATCTCCATGAGATTCACACATTTCCCAGCAGAGCCACTGCTTTCAAATTAGGCAGTTTATTGGAATTTAAGCTAATTTGTAATTTAAAACTATTCATGACAGCATTAGGATTATTTTATTTACTGGATGACTGGAAAGTTAATATTACAACCATGAGTTTCTCAAACTCTTTCCAGAATAATAATCACACTGTAAAATCCTGAATATAACTGTCTTAAAACATGTGTTAGTAAAATTCACAACTCCAGACAGAGGCACATTCTCCAACATCACTGTTAGAGAGGATTTATTTGTGATATCCATCTATTAAAACATCAGACTGAGGCCAGTTGAGGAGAGCAGCATTAGGAGTCAGAAATTCCAGTGTTGTCCTTGTTATACCTTTGCTTGAACCTCAAGAGAGAAAGCTGTCTTTTAAGGTCTTTTAAACATGCAGAGTGCTTCAGGCACTGCAGGTGCCCCTGCAGCCATTAATCATAAAATATTCTATTCTGAAGTACTAAAAGAACAAGGATTTATTAGTGCTTTATTCTGAGGATGTACAAGACTGACTTTTTTGGGAAGCCAACACTCCAGATCCTCTCATAAACCTACCCAAGCAGTATGTGACCTTTCAAAAATGTGTGCTTTGCTAAAGGTTACACGTCCTGACTTTCCCAGACCTGTCAGTGGAGAGGAATTTGACTGACTCAGCAGTTGAATTCTGAACCTTGGAAAATCACCTTCCTTTCTTGGTTTCAATCTCCTTGCCAGCTCCTGGTGACTGCATGACAAGTGTATAGTTGATAGAAGAGTGGAATAATGGTTTATGTTGAAAGGGACTTAAAGGTCACCTCATTCCAGCCCCCTCCCATGTGCAGGAACCAGGAACATCTTCCACCTGACCAGGCTGATCGGGGCCCCATCCAACTTGGTGTCAAACATTCCCATCCTTCAAAGCCTCCCTGCTCTGGTCCTGTGCTCAACTCTGTTAGAAGCAGGGGAGATTTTTTTTTTTTCCTTTGATACTATAATCACCAGACCCAAATTTCCAAAAGCCTGTGCTGAGCTAACCATCCAACCAGTTATAACGTCACAGCTGCCATTAGAGCTCAGAAGCTGTTTTCCTTAGAAGAGCAGAACTTCTCTACATAGCAGATCCAGCTGATGTAGCTCCCAGTTCCAGCAATACTCTTGCCCCTCAGGTCACCTGCTGGAAGTGTTCGGGCAGCTGTCCACTGAGATGGGTTGGGCAGCTGGTCTCATTTAAAAATAACAGTGTGAAAACCAAAATTATTAATAGGCAGGGTTGGTTCTCAGGCTGTTCTCAAACCATTGCCTCTCTGACTCACTACAGAGTCCCAGGGGCTGGAGGTGAACAGCCTATGACTGACACTATTCCTCGTGTCTTTCTGATAGTGGCAGAAAACATGTGGGTGTTTGCAAAGCCACAAAAAAAACAGGGTGCCACAGCTCTGGTAAAGGTCTCCAGACTGAAATTCAGAAGATTCTATTAACAGCTCACTGGTTCCCAGGAAGAGCTTATTTAACCAGATTATTTGTCCTCACTGCCCACATTTCAATGTTCACATATTTATCTTTTCCCTGCACGTATTCTATTGCTACCCAATGGGTCCAGCTAATTTTTGCAACATCCCACATGCACACGTATTTTTCAGTAAGTGGCAGCCAGATCCACATGACTCATCCTCAGAAATTATCTTTCTCTACAAAGCTCCAGCGGGTACAAAATTCCAGCCATCTCCTAACAACCAGCCCCGTTGCTGAGTCCCTCTGGTAAGTGGTTGCTTCAGTCATACATGTGGCAATTAGCGGTGGTGGAGAAAGAGCCTTTTATGCACAATTCCCAGCTGTGAGCAGAGCGATTCTGGCTCTTGGCTGAGCTTACTGACACTCTGCTCGTTTCCCCCTCCACACACGGGAACGGAGAAGATGATGAGGTCTGTGTTAAAAATTCAGCACGGGCTCAATGCTGTTTTCAGCAGAGATTCAGTGAGGCTGCGGCAATATTCATCCTGTTCCATGCGACTAAATCACAGTATAGGTAAATAAATATGATCTTATTAGCTTCCCAGAGGAAGCAGTCTGCAAAATAGCGGCAATACAGAACTACTACATCTGCAGGGAGTAAAGTTCTGCCTGTTTATGAGACAAGTAAGAAAGAGAAACACCTTTTTTGTGTGTGCATGACACACAATAATTTCTAATTCTTCTTTCTTCCCTCTCTTCCCAGCTCATCACACCCCAGAACAAGGAAGGCTTTTTAGCCCCTTGTGTCGGACAAAAATTTTCTTTTATTTCAAAATTATTCGTTTATTTCAAATATTTCTCTTTTTTTTCTCCAAGGCATTGTCTACACCAAGGCTGTGCAGGCCAGCAAGCACTGGTTATAACTGCAGGGGGAATAATCAATAATTTCTGTCCTGCCCCTGGTCATGGTCACACTGAGCCATGCTGGGCTCAGCACCAGCCAGGCTCCGCACCCACCTTTGATCTCTCAAAGGTGCCCTCACAAGGGTTGATGGGACACCCCACAATCTGCAGAGACTTAGCACAGAGCAGACATCAAAGGTCACACAGCAGTGCCCCATTGAAAAAGCCTTGTCCCATAGGGTAGGAATCAGATTTACCAATATTGAACAATCGATACAAATCCTTTGAAGGTTTGATCTGAAGTTCAATGATGGCACTGGGTGATTTATTTTTTAATACTTTGCACCTTGTCCTGTCATCACAATTTCTTTTAAGCCCTGGCTGCCCTGTATAACAATCAGCTTTAATGGGTACAATCAGGTAAAAAGGATGTTAATTTCCACAAAAATATGGCTAAGTATTTAAAGTGTCCTTGAATAAAATTAATAAAAATAAATAGAGAAACAAATAAAAAGAGGGAGTGAATTACACTGAAAACCACTTGCACTTTAAAAATATAATCCTATTGACGTCCATAGAAATTAAATCAAATGGAGAACACTGAAATGAAAATTACCCTTTCATCTACACAAATTATTGGAAAGTAGTTAGAGAAGGTGATTGTTATGCAAATGTAGATCCAATGCAGTCACAAGGCTGGGAGTATTTTCCAAGAAGGCATGTTAACTCTTTCTAACACATTATATCTGCTTTGTCCAGAAGCCCCTGAGTCTGGCTTTTCTAATCATCCCCATGTGCTTTGACAGAAATATTTACAGTTATGAATATTCACACACAAATATATTTGATGTTTTTCACGAGTTACAAATGTGGTTGATGAAGAAATGGGTTTTAATGTATATAAGCTTTTGTAAAACATTTAATGTGCTGGCACGTGGTACTTGGATTAAAAAATAGAATATACACAAAAGCAATATCTTGTTGAAAGTGAGCTCAAATGTAGATGACATACTTGAGAGAGTAAGAGGTTAACACAACATGTCTGGGGGAAGTTTATTCACTTGTTTTATAAAATGTTCAGAAGCCACAAGGGATAGGTTTGTACTAACAGAGATGAAGGAATGACCTGTATCCCAGAGAGACAGAGAAGCTGATACCCCTGCACACGTGCCAGGCTTCCTGCAGCCTTGGCTAAGGGTATGGGGGCAGAAATGGCCACAGATCCCAAATTATCACTTGTCAAATGCACAACTGCCTTGTGGGCCATCTCTAACTCTGTGGTATGAATGAGTACCACTTGGAGGAGGCTGAGAGAGAGAGAGTTGCATCACAGCCACCAAGCAAGGCTGTCTGCATGCAGAGAGAAGGCTTTCCTGGCTTCCACCTGCTGGAGGTCTAACATGAGCCTCTGGAGTCAAAGCAGAGGAAAATCATGCCGAGGGAGAGCTTGGTGACAAGTGATCCAGCCACAGCAACAGCAGAGCCACAGCTCTGTTCAGTGACAGCTCCCACGGGTCTTGCTGATGGATCAGCTGCAGTCCTTGACACCAATGTTCTTCCATTGTCCTCACCTTCTGTGCGCCCTCACTGCTCAGCCCTAAACCATCCCGTTTCTTGTGGTGCACAGTCAGCTGCCAGGGTAGCCTAGCCTTCCCAGAGTACCCACCTCCCTCACATAGCCAGGAAAACCCTGTTGCACCAGGCTGTTGGCTGTGCCTGCCCCACTCCTGCCATTCATAGCACCATGTCTGGATATTTGCTATTTGCCCTTTCTCAGTTTCTCCATACCCTCTAAAAAGTGCCAGAAAACCAAATACGCTGCAGCTGCTTTTCTTAGAATTCACTGTTATCAGGAAAGACTCAAAGGACCTCAATATGAGTGCATGCAAGAGGAGGTTAAACGGTGAAGTTGTTCTAATTCATGCAGACATGATGAGAACATCTGGTAATGGAGGGACTATTAATCAACAAAAGGCATAATGAGACCTGAAGGCCAAAGCTGGAGCTGGATAAATTAAAGCTAAAAATAAGGCACAAAACAACAGCTATGAAGTTTATTGGGCAATGGAGAAATTTTCTGAGAATAGGGGGGTTTTTTTGCTCAAAGTCTTCCTAAAGGCTATAAGATTTAAGGGCTGGGTGACTTTCTAGAATAAATTCTGCCCCTCACTAAGGGTTTACAGGCTTTAAGTTATGATTGAGGCTGCTTGTGCCATTCACAGCATCCAATTAGCCCATGAAAGTTTCCCTTTCCTGAGGAAAATGCACTCCTATGGAAGTGAGGGGAGTATAAACTCGTGTGTGCATTAGGAGTTAAACCCTGCATCACTGTCTGATGCACATGCCCTTTATCCTCGCCTGGGATTTGATTGTGCATCTTGCTAAAGAATTTTCACTTCTATTTAAAGCCATGGGTAGAGATGCTCACGAGCCACATGCTATATCCCTGGGTTACAAGCACACGAATTTCAGATTGAGCCTGGAATAAATGGATCTATGACGACAAAGGCTCAGGAGTGAGATTAATTTAAATTACAGGGACAGCAGCTGAGCATTTTCTAAACAAAAGACTGCTGGAACAAATATTGACACGTTTAAAAGCTAGACAGAAGGAATTCAAGAACACTGAGTGTGTTCATTGTACTTGCTAAAAGCATGCCTCACTCCTCATGCCATCTTAATCAGGCAGCAATACACAGAATTAAGACACACTTCTCCCACCAGACTCTCTTCTCTGTGTGCCTCTGCTTCTGCTCCATCTGTAACTTTTCCCAGCATAAAGAGAAATTGCCACACAGCAGAGGAATTATGCAGATTTTATTTTAAGGTGAGGGAAGGCAAGGATTCTAGCTCCATATGAGCTAAACAAGGGACCTACTCCCACACGGAGGGATAATCACAGAAATGCTCCTGCTGGTGACAGCACACTGTGTATCTGACCTGTACTTCAGCACACTTTTCTGTTACCAATGCAACGTACCTGAAACAAGCAACGAAAATTACGCAAATTCAGTTTAGCCCTCCAGTTTGGTTTTTGCTTTGTTTCAGCACCAGTTGTTAAAAAAACACGTGATTTTTCCTACCCATTGAATTTATTTCTTGAATGTCATCCCAGAGGGGAGTTAGAACTGTGTGAAAGCCTTAAATGGATCCATAGTTAGCCAAAAAAAAAAAGCTCTGTAACATAAAACATGTGCAATGTTTTTATTAACATTACAAAATAATTTTTTGCTTTCTGTCTATCACATACCTACTCAAATCCCAGCACCTGAATCTTCCCAAAGGGGTCCATGGCATATGAGAATACCCATTTCCAAAGCATGCCTTTGGTGGGGTAAGGAACAGCACTGAAACCCCTTGAGCCCACAAAGCTGGATCTCTCAAGTGCCTGCTCAAATCTCCCCCATCCTGTCCTGAAGCCACAGCCCTGCACACATTTGCTTTCCCAGTGTTGGCAGCTGCCTCTGCAGTTCATGTAAGTGGTGTTGCAGCTCAATGCACTGCCAGGCAGGATGGCTCTTCCTGCTCGCTCCATAAATAGGCAGTTTTGAAGTAGGAAATAAAAAAATCTCCTAAAAACTTGGCCTGAGATGAGCTTTATAAGGAAAAAAAAATAAACAAACGGGNAAAAAAGAATCTACAAAAATTTCAATCTGAGCTGTGCTTTACCCATCTGGGGCAGCTTCAGCTTTTCATCCAACATCAAAATATAACGTGTCAGTATGAAAAGCCAAGGTTGCTTTTTTGAGGAAAAACACACAGTAACATGAAAATTAACTATGTGGACAATTTTGGAGTGAAGCTTTTTCAAAATGCTGAGGAAAGGCAGGTTTTTAACATTCCTTCTCTTGTCCTCTGGCAGAATCTGTTCCCTAAGTTCAATTGAAATTCACAAGTAATTTCTCTCCTCCCCACGTTCTCAAGAAACCCTTCAGCCTTGTGAATCTGCTACTCACAAAACAGACTTGAAAGGCTTAAAGTGCATAGGAGTTCTACTGTTCAGAGCTGAAATAATATAAACAGGAAGAAGTTACAAAAAAGAAAGAAAATTACTTTTCCCGTGGTCAGGTAATCATAGGAAAAAGGGGAGCATTTTTTAACTAAAAGAGGAGAAATTAGGTCAGATGTTAGGAAGAAATTCTTTACTCAGAGAGTAGTGAGGCACTGGGACAGGTTGCCCACGGAAACTGTGGATGTCTCATCCCTGGAAGTGTTCCAGACCAGGCTGGAAGGGGCTTGGAGCAAGCTGGGATAGTGGAAGGTGTCCCTGCCCATGCCAAGGGGTGGAACATGATGGCCTTTAAGATTCTGTAATAACTAGGCTCTCTGCAATGTAGTAGTCCAAATAAAAGCCCAGGTGTTCCCCTGACAGGATTTGAGCCCTCAGCCAGGGGTTTCCAACAGTGTTTTTTTAGATGGTCTCATGGAACAAAGGATTAGGGTGGAGCTTCCTCTCCTTTTCCCGTTCCTCCCTACATTTTTTCCAGTGTTACAAAAGAAAGGACATCTGTGACACCAGAAAAGGGGTGATGGAGGGGAATGGCTCCTCTGTCCTCACAGCTGCACCTCCTCACCCCCCTGGCAGCCTCCTCTCAAGATGATGGCCATCAGGTACACTCTGTGCCCATCCATATCAATAGATCTACTGCCCATAAGGAGCAAATCCTGCTCGTGCAGGAGCTGGGACACTGAGTTTAATCTCCGAGTTCGTATTCCTCAATTAACTTTAATATTCCCTGGGGTTGTCATGCCGACAGACCCACGGCGCCGTTCGGATGATGACTCTGCTCCTCTGAGCAGCAACTGCTCCTCCTCATGATTGCCCAACTCCAGGCCAGCCACTGCCTGCTGCAACCTGGCAAAGCCTTGCTGAGGTCAGCAGAGCTGGGCTGAGGATCTCCTCTCCTGGCTGCAGCTCTGCACCTGCAGTTCACGGGCTGCACCCTCGGACAGCTGCCAAGGGTTCCACTGGAGAGCAGATCCCTCCCACCAGGAGCCCTCAGCTCAAACAGGTCACTGCAAGCCTTTGGAAGGAACAAGGAAACCACACCAGCGCTGCCAAGTAAGAGGAAGAAATGCCATACAAAAAAAAATCGGTATTTTCAATCAATGAGCACAGTAAACTCTAAAATTCATCTTGTCTGGACCGCTGCTCTTCTCAGAAGGTGGCAATGCTGCCCAGACCATGCTGCATGATCAAAGCAGCACCTGGGCTACCCTGGGGCTTGCAGTGCCCGATGCCAAGTGACAAACACGAGTAGCAAAGAGCCCAGGTGTCCTCTAATCGTTGACTGATGGCTTTATTTCATGAAAGAGACTGAATCAAATTCTCTTCCAAGTAAGTCCAACTGACACGGCAAGGAGTGATCCTGGGGAGGGCTTTAGGCTGCTAGAGAAGTAAAAAGTGCTTGTTGACATTTTTCAGAGAAACGTTGCCAGAAATCTGGGCTCTCACCTAAACAGAAATTGTAGTACAAAGTATCTCTAGTCCATAAAAATTTGAATTCTGACTAAAAGATGAAAGCCACAAAAATCTGAAATGTTCTACCAGGCTACTCCCCAGCAGTTTAAATTTGGGGCTTGAAGGGAAATCTAAGGTTCTTCCCAGCTAATTAATAGAGCCCCCTTCAATAAATAGATTCAGCTAAATATTCAGAGCATGTACAATTTCTGTCCATGTCCCTCTTCCAGGGGCTCTGGTTCAAATTCAGCAGCTTCAACAGGAGCCTCACCAACTTGCAATTGAATAAGCCTGGTGATAATTCAATGATAACATAACGTGCTCTCCAGCAGGGGGGAAGGCTCAGCAATGAGACCTGAAACAATGGCTGTCATTTGGTGGTTCTGGGCATCCAGGCCTCACACAAGCCAAAAAGGGAAGCCACAGTGGCATTAGGGGAATGCCACAGTAGGCAAGAGCAGACTGGCGACTGGTTGTCCTCCTGCTCCTCCTCCAGTCCTCAAGCCTGGTAATTTTCTACTCTGATAGCTGAACAGAGAGTTACATGGGAATTCAACTTGAATCAAGGCTGAATCAAATCATGTAGAACCCCATCAGCAATGGCAAATAATTTCTGGTCTAAAGAATTATTCTAATCATTTTATAATGAAGTAAAGAATACAGTGAATTTGGGAAAATGTTTGTTTTGGCTACTATGACAAGATTTTAAAGGAAAAGTTGTGAAAATCCGTCATTGTTCCAACTGCAATCCAGTTCCATAAATCATTTGCAAAGAAGCACCTGAGTCTACCCCACCACCTGGTTTTCTAACCCGTGGGACAATTACAAAATAAATCCCCTAGGCAATTTAAAATCTGTCTGGAATAGTCTGGTGTTTTCCAAGATTATGACGGAAAGAAGTGTATAGAAAAACTGCTCATCAGCAAAATGACAACAGCTGGCCAATTTTGCTTTTGAATGTATATCAGCACTGCTGGCCTTTGTCAGACAGACTGCAAAGCGTGAGTGGAGGCTCTTTTTAAATGTGCTTGTTTCCACTGGCAACCAATGGAGCAAAAGGACAATCAGATTTAATCCATTGATCTCAATGTGCCATGTTCAAAGTAGTTTTCTTTAAATGATTCAAGAGTCAAAAGGAGGGTGAGAAAAGTGAAGCAATAAACTGTAATGGTTCTCATGAACTGCTATGAATGAACTGTTTCATAGTTTAATTTTGTTAGGAACTTCTGAGCTTTTCATATTTTCATCAGATAAAATCTTTTTTTTTTCCAAGCGAAGCCACAAAACTTAAATGCAGTCTCCAATCCCTTTGTTTGGATGCTGATTTTTCAACTCAGTTTTCCCCAGAACTGCAAATAATCAAAATACCTATTCCTGTCTAAAATGCCATCTGCATTTTTCTTAAATAACTCTCTGTACATGAATCATCTGTATCTTTACGCTGTTGCCAAAACGACGTAAAAACCTTCCACCCAAATTGGAAATGCAATGAGCCTGGGTGACATTTGCAAAGAACGCCTCCTCAGAATAGTTTTCCACCTAACCTTTAATAAGTGTATTTTCCATATATTTATTAATGTCAGTAGAAGAACACAATGTTCTGGGATAAAATATTTACGGAATTTCTGTGTCTTTGTTGCGTAGGGCCCCCGGTTCCAGGAACCATTCAGAGGCTTTTAAACTGTTCACCATGTCACTCCTGTCAAGTGGCACTTTTCAAGTGCTGAGCTCTCTGTCCTTTTTTTTTTTTTTTTGCAGTGCATTAATGCACACTGGCATGGTTTTTCCTTGAAATTTAAAGTGACTTGTAACAGCACCACAGAACACATCCACCTCACAGACCTTACATTACTTTTGCTTGATTTAATTTTTAAACAGGTCTAAATCTTTGTTTATCCTGTTCAGACTCCTCAGCTTCCAGTTCAGCATGTTTAGGGCAGCTCCTGACTCACAACCAGCATGGAATCAAGCCTCTTATTTTGTCTTCCATGCTGCTTTCCTGTTGATATTTCTCCACCCTGTATTAACAATCGTGCTGTTTTTTAATTTTGCCTATTCATTAGCAAACAGGCAAACACGTAGTGGTGTTTTTTTCTGCAGGAGCTGTAGCATGCTCTGATGCCCCAGTGGCACTTTTTGTGAGTGTGGTACTTCTCCAGGTTTATTTTACCCCATTCCTGGGCAATGTCCAGTGAGTTTGTTACAAGGAATGTGAGTAGAAAGGGAAATCCTTACATCCTGTAAGTTTCTTTGCTTTACTTGCTTCCCTCTGATTTCCCATTACTGTCTTAACCCTTATTTTTTTCTGTTTCCTTCCATGATTCCTTTTAAGCTGCTTCACAAATGCACATTTCAATAGACTACACTATATTTCTTCATACCTCTCAGGGGGAAAGAACATAAAGTAAACAAAACACTTGCTCTTTGATGAGAGAAAAGTTTGTCTCATGTTTTCCAAGCCACCACCTTGTGATGCGATTTCACTAGCTGGGAATTTGACATGATAGCCTAAAGTGAGAGTAGGATGTGCGCTGCCAGCCCACACTGTTCTCAGAGCCTGCAAACCAGTTCCAGTTCCTCTTTGAAACAGATCTGTTGTTTCAAGTGTTTGTCAATATTCATAGCCTTTTCTCAGCAGTTGCACAATTCTTCACTTTTAATGAGGAGGTTGAAACGTTGGTAAACAGGTTGAGGAAGGTGTAAGATAACAAAAAGGTCAGACTGAGCAAAGATTGCACTGCATTAAGGAGGAATGTAAAATGATTCTTCGTGACTTTTTCAGTTAAAAACAATGAACCAATCCAGATTTCTGCATTCTTGGGAAAGACAGTAATTCTGTGCTGGACTGAGGGTGGGATGTGATACTGATACACATGAAAAGCAGGTCAGGAAAACATTAAATACATTGCAAAGTGCTGATCAAAACATCCTTTCAAACATTCACTGCTGGTAAGAGAGCAAGAACAGGAGATCAAAGTTCAAGCAGGTTTTTAATTAGATGCCTTGCTTACTGTGGTATGTCAGGCCCAGGGTAAGAAGAAACTTTTCTCATCTGCAGCCATGCTCTACACAGCATTTTATCTCCTCAAGCATGTTAGAAATTGGTGCAGAGGGAAGCTGACACAGAAATAGAAACCTGAAACAGCACAGAGGCACTCAGGGTCCTGACATTGCCTCTCCCCACGCTGGGCACAGCCAGGCTCTGATCCCAGGCTGAGGTCACCTACCTTTTGGAGACAACATGCTTTTTCATTTGTTTTGGATCCTGGCAGAGCACAGCTCCCAGGTTCACTGTGGTTTGCCCCAAAGTAAACAAGCCCAAAGGTGAAAATAGAGGTGTCAGAGCTGGACTTCAAGAGATGGGACCAGGACATGCAAGGCCACAGCACATTGCTGCTCTAGCAATAAGGTTTAACATCCTTCTTTCTTCTCTCATACTAATTAATTTTTGACTCTGAGGAGGAAGGATGACTATTCATTTTATAAGATTAAACAACAGATCAATGAGGGGAAACTATGATTCATTCAATACTTGACGACAGATTAAATAAAAAGGATCATTCTGGGTCTGCTCTAAAGTATAAAATTAAAAGATAAAAGTAGATGTCTAGGGAGATATAAAATCACAGCAGTTTTCCTCCCTTTCCTCCTTTTCTGTCTCATTAAAACAGAAATTACAAATGATTTTATTACCCTGTGTTCCGCAGACAAGCATCATGATGGTGAACAGTAAAGCCATTATTTTTAGTGAAATTCATACAGCTGTAAGAATACAAATGTAAAAGTGAAGCAAAGAAAACTTTCAGGAGAAGATTGTTGTATTCTACATAAGCCTCAAAACATTGCTGTCTGAGTCACTAAACTGAGATCTAGCAGAGAAGGAGGCAGCTCCCCCAAGTATTTTACAGCTCTGTATTTTGCAAACCATAAGCCAGATTTTCTGTTCTTCTCATCTGCTGTCCTTCAGCCAACTCTGTTGCTAGATCCACTACACAACAATTTGTCAGGGGCTTGAAGTTATTGCAGCTTTTCCATGCTTGTTGGAGAGATTATCAAACAGATACCCAGTCAGTCTGCTGACTGCTCAGAGTTTTGGGCTCACAGAGAACAGGTAGCCTTTTCTGGAAATATTTGTGGCTTGATGAGCCAAATACCATATCAAATAGGAGACTGTCTACTGTTTTGGAGGTGGTCTGTTCAGCTGGAGGGGGCCAGGGATTTTCCCTCTTGAAAGTCAGGAGCTTGCTACACAACTGCTCTTGATCTTCTCAACTCCACACAACTCATATCCACAAGACAGAGCCTATTGAAAGAGGAATATAACAGTGAATACCTCTGAATTATAATCATTAGGCTCCAGCTGTTTTCATTATCCTCTGATAGGGATAGAAACCAAACACACTCAATTTCAAACATAAGGAAATTCTTCTTGTTCGTGGCAATGACTTTTAAAATGTGTCTTGCATCGGGGTATAGAAATAGTAAAAATGTGCCTGCTTGCTTCTGTGAAAAGCCAAGTATTGTGCAACACAATATTGAATTTCAGTAATTAGTTGCATGCTGCCAAATTCAGCTGTGGTTTTCCTGAAATGTTAGCAGTTGTTTCAGCTAGTCCTTATGGCTCTGCCTCAAAGCCCTGAAAGGGATGGATCCTTAAAAATGGATCAAAATCTCTCTGTTGACTTCAAGTGGTCTTAAAGCTGATCCTCACTGTCAGGGAGCCTGCTGAAAAAAAAAAAAATTGGGGGACCAAGAGTCTAGTTTATTCACAGAGGAATGGAAATGAGAGCTTTGGAGTACAGCATTCATTAAAGTATCAATTAAAAATACATGACGTTACAACTACTGCTACTAAGAGAGAAAATACATGCAAAAATAATCTCTGGTCATTGAAGCAGTCTGAGGAATTTCTGGTAGCTTTGCTGTCCAAAGCCAGCTGGAATTGGAGAACTGGAAATGTGTTCCTTTTCCCTGCAACTGAAGTAAAATAATGTCTCATCAAAATGTTCTGCAGGTGGTAGATTTCTTTTGAACAGTAATCTCAGGAGAGAACTGAAATAGTTTGATTTTTTTTAAATGTTACTTTGGTGCTTCATGGGAATGGAAGCTTGGCTTCTTTACCCTTCCAGTCTCCTATTAGAAAAAGCAGCAGCCAGACCTGGAAAAACATGCAGGTAAAGAAACGTGATCCCAGTGCTGTAACCAGACCTGGAGAGCCAGGAAAGCGTATGGGAGTGAAGGAATCCCACCCCCCACCCCCCCAAAAAAAAAAAAAATCAAACAAACAAGAGAATTAAAAAAAAAGGAACCAAAGAAGTAGATTTTTGAGCTGAAACAGTGGAACCAACAGTCCTGGAAACTGCAGGGGAATTGTGTCTCTGGAGGCTGGAGTGCTGCGAGCCCCAGCAGGACACACCCGGAGCTGCCCCTTGGCTCTCTCCCCCTCAGGGCTCCCTCTGCTGTCTCACTTTAGATGCACTGAGAGACAGCCTGCTTTGGAAAGCAGCTGCTGAATACTTGGAGGCAAAACCAAACCCTTACTCTAACGAGCAAACTTGTATAAAAGACACGCTAATTCACTTTTAGTGGTAGTGCTGACTTTAATTATGGGACTTGGATTACATTAACAGATATCCAGATACCTGAGCAACTCATCCAAGCTGCAGGATCCAAACCCATCCAAGCTGCAGGATCCCTCTGTTACAATCAGCATGTGCTGCTGTGTGGCTTGGAAACCTGCACACATCTCCTCAGTCTGTGAATTCGTGTCCAGTTGAGCACAAAGAAATGCTGCAGCTCAGTGAATCCTGCCTGGGAGAGCAACTTTGGGCAATTCATGGAAAATTTTGTTTTCTGTAACTTCTTGTCCCTGGAAGTAAACTCACCCCTCCTTGATAGAGTGAGAATAGCTGTGGAAACACAAAAGTGCAGCAGCACTGGCACTTGGTAGGGATTCCAGAAAAAAACAATTCAGGGAATGAATAAACTCTTTTTTCTGTATCCATAGCAGAGGCAAAAAGAAGCCAACAGCAGAGAGGATTCCTGGAATCTGAGGAGAAGTCACATGAATAAATAATATGTGACTTCTGACTCCTTGGAGCCCTGAGACTTGTGGTCAAGAATTTTTCTGAACAAGCAAGAAGAAATCCATTCCATTGTTTTGATTAAGATGTGAATGGCTGCATTTTGAGTACTGCAAAATGCTCAGGGGTCTGTTGCCTCTACTGGCACAAATCTATGTCGAATGTCCATGGTCCAAGCTCTGAGAATGGGTGCATAAATTGCAGGGGTGTCCCCAGAGAGCAGGGTGAGGCTTTGTTTGGAGGGTGAGGGATCACTGGACCAGAAGACCCCATTTCCTTGAAGAGGTGAGAGAAGTGACACCTGCAAGGAGATTGAGAGTCCAAAGAGGTGCTGCTGAAATTATTTACAACTATAATAGACTGACCACAGCTGAGCAGGGAGAACTTTCCTCAGTACTGATCTTACTCATGGCTTTATGACAAAACATACCAAAGTGCTAGAACAGTGGTAGAAAACTCAGGGAAAGAACAGAGCATGGCCATGATTTTGAGAGCAGGAACTGTAATTGATTGTGCCTCTTGGACTGATTAAACATCACCACCTTGTTAGCACCTTAACAAGCAGAAAGCCAAAAAATAAAATTTACAATTTCACATTAGGTACACTTGTACCGTCTCTGTCCTGGGAACAGATACACCACACTGAGACTGTTAATCTCTGTGTCTGCTGCCTGAGGAGTTAAAACTGCCCTGGTGGATCAGTCAATCTAAATGATTGAAGCTGCCAATGCAATGCCATAAATCTGTAAAAAAATAATCCTTGAGGTTAGAGTTTATCAGCTTCAGGTTTGCCTGAACTGGGAGCAGCCTCTCACACCATCAAACAGCTCACTACACACTCCGTAGCCTCAGAACACCAAGACCGTAAAGAACTCTTTCCAAAATCAATTATAATCTACACTTTTCAGCCAAACATTTACTCCTGCAGTTGGGAAGGGAAGGGATTAGCCTTTCCCTATGCCAGCAGTTTGCCTTGCATTGAGGAAGATAGCACAGGTCTAGTAAATCATGAACGCGGTGCAGTGCCAGCCATGTGGAGGTTGAGAGTCAAGTTTATTGATGTTGACCCAAGGGAGTCACTCCTGTCACAGTCTGTGAACCAAACAAAACGAGGAACTTTGCCCGTCAGTTCATGCAGGCATTCCTAACTCTCACAGGCAGAGCTCTTCCCCTGCACAGGGAAACACATTTCTAAGCTGACACCCGCGGCAGCCTGGGGGGTATTTCATAGCCAGGCTATTACAGCCTTTGGAATGGAAATAGGGGTGGTCATTAACAAAGGCAGCACAAGCACAGGCACTGCAGAGGAGCATTACAAACCATCCAGGGTGTGAGAAGAATATATAGAAATATACTGATGTAAATATAGATTGATAGGGATAAGAAACAGTACAGATATGTAGATTATAGATTATAGATATAGATAGATATAGATCATAGATATTGATATATAGATATAGATATAGATAGATATATAGGTAGATGTAAATATAGATATAGATCTAGATGATATAGATAGAGATAGAGATAGAAATAGATAGATATAGATAGATATAGATATAGATGATATAGATATAGATAATGATATAGATATAGATATAGATATAGATATAGATATAGATATAGATAGATTAGATATAGATATAGATAGATATAGATAGCAGCTCCTGATATAGAAAGAAACTCTTTCCAGCACATCATTGCAGATTCTGGGTGGAGGAAGTGGATTTACTCACCAAAAATCTTTTCTAATACCAGCTTCAGGAGTTTGACTTTACAGTCCTTGCACAATGGATTCCCAAACCATTTACTTCACAGGCTTTCATGGGGAGTGCCTCATAGTGCATTTTCCAGCTTTAGGGATCCCATGCTGAGGTCAAACTGTGTATTGTCCATTCCTCTGCCTCCCTGACTCAACCTTGGGGTGCATAAAGTCCTATCCCCAATGACACCAGCTTTTAGCAGGTTTTATTTTGTAATTAATTGCTCTTCTCACAGAGCTTAGCTGGTAGAGTAAATTAAAGCTTTGGGGCTGAGCTATTTTTAAAATCAGCCAATATTCAATAACAACCTTTTAAAATTTTATTTGCAGTAGCAGAGTAATTCACCTTCTTGTATTTTTAAATCCCACTCACAAGTCTTCACCTGTCTGATGCAGGAACTGGAGGATTTTTGTTGTTCAAGTTAATCTCAGAAACTCAGGTAATCAAGTTCCCACAGCACTGGGTAGAGCCAAGGAGACTTATACTGATAATTTAAAGGCACCATGCTGATCTGTAATAAAATCTGGGCTGTCAGGAGTTCAGAAACTAAATCAACAAGATAAATCACAGCAGATTCTTTAAGTTAATCTGATACATAAAAGATGTCCTAGATATGAACTTTTATACCCAATTTGAATCCCTTACACTGCAAAAACATTAAAAATCATTGGAACATGTCTAACTTTAGCATTTTATCCACTGTAATAATTGCAAATAAACATCTGTAACGATACTTCTGTAACAACAAAATCCCAATGACATTGAACATTATTTATAACAGAATGATGTAACCAGATTGATTAATATCTACAGAGTCATTTCTTCACTTTATACCCCTCTTGGAACACAAAGAAGCTTTATGAGGCTGCATGTTTGTTTGGGACACTCTGTGGCCTGGTTTGCAAGATGCCGAACACCCACTTGCCTCACTACAGTCCACAGGGACACCTAAGTCCTTGCAACATCCACCCTTTTAGGCTCCCTGTTTGTGTTTTCCTCCCTCAGATTCCATTTGGCACTGGAGCCAAACAACTTGCTTGAAGGGCAAGAAATGAGAAAAGAATGAGAAGCTGAAAAAGCAGAGTCTCTCTCATCTCCAACACCCCTTTTCTCTAATTTATTCTTACTCTGTTTTCTTAACCCCACTGCCCAGAGGAAGTCACAAAAACCCCAAAGTAGCAGTCTGATGCAGGTCGTCACACACACACAAACACACACTCACACTTTGATTAGAAGGTATGAACTAAGAATTAAGTTTATTTAAAAGAACCAGACTCTATTATACAGTATTTCTACAAAGGTCAGGGACTGGGGGAGAAGGCTGACACCTCTCCCCATCCTATTGGTTAAGACAACTGTCTATTAGCTGTCTATATCTTTAAGAACAAGAATGAAAACTTTCCCTGAAACTACAATAACATTGGCCAGTGTTTACAGACCAGAGCCTGAGAAAGAACCTAAAACATGAAACCGTGAAACAGAAGAGAAGGCTGAAAAAATCAGGGCGACAGCATTCAATACATCCACATGACTTCTGCAGCAGAGAAAAGCCCAGGGTTTTCTAATGACACCCAGAGAGCCCCTGTGCCTCTGAAGATGATGCTTTTCAAACTAAGGGCTGAAACATTGGCTCCTCATCCCAGAGAAGCTGTGGAGGTCCCATCCCCAGAAATGCTGAAGGCCAGACTGGATGGGGCTTGGAGCAACCTGGTCAGGGTGTCCCTGCCCATGGCAGGGGGTTGGAAGTGCATGATCTTTAAGGTCCCTTAAGCAGATGACCAGGTGTTGAACTTTGCTACCTGCTCTGCAAAAGTTTATTTTGGCACAAGCAGTTTGTGTCACACAATCCCTCAGGCCACTTGTTACACCTCTTAAAATGCTGTGGCCCCAGTTTTCCCTCAGCTGATGCCACAAGCCTGTGATTCCTACCAACTTTTAGCACAGGGTGTGGGTATACCCAGCAGTGCAAACTGATCCAAGCAAATCAGGAAACAGCTCTTCACATGTGATGTACCATCCCTGTTTTTATACTGAATCGGCAAAGGCTTTATTTAACCTACAGGCAGGTACTAGAGAGAACAGCAAGGTCACAGAACCAGCGAGGTCAGGTTTTGGGTCCAGGGATTCAAGGTGGTGGAGTCACATCAAGACAGTGCAGCTGTGAAACCACTGAAATCGTGCATGTCAGGGGGCAGGGATAAATCACTGCAGGCAAAGCAATCACTAGAAAGGAAAACAATATCCTGAAATTAAAATACCCCAGATAAGAAAACATAAATGCTCCAATCCAGCCTTGCATGTCAGGGCTGTATTAACAAGGCTTGCTTTCCAGAGATCAAAGGACGCTGATCCTTCTGCCAGATCAGTCCTTACAGAGAGGAGGCGGAAGATTTTTGTTAGTCAGGTAAGAAAAAGAGACTGCAATAGAAGTCCTGTTTGCATTTCTCTGTCTAAATTCCTCACTGTTTTCAAGCATTTTGAGATTTACAGTTCAAGATCTGCTCTTCTCCATGCAGCTTCTCCACAGACTGTTCTTGTGCAGACAACTGATTTTAGTCCCAACTGAAATATAAAAGAATCCTTTTGCCAAAAGCATGGTTCTCTGGGGATCACTTAGAGACAAATATGTTTGTCTCTAAGCCTCCCATTTAACCATGCTGGTAAGACTGCAGGTCAGAAAGGCACTGAATTTCTTCATAAAATAACAAAAAAATATTTTTCTAAGGGAACACTTATGTGGAATTTGTAGTCTATACCTTTGCCCTTTATATCCTGCACTTTGGATTTATTAAAAAAATAATAAATGTTCTGAGAAGAGTCATATCTGAGTCTTTTCAATCCCTTGTCCCATCCAACACACTTGGAGCCCATGGATGCAGCCACAGAGCCTGAAGTAACCACAAGAGAGATCACTGTGGGCCTTTTTATTCCTGAATGGTGACAAATGGCTGGACTGGTTTGCCAAGGTTTATCTTCTAGGGTGGGACTCCACATCCTCCAGTGGGGACCAGACTCCAGATGAATTCAGATGTGGCAGCAGCTGGTTAATCTAGTAACCATAACAACCATAATCCTCACTGCAGGACTCTAAAAAACTTGTCTTGCTCCTATTTCTTCCTGAAAACACTTCAGCTCAAGGAAGATCGGGGTTGGCTGAGGTTTGGGGAGCACCGAAGGGCACAAACTGAAATGAGGAGGATGAGTGAGGTTAGAATTAAAAGAGGATACTGAACAATTAATCAGGATACACAGCCCTGAACAAAGCACATCCTTTGGTCCTGCAGCAAACATGATATTAAATACGCCAAGAGGCATGTTGGAACACCTAAAGGAACAGCTTAGGAAGTTAGGCACTTTTCTGTTAAATCACCTTGTCGTGTTCATAGCTCCCCAAAGCCCTCCTTAAATATGATAATAGGAGTCTGACTTTGTCGTTTTAATTAAAAGTTCTATTCCTCATGGCAGGAGCAGGTAAAAAAAAAATACAGTTCCCACTGCAACCCCATGGAAAATATGAATGCCTTCCTCTATAAAATTGTATATGAGTGGCACAGCTTAGGGATTGGTCTGGCCTGTGCTCCATAGGTAAACATCCATAATTCACCTTCAAAAATGGAATTTACTGGCAGATTCATTTTGTTAACATGAAAAAAACCAACCATGAACCCTTTTTCACGCCTCAGAGAACTTGTTTTTCTCCCTTGAAGATTTTTCATCCAGAAATTTCCAAGGTTTCCAGCATTAAAAATCAACTGAAGCTGCCAATTTTATAAGAATTTTAATTTTCCACTAGTTTGAAATTTGTTTACAGAATTTTATTCTGCTTGAAACTGTCACAATTTATCCAAACTGTGAGTTACCTATTAAAGAGAAAATCCAGCTTCCAGCCTGTTCCATTAAGCCGCATGATTGTGCAGAATATAATAGCTTGAGTCCATATCCTTACATTTCTTGAGCAAGTCCAAACCCACAGATTGCCAGGCACAGCAGACAGATCACACTGCCACCAAACTCATTCCCACTATCTGGATCACAGCTTCTGCAACTTAATTCACTCTTTGTCAAACCTGGAGAACTTCCTCAACAGTCACAAAACCCAGTTTGCACCTATTTAAAAAAAAAAAAAANAAAAAAAAAAAAAAAAAAAAAAAAAAAAAAAAAAGGCACTCCGGCACACATGCCAGGGGAGGACAAACCTTATCAGTCATTAAAGACATCATTTTCCTAAGTGCTCGCTGGCAGCCGAGGCTGCTGAGATATTTCTCTGAATCGCTACCACGTAGCCAGCTCTGCACTCTCATCTCTTGCTGTATGTTAACCAGCTTGTCCTTGTCCTTTTCGGTGCGTGCAGAGAGGACTGGAGTATTTTCAGATACTTCTCATCCAGCTGAGCTGTTCCATTGTCTCCCGGGTGCTCATGTGAGCCTGAGAGGCCTCGGGCTGGCATTGTCAGGCAGCGATGGGTCAAGAACACTCTCAGGGGAAGAAATCAACACTCCAGGAGTTCAGATGACAACAGCAGAGATCAACAACAGCTCTGGCTAAGAGGGATGATGGTCATGATAGTTTTGCAGTAAATGTCTCTGTTTGCAGAGGACAAAGGGCAGCTCACACCCTGTAATGCTTTTGCTACTCGGAAAATAAGGATGTGCAGACACTGCACCTCCAAGCCATGCTGAGACCTGTGCACCTTGGTTCAGATGAGGGACAGAGGGCTGGCGGGGGACGAAGGGACAGACAGAAACCACCTTTTCCAAGAAGAGTTTAAAAATGAACGCTAGAGCAGTAACCACGCAAACATCTTTCTTTAGCCAGCGCAGCCCATGACGTTGCAGTCCAGATATAGACATGCATTTGTTTCCTAAAGCGAGCTGTAAGAAAAGATCCTTCAGCATCATTCCCTTCTCTCTTGAGCTCTCCATAAACACTCATGCTCTTTATTAATTCATTTCCTTTGCTGTTATTTATTAAAATTTTATTCTACTCTGATTTCAGATGTTACTTCACAGCAAACCTCTTCCCACAAACCTGTTGGTCTCCTTAGTTCACAGTAAAACCCTGAAATAAAATATTTAAGGAAAAAAATAATAATAATGGAAAACTAATTAAGACAGCCTCAAAAATCAAATAGCAGTATGTGTAGGTATGAAATGAGTTCAGATATAGGCTGGGATTTCTGAGGAAGGCTGTCACTGTAGGCAAGCAGATCTCCTGCCTGCCTTTGATCAAATTCCCTGGGGGGTTTAAAGTGGGCAGATCAGTTTCTCCCATCACATGTTTTTCCAGTAAACAGTTTCTTGTAATAAAAATCAAGCCTAATTGAAAAGCAAACCCGAGTATGCTTACAAGATGAAAGACTTATTTTTCTCTTGCAAACCGGTCCATCACTATCAGAAATGCAAATCCTTCCTCCATGGAGCAGGTCCCGAGGGGTGGCTGCCAGAGGGCACGGGCTGCATCCCTGGGCCTGCAGCAGTCCTGCTGCCCAGGAGCCAAGGAAGCAACAGCCCAGCTTTGCTCACAGTCGAGGATCACGGGCGTGGAAGTCGCCTCTAGAATGAAGCATTTCAATCTTTGCATTTTCCCTCTGCTCAGGTCTCTTGTGGGGAAGAACACAAGTCCCACAAGGCTTTGTTACCTCTTGTTCAGGAATGCACTGCTGTCCTACAGGGCTTGTCCACTCTTTATAAAGAGAATATTAACAAAATCTGACAATAGACTGCAAGAAATTTATTCACTTCAACACCCTGAATAAGAGTTTTCTCTCTCTTCAGAGAGCACAGGAGGTAGAAGTACATTTTGCTTTCTGATGTGACATCAATCTTGTTTGACCAAGCAGTTATGGAGACACATGAAAATAAAGTCTGTGACTGCAAACACCATGCTAGAGAATATCTATTTTCACCTTGATAGCATTAAGAACTAAGACATTTCTGTGGTGGGAGACAGTAGAAATTCCTGGAGAAATCCAGAGTAGTTTTTAGGCTTGGAAAAAATGGACTTGAAGGAACAGCTAGGAAATGTTTCAGCAAGACTATGAAACCTTTCAGAGTGGTCCCAGCCAAATCTAGACATCTTCTAAATCCCCCCAGGGATGGTGACTGCTTTAATGCCCTGAACAGCTTGTTCCAATGCTTGACAACCCTTTCAGTGAATATTTTTTTTTTCCTGCTACCCAATCTAAACCTCTCTTGTCACAACTTGAGGCCATGTTTGTCCTGTCACTTGTGACTGACCTGCACCTCACTACAGGCTCCTTCCAGGTAGCTGTGACAGCCAGTGGCAGAACCCTTTCTTGCATTATATATCCTTTTTATACACTCTTGGCATAGCCAGCACTCACTGGCAGAACAATAACACAGCCGGACAGGAAAAGAAATATCTAAGAGTTGCAGGTGCAATAGAAAAGCCACTGAAGTTTGAAATTAGCACTGTCTTCAATTACGGGAACCCAAAGAGAGCACTGAATTCATAAGTTTCTGTTTTCATAAGAGCTCTTCATTAAAATGAAGATCACACAGTTTGGAAATTACTCTATGATAAACAGATCAGGATTTATGACATGGTATCTAATTTGCAGCCAACTATGGAAGCCAAAACAGTTGAGGTTCAAGAGTAACTGCAGGGAATGCTGAGGGCTGTAGGCTTGGGGTTTTAACAAATGCTTTCACCATCACCTCCCCTTCAACACCCCATTTTTCACTATCTCCATTGCCTTTCTTACAGAACTTGCTAAATCACTGATGGACAAAAAAAAATCCCTAGGTCCAGGCTGGGCACTGCAAGCTTCTCCTTCTCCTATTAGTCAGAATTTTCTATAGTTAGGTTTTCCTCACATTTCAGGATATTTATTTTTAAATTAATCCAGCAGGTGTTGTGAAAATAATTATGAATAGCAAATGGCTTCATTGAACCAATTTGGCTCCCTTAATGGCCAGAAGCAGATTGTGCCCACCCTAGAGAAAGGTTTCTTCCAGAACAGTTACCATGAGCCACAGTGACAGAAATTAAATATTCTGGTCAAAAACGCCCTTGGTGCCCAGCAAGGCAGGCACCCACAGGTAAGATTCTGCATCACACAGTCTTCTTCTTTCCAGATGTCCTTTTATTTCCCTGCAATTGATTTTCAGTGTGATGATGAGGGCAGGAAACTGTTTAGGGTGCACTTGGAGTAACAGAAGCACCAAGGACTGGATCTTGTAACTCTTATTTTTAATAACCTTCAGGCTCAACACACGGAGAAGAGCTGAGCTGGGCACTGTTGGGAGTTCTTGCATACCCTATTACTGATTTAAAAATCAAAAGCAGAAACTCAATGCACCCTCTTCAGCCTATTGGTGGACAATTAAATAACCCCAAGAATTCTCTCAGGAAATGAACTTGTCAGATGCAGCAACCTGCTGCCTTTTTCTACTCTCATTTCTACTGAAGCTGCAGGTTCCTATAATTATCTAAGTGAATAACTTAATGATAAATTCCATCTCTGACAGCTGAATAATTCAGGAGAATTATAATAGGGAACAATAAAACAGACTTTTAAAAAAATCACTTTGGTTCCATCTCATCTTTAATTAAGTCAGTTCTGAAAAGATCCAAGTTCTAAAGGTCACTGAAAGATGTTGGCAAATTCATTAACTACAATAAAATCTAAATAATAATAATAATAATAAAATCCATAGGTTCAGTTTCAACACTCTAAGGTAACCTTAAAGGAAATTGTATGTTATTACCAAAGTATACATATATATTAGTTTGAAATGTAAAAACTACCTAGGGTTAATTGTAGAATGAGTACTTCTATTTTTAAATTGCACTTGCAATAAATTTGCTTTAGCCAAAGTACATGATGTTGTTTTTCAATTAGTGACCAAAACTTCATAAATAATGATTTTTTTCAGGGTTTTGAGGTGAACTTTGGAAAACAGTTCATGTCCAAACAAATAAAACAAGAAAGTTTTGTTTTCAAGTCATCACCGAGACAAGCAAACAAGCACATTTTGCTTGGAGTCAACATACAAAATTGTTTGACTTGAAAGGCTGTTAAAACCCATTTACTAACATTTCTGTTGGATCAAAGTTTAAATAAGGGAAAGTGTTCAACAAAAGTCAACATTTAAAATAAAAAAGAAGTCAGTGCTTCCAAATAACAAAATGGTTATTTTTTCCCCCAACTGAAACAATTCACTAATCTTTGTCCAAATTCACAGGGCACATTGATTTTTTGGAGTCAGTTCCCTCTGTTGAACCCTTCACCAGATCAAGTTAAAACCTGTCAAGCCAGTGCAGTCTCCTGCAACCATGAAACAGGTGATTAAAATGTTCATCTGCTGCGCAGTATGGTTGTTAAAGAGATAATCTAACAGGGGTGCACTGCTGGCTGACCAGACTTTAGGCAATGACAAGCATTCATGAAAATAAATGAACATATTTAGAATGATTTTACAAAGATATATATATGGGAGGTATTCACTGCACCTGCTCTCATAGAATGGGACTGCACTTAGCAAAAATCCTCTGGAATCACATTTTCAACCTAAATGGATTAGTACCTAAATTCATTACCTTCTTAGTTCAGGCTGGACAGGAGCAGAGCTGCTGTCCCACAGGAAAATTCATCATCTCAAATCATTTCATCAGATAAGCACAAGACAGAGTGCAGATCTCAAAGCAAATGCAGCTATATAGCAGCATTCTAAGAACTGGTGTGTGCCTGACTTCAGGAACATTCACTCTCCTGTTTCCAGATGAAGCAAGTTTCCAGCAGCTAAACAAGCCCTGGCTAATTTCCTGCTGTTGTGGAAATTGACTCCATATCCACATGCCTGGTGAAAATGCATTTTCTCCTTGTGACAACCCAAACTCAGGGAAGCTCATTTACAAGTAATGACTATTTAATGTAAAAATGAAAGCAAACCTTGCACTGAACTTGCGTAATTTGGAGGTTGGGGATTTTCAGCCTGTTCCAAGAAGCAAGATTCCACGTAAATTCCAGTTAAGACAAGATTCCCTATCATCAGTGCCATCCAAAAAACCATTAGGATTAGGGATCAGGAGCAAAACAGAACCTGGAAAGCGACGCTGCTGATCAGCATTCCCTGCCAACACTCCCGTGCCTGCTGATTTCCAAATCTCCAGCCTTATCTGCCCCTCCAGCAAGAGCCGGTCACAGCCTGTGTGCAGAAGCTGTGGCCATTTATCACCCTGCAGTTGTTCATTCACCTGCCTTCTCCTCCCTTGGATGGAGGGATGCTGAACCTGCCTGGGGCTCCAGCCAGGGCTGGGCACCAGCCCCACCGTGCAGGGCGAGCTGCTGTCCCCTCGAAAGCGAGCTGTTGTCACCATGAAAGTGAGCTACTGTGCCCAAAAAAGTGAGCTGCGGTCCCCACAAAAGTGAGCTGTTGTCACCACGAAGGTGTTCTGTTGTCCCCACAAAGGTGAGCTGTTGCAGTGCATTTCCACATCCAAGCAAACGATTCTATTTAAGGAAAAGAATTTTGGTTTACCTTTGAACATATAAGGAAGCCAAGTCAGAAAGTTCTGTGCCCTTCTCATCGGCATTGGCCCAAGAGCCAGCACAGGGACACTGGCTGGGCTTGGGAAATGTTTCGCAAAACCCGTTGCCAATGTCATTGGGCAAAGTGCCAAAGGCCCACTTGGACCATCAAGAACTTAAAAGACTGCACAGAACTGCTCAATTCCTTTTTTTGGACTGCCTTGGCAGTGTTATAGAGTTCTCTGCACTATGTTGGACTGATATTTCTTTTGGTTGACAATGTTTGTTATTTTTGTCATTACTAAACCCTTGTGTTTTACAATGCACGCCCAGAGAAGTTGTCTCGCTGTTATTAAGCCACACTGGGAAGCTGCAGATCAACCCTCAGACTTGGTACATCCTCACCCAGCTAATTACACTCTGGCCATGTGTAAGACTGTGTCAGTGAGCTGCTGTCACCACAAATGTGTTCTGTGGTCACCACAGATGTGTCCTGCTGTCCCCACGAAGGTGAGCTGCTCTCTGCTTCCACGAGGGCAAGCCCACGGGCACAAGCCAGCAGCACAAATCCCTGCCTCTTCTCTGTTGTTCCCCCCTTTTTGGGAATGGACTCCAGCCTGCAGCGTGGTCCAGACAGGGTCTGCCCTCTGCACCTCCTGCTGACAGAAAAGGCCTGGCCCACCTCACCACAAAAGCCAAGGAACAAAACCCCCAGCCAGACCCAAAGCAGCAGGTGGGTGGTGTTCGCCAAGCCTGGAAATGTGATGCCATGCTGCCACTTCAGCAATTCCAGAGGAGGAGGAGGTGTCTCTTTTGAACAGATAAAGAGTCAAAAGACAGCAGAAGCTCCCCACAAAGTTGCTGGGTTATTCCTGTGCGGGAGGAGAGGGTGGATCTCACAGTGCAGGCACAGCTCCCTGGAGCCCCCAAAAGGGAGGGATTGTGCCAGAGTCCCTGCAGGGCTGGGGAGCCCCATTCACCCCACGCAGCTCCCACCCTTCCCCACGGCCCCAAGGAGGAGCTGCTCCTCCTTGAGCAGTTTGGTGCCACCGTCAGATGCTCCCAGCAGGGGCATGAAGGAAACACCCACAGAGGAGCTCTGTGCTGGTACAGTGTCAGATCAGCCATTGCACTACCAGCAAACCCTGGGTGATTATTTATGCACAGCTGCACCACCTCATTTCCATGGACCTATCGTGGCTGTGGGGTCAAATTAGGGAAAAAACTCTTGGCATGCAAGATTCCCCTGGTGGTGTGTACAGGCAAGACAAGAGATCACCCAGGACAGCCAAACAACTGGAACAGCACACAAAAAATGCAGAAGGGATGAGACTAAAATGAGATGCAAAGCAAAAGAATAAATCTGTACAACTTCTCCTTATGGGATTTACAGAAATACCGATTTATCTTGCTTTCAGATTGAGATATCTCTTACTGCCAAAGGCCGTGGCTTTTTCTTGTTTTTTTTCAATAAGACCAGGGTTTTTTTCGATGCCTACAAATCCAGACATACATTTTAATGAGAGATATGTTCCCAAAATCTTGTGAACTTGGACCATCATCTCAGAGTCAGGGAGCAGCTCACTATCTCAAGTCCCCCTACTGGAAAATGCGTCCCCTCACGTGAAAGGCAGCACTCAAATCCAAGGACCCTCCACTCAGGGGTCCTCCAGTTTTTCCTGGCTTGCTTTGCTAGGGAGAAGAACACAATATCAATATTAGGCCAGTCTTCGATTTCTGGGACATTAGATCTCTTTGGCCCAAGCTGATGTTTTCGTGTTAAGGGTGAGCAGATGATCTTCTCAACCACAAAGCACAAGCTCATGAAACCCGGGGCTAACCTGGGGCTTTGCTTTGAGCTTGGCTGCATTCCCAAGCTCAGCAAACAGCACATCTTATATGCACTTTTTGCAGTTGCTCAAGAGCTCACTGGAACACTGCGGACCTGGATGGGAGGGAGGGGAACGGCCAGATGCAGAGTCATTGCCCATTTGTTTTCCCCTTGTAGTCTACACCAGATGCCCGGAAGGAAAACACAAAGCAAACAAATATCAAACCTGATGTCGTTCATTCCCCTCCACACCCAGATGCTTTGCTCCACTGTTTGCTCTTTGGTAGACTTGAAGATCTTCCCCTTCTCTTGAGGAATCCCCTCTAAAATGAAGGTGAATAAATCCACTCCTCCCAGCAGAGCCAAGGCATGCACTGGTTACAGGCTCGCTGCTGACACTGCTTCCCCTGCTGCATCCAGGGATCTGCACCCACCCTGCTTCCAGCATCCCCCCCCAGATGCCGAGCATCTCACCAGGGCTGCACCCAGGGAAGGGGCAGCAGCCCTGGATCTCCGGCTCAGGAAAGCTGTGCAGACTTCACAGAGTGCAGAGGGCTTCCTACTGTAAGAAACGAGTGATGGTGAACCTGTCTCCAAGTCCCACAGCCCAGAGAAACTCCTCAGGGCAGGAGACAGACTCTTGCCCAGGGCCCAGGACTCTTCACATCTACCCCATTCCCAGCACAGGGACTGCTGAACTGGCTCCCCGGCCTCACAGGGGACATGCCACAACTGACTTCATTCCCCAAGATGTTCAACTGAAGCCAGTGGTACCAGAGCTGGACTTCACAGGTGCCACCATCCTGGGTCTGTGCACATCCACGCTGGGCACTGCCAGAGTAAAAGCCAGCGCAGCTCATCCTCCCCCTCAGCACACTCTGCATTCCCAGCCAGCTGCAACGGGCTGAGCTCACCTCCTCCACCTCAGAAGCAGAATTATCAGCATCAACATCAGTAACAGGAAGCTCTCCCTAAAGGATCAACATCTGATCCACCCCAGCCTTAGACGCCTCACCCGTGTGACACAGCTCATTAATTAGGCTTCACATGATGGCTGTAGCAGTTTCACTACACAAGTGAACCTATGCAGAAACCTGGAACTTGCCAGCTTTAAAGCTCACGAAAGGGCTCTCACAGGGATTTTTAACTAAAGCATCTCCAGCTCCTCTTGGAAATGTTTTCCTTCAGTAGGATCTGACCTTGGCAGGACCAAGCTCAGCTGAAGGTGATTTCTGCCTTACCTGGCTCTGGCCCACTGTGGTGGGGGATGTTTTTCTAAGCAGATGTTTGAAAGCCCAAGGACTGGGATTTGTCACGCAGCAAATCTGTTCCCCAGGCCAGTCCATAAACGAGGGTCACCCAGAACCCTTGGTGGAGCAGGGGGATGGACACACAGGTTCCTCAAACACCCTCACGGGTAGCTCCAGCCTGCCTGTGCTGGAAACAGCAAAGTCTGCAGCTGACTGAGGTACAACTTGGCAAAAGATGGAATTCCTAACAGTGAGCCAGTCCAGACACGGAGACATCTGGAGATGTCACCTGCGACCCTCCCAGCAGCTTCCTCCTGCAGCTCATATGACAAAAAGAAATTGCTCCTAATTCATCCAGCTTCACTTCTAATCAGTCCCCCTCTCTCTCACTTCTCTTGCTATATAAAAAAGCCCTTTTAACACCAAGAATCATCTCCAAGGCTTTAGCCTGCTCTAATCAAGTCAGTTTTTCCATCAGATAAACAGGCACGTCTGCTTGACTCCTGCTGCCAGGCTGTTCTCTTGCATCTGGTTCTTTTCTGCCCACACTCGACTTTTTTTCTCCTTCATTTTAAGCGCTGGGATGGTGCCCCTGCCCAGGGGTGGTCCCACCAGCAGCATGCACAGGCACCGCATCCCCTCCCTGCTCCCACGCAGTGCTTCCCTGCGCACTCACCCACACCTCCAGCCTTTTCTGCCATCTAGTTTGCATCCTGATTAGCAAGACTGAAAAAAAAAAGACACCAGCAAAAAAAATAAGTACTGAGTGGTTCCTGTTCATCTCAGCACACTTCTCTGCTTTCTAGCAATTCATCTTGGTATTAAAAACAAAGTACTAATGCCTGTCATCCCATCAGTAATTGCCTTAATCTGATCAAAATTCCTCCAGTTATCAATCACTACAAGTTCTCATTACTCTTTTCTCTTTCTGCTCTGTTATCCCAGAGGCATCTCCACCACCAACATGAAAAATTTTCTGTTATTCAGAGAGCCTGTTAAGGATCTGTAAATCTGAGCTACCAATTTACTAAACATGTAGCAAAATCACCCCCCCTCCCCGGTCCCAGAATCAATCACCTCAGCGTGATTCCAGTGATAAATTAAACTTCATATCTTATGTGCAAGACAGTGAAAATTATTGTTTTCCACTTGAATAGATGCACAGAGAGGTGTAAAAGCCAATGCATGCCATTCACACAGCAACAGGTATCTCCAAGGTCTCCTGCTTTCAATTAACGGCTTGAACAGAATACCCTGGCAAGGAAGAAACAGTGTTAGCCAAAAAACTGCTGTACTCAAATTGCCGGAAAATTGGAGTTGAGGAATACTTATTTTGGTGAACTGTAATCCTGAAAGGGCCAGTGTAAGACGCCAAGCTGCAAATAGCCTTCCTTCAAGCAATAAGTGGAGTCTTTTAAGAACTTTTAGCCACGGTAAAGGTGAGGTCTGCCACGGGGAAGGGGTGCAGCACCCTCAGCAGCCTGTGGTTCAGCGCCTCGTTGGGGTTCTGCGGGTCTGTCTTTGCAGAGAAACACTTGCCAACAATAAAAACAAATTTTCCTGAAGCCTGTCCTGAACAGCAGCCGCTGATGCGTGACTTCAGCCGGTTTTACCTTGGCTGCAGCAAAGAGCCCGAGGGCACGGGCGAGGGTGTGACAGCGCAGACCTGGGGGGAAGGAGTAAGGACAAAGGAGCTGCGTACGGCACAAAATCTAAATAGAGGAGAGACAAGGGAAATGACCCATTCCCAGACAGCCCAGAAACTGAATTCCTGCCATCAAAAGGCATCCCTAATCTCCTAGTGCATTAAGGGATTCAGCAATTGCCTAAGCATTTAAAGGTTAATTGCAACCAAGATCTTTCAACGAAGTTATGTCAGAGAATAAAGGTCTCAGGAAATTCAACCGCTGTGATTAAGAGATTGATATCACAGATTCACATCTTCCGGGGCTTTGTGCAGTGCCTAACACTTACTCCTCAGTTTTTCTCCGGGATTCAGAACAACACAAAAAGGTACGTGTCTCTGTGAGGCTGAAGGCTTCAAAATCCTTCATTTCTGGTCATTTCTTCTGGGTCTGATTACTAAACCCAGGGCTGTATTGGAAGACTCCAGCCATTTCTTTAAAAGTCCTGGATGAACAACAGCACCCCAGACACAAACATTATCATCTTCTTTCTTGTAGCCTTTTTGTTAAGAGTTTTACTTTTGCTTCTCCTGAAGACGTTCGAATTCCCACAGTGACCCACAAAGGCCTATGTCATGAAAAGCTCTAAGGACTGGGTGTTGTTTCTCTCTACAGCAAAAAGGAACTGGTTTTGTTCACTTGTGGCAGCAAAAGGCTTCACCACACCTATATCTTTGTATTTCTCGTGTGGCTGCTACGAGGCCCTTGCCTGGGATAAAGGAAAGTGGGGAAGATGTAAAAAAGCTTCTGGATGTGACACCGGAAATGGCTGGATGTGATAGATCAGAGTGTAAGAAGCTGATGAGCCTCACAGACAGCACAGAAAGCAAGGTCTGTGCTCGGGGGTAGTGGCAGAGGAATCATGGGGAATAGCCAAATTTCACATAATTGAAGGGCTGAGTTCCTGGTGGGGAGCAGAGCCAGCACTGCCCAGGTAATTAATCACATCTGTGACATCAGCTGCAGACCTTGCAGCCGTGACACCGCAAGCAGAGCTGGTTAACCACTTCATGCCCTAGCCCTGCCAGAATCAGCTCACTCACTCAGTGTTCAGCCCATTTCATACACAGGGTTCTGAGAAGAGTGTTCAGGAGCAAAGCAGACAAACCCCACATCATCTGCAGATCATCTGCCTGCTTGAAAAACTAGAAAATACTCTCTTAATCAACTGGTGTCTCACAGCCCAAAGGCTCCTATTTTGGGACACTGATTTTCCTCATGAAACAAGGTAACAGGTTGACATGTGGGGCTGCCATCCCAGATTCAGAATTTATTCTTTCTGGATCAGTCTCTTTCCAAAGCCGAAGTCCACTAATAGACCAAAAAGAGATGCCCCAAAACAGACAAAAGGAAAACTCTTAGCCAAGCATACAGGACTAAGGTGGAGTACTTAAAGCCCAGTTTCTCCCCTTTACACAAGTGCCCAGCACAGACCAGACAGGTGGTGGATGTCACATCCCTGAAACATTCCAGGCCAGGCTGGATGAGGTGCAACTTTCAGCAGTCCACATCATTACTGGGATTTCATTAGCAGGGTTGCTAATGAGAAATGGGAATGAGATGTGAGCATTTTGCTCCCAGGGACAACAGATTGACCAATACTCACTGAAAGAAGCAGTAAAAAGCAGGATGTGGGTTCTGTGCCATCTGGGCACTTTCCACAGAGAACGTGTCTGGAGTCTTAGCAGACCTGGGGGAATCCACCTGGCTTCTAGTCAGAGAATGTGTTGCAAGACGCATTTGTACCTTCACGTTTCAGTTTTCAGGCACTCCCTAAGATCAGAATTTGTGGCTGATGAGTGAGAAGGCAGCACAGTCCAGGCCTCTCCAAACCTGGGAGCAGCCACTGCTGTCACACTGAGCTGAAAGCTTTCACACCCTGCAAAGCCCCACTTGCCAGGCACAGCAGAACTCCACAGGCTGGCAAGGGTGAGCCTAGAACTTCATCTCCACGAGGTGAAAATCAAGAAGAGCTCATACAATCTTGTCCTGTTTCTTGGCAGAAACAACAGCAAAACAACCAGCCCTTGGCAGGCAAGAGAGATGCTCTGCAATGCACTTCTGTAAAGTGCCCTGCAGTTGTACTGACACTACCTGCTCAGCTCAATCACTGCCACAGAACAGAGAGCAGGCAGTGGGAAGGTCAGGTGGAAATTAGATTCCAGAAGAGACGCTGCGCATTTAAAATTCTCCAGCCTCGGGAGGACAGAATTGAGTTGTTTATGCAGGAGGAAGCATGTCTGGCTAACATTGAGTTTGCATTTAATTGGCACTGATGAACAATAAAGTTGCAAACTCCTTTCACCGGTGCATGAATGTGCAGAAAACAACCTGCCACAGAACATTATATAGGAAATATTGTCCTTTGGCATCCTGCAGCCTTCTGCCATGTGAATCACAGCCCATTTAACAATGACATGGATGCTGGGCTGCTCAGGGGAGGGAAAGGCAGCTCTGACCATTACACACCAGCCAACATCATTAGAGTCAATTACCCCATTAGCACTGAAACAGACCTGAAACGTGAACAGGGAGCCTCAATGCTCTTCAAGTGCTGCTTTCAACTGGAGATCAAAAATGGGCACAGGATAATATCCAGCTGCTTGCAACCAGCGCTCAGCACCCGGCAGCATTGGGTCCCTAATTAGGATTTAATAAGCTGGTAATTGTAATGGCAGTGGTCTCATTAGCCTGATACCTCATTACTGTGAGCACAGATCAAGTTGAGAAAGGCAGTCAACCTTGCAAGCCTTTCCAAACAACCAGACAAGAGCTGATTAAAGCAAGCGCTGCTTTTGAGGCAGTTCCTAATGAAAAGTGAAATCACTGCCAATGGGAAACCAACAGTAATTTGTGTCACTCTTTTAAAGAACATCTTTAGTGAGAGGCATGGGACCAGGAAGTTTGTTAATACTAAATAAATGCCCAAAATAAAAAGGAAGAATTTGTAGTCAGCACTACAAAATAAGGAACACTGAACTGGAACAATGCTTGCCCCAAAGAGAGTCCATGGAAGTTACTAATGACCGCTCAGGGTAAAATCTCTAAAGCAGACCAACACGTTTCTGAACATCAAAGAACTTCATGGCCCTTGGTGTTTATTGAAGCTGTCGCTTCAGGTACACACTTGGACACTGCTCAGGAGCAGGTGAAATCATGCTGTGTTCTCACTGCAGTGCTCAGAGCATCTCTGATCAAACAAATCTGTCTGCTGACTCTCATCTGCCTCTGTGCAAGATCATAGCTAAAGGCCTAAAATAAAGTCGTGCATTTATCAATAACAGAAATGCAATGTGTTTTATAAATACTTTTGATTTCAGGAATTTAGACAAAATACTAGACTATTTCATGAACAAAACTAGAGCACAGATACCATCTCATGCTGGGTAATCCCCATAGAAACCAATCAATCAAGAACTTCTGAATGCAAATCAAAAAGCCTTTAGGCTCTGTTGCTTACCTTTTTTCCAATCAAAAACATTAAGTTTACTGAGGTCAGGATTTTGCAGCAAGTCATTTTACACCACCTTTTCATCTCAAGAGAGCAACATGAGCAGAGAGTTGGCAAAATGAATTCAAAATAATTAATTCATTAAAAATAAGTATCAAAGTGGCTTCATGAAAGCCAAATATGTAACAAAAGAAGAACACTTCTGAGCTCGATTTCCGAGTATCCAACTAGACAGTTTTGAAGTTCCTGTGAGTGGTTTCCAACGCAGAGACAGGTAAAAAAATCTTATACAGGAGGGAATTGAAGGATTAACCTTTTTTTCTTATGAAAAGATTCCTGCAGAACAAATCTTTGTATAGGCTGCCTTTCAGTCATACCTTGACCTACCACAGAGAGAAAACTGCTCTTACCCTCATGAGTAATTTTGGGATGGCAGAGGATGTATTTGCACAGAGGCCTTGGAGCAGCAGCCACCCCATGGGCTGTCACTGCTATCACTCAGCAGCTGTTACCTCCCTGTTCAGGAAAGTAAAAATGGTCATGGCCACCGAAAATGGAGGAACCCTTCAGGAGCCTGAAAATGAGATTTTTTTTAAGCAGTTAAGAGGGTCTTTACTACGCTGATATCAGCACTAGTAGCCCCAGGAGCCATGAGCTGGTGTCTGCCCAGTCCTGCAGGAAGCTGGTTCAGGGAGGGCACACAGCAAAATCCTCTCCCTTGCCTGGTTTATCTTTCAGCATCAGGAAACGTGTACTTTTGTGGGAAAACCCCCAATGAGTTTTCATAAGTAACTTTACAACATTATCATAAGGGGACCTTTTGTTCCAATCACAAGATCTCCTTTCCTTCCCTTAAAATGAGATTTCTCATGGTGTAACTCAATGACCTCCACAAAGCACAGTTATTCACTGACATCAAAATTAACGTTAATGCTAAAGTAATGCAATTTAAGAACAATCCAAAAAAGCATTCAGCACTTACAATTAGGACATAATTACGAGTTTGAAAGGAACCCAAATAACTATACCTGCTTTTCCTCACACAAGTTACTGGTCTGAGTAACCACACCCTTGTAGAACAATTCCACAAATCCTTCGGGAGTAATCAAGTAAGGAAGTCCTGGTCTTTTAATGGCATTTTGTGTAACATTATGTTGCTGCTGGAACCCAGAGGTTTCCTTATATTTACCCAGAGGCCAGGCAGCTCTGTCATCTGATGGAGAAATCTATCCATGCACTTAGAAGCTTGACAAGATGGGATGAATTTTGCCTCTTCTGCCCAAAGCAATTGGGCATTTACCTCACGTACTCCTCAGCAGCACCATGTTGGCTATGAGGGGCCAAGGAATGACCCAAAGTGCACCAGGCAATCTGTGTTTGGCAGACATTGCAGGCTGACCACTTCTCTGGCCACAGATGTGTTTTCTTGAGCTGTTTTGGTACTGCCACCCCTCAAGAGCTGTGAGCAGAGTCATTTCCTCAGGGAAAGCCATTCCACCCCTCCACCACCAAGGCTCAGAAAACACTGCAGGCAAACTGAGCCCACATCCTCTCCTTTACCATTTCTTGGTGAAGGAAATGATCTGCAATGAACTCTCTGAGGTCACAGACCTCAGTAGACTCTAATAAATTGAGTAATTTATTGTCTAACCAGACTCTGTATGGATCCTTCACATGTCCCAGTTTAACACAACATCCCTATTTGGTTTGTGCATAATTTAAGGAACAGCTGAGTGCTGTTTCCTTCCTCGGGCAAGACTGGATGCAGCCACATGTCTGAGCACTTCCCTGCACAAACATCTCAGCTCAAAACTGCAGCATTTGGGGAATTTGCAGGGAAGTCCCTGCCAAGTTCAGCAGGGACAGAACTTCAATCTTTGTCTATACCCCACATCCTTCACCACTGGTTTTTGTCACCTCATTTCACAGTTTTCCTTACAACCACCCCTTCATTTTGTGGTGCCAGTTTTGTTCTATGGTTTAGGGGAGCTTAAAGTATATTTTCTTATTAAAATACGGACGAGAAGTTACTCTGAGATGAAACAAACCCCTGACATGTTGAAGCAATGGCCAGCACTGCTGGCTGGCCAGACACATCCATCTTCAGCATACAGACGTCCCCAAAGAGCCCCTCTCAGTGTCTCTCAGTAATCTGGCAGATTACTGAAAGTTGGGTGTTTTTATCTCTTCAACTTCCAGGAATTTTCCACCAAGTGGGAATAAGCGTTTCTGACAGCTCTGAGTCAAAGTGAAAGGCAGAAAAAGTGACAGGTTTGTATGACTTGAGAATAAAACCAGAGAGAACACATCTGCAACATCATACATATTGAAGTAGGCTACAAAAAAGTGACAGCAAAAGAAACTCAAACAATGTTGGAACCTACAAATCAAGAGAACCTGACTGACAGCACAGCAACACCTAGAGAATAACAGACTAGAATTGCCGGTAGAAAATTTAAATGTATTTAAATTAATTCCCCCATTCCCGAGAAAGCAATTATGTTGACGCTAGAAGTACCTAAGATTTCAATCTGTTTTGAAATATCAAGCTGTCAATATTTTCATCCATTTTGCAAATAACCATTAAGGGGAATTAAAATGCAACATTGCTCAAGGATTGCCAGTACATCATCCACACAGGAGAGAGATTAAAGCTGCCTTGACAGCTGCAGCCTCACGGCCCACTCCAGAGCAGCACTCAAGGACAGGAGCTTGGAGGGGAAAGGATGCAGGCAGCTCTAACATGGTGTAAAGGCTCTCCCAGAGCACATTTGGACAGCCAGAAGCACAGATCAGGATTGCTAAACCCAGAGGAATTCAGGTCGTGCTGTTTCTCCTTAGAAAAAGACCAAGAGACTGTCCAGGTGCATTGCTGTTCTTCCTTAACTAAGCAATCTTGTCCTGTCCCAGCCTTTCTCCTGCAAGCATCTGCTTTTAGAGACACACAGAGCAGTCCAGACTGTGCCCTGGGCTAGGGGGCAAGATGGGGATTTGAAGGTGTCCAGCACCACCCAGTCAGAAGACACTGGATAGCTGAAATAGAGACAATGTTTGCAAACCACATGAAAACTTACAAATTTCAGACACAACTCAGACAACACACTGCAGAAGCTAAAAAATACTGAAATTGTGTCTCTTGGGGCACACACAGGTTTTGCACAGTCTCGGTTTGTGGGCAAAGATAAGCTCTTCCAAGTGCTGAAGTGCTCTCTCATGTCTGACATGACCCTGGACCTTTTCACTAGCTCTTTATGATTCTGAAAATTCTCAGAGATTTATATTGAGGGCCAAGCCCGTTGTTTGAAATTTATCTAGCCAAGAGAAGAATTATTTCTTCTGTTTGAATATCCTTCTTTTGCTTTAAATTCAGTTTGTTAGCCTTAATTTGACTGATGAAAAATCAAATAAGTCACATGCTTCAATTAAAAGCAGCCAGACATGTTGGGCTTTTTCCTGTGCATATGTAGCCCACAAACAAAGAGAATAATATAATAATGGCCAAAGCATTTGTTTGTATTCACCAGAAGAAGAATTCATCAGACTAAAGCAATCTTGAACGAAGTCAGTCTGAGGATGCAAACCAGCAGAAGGTTAAATGAGCTGCTCTAGGAACTAACTTCAAATGTATTATGCTTTCAGTATGTTTTTAAAAATCTATAGAGCTCTTGAAGTACTTTATACACAACCAGCAACTGGCTACAAAGCAGCTAAATCAGTTAAAGGGAGGTTTGTCCTACCCTGGGAATGGCTGAAAGGAAGCACAAGCACCATTTGAGGGTACAGTGACATCCTGCCTCCTCTGCACACAGCTCCCAGCCAGGCTGAGCAATCCTGCTCTCCTCAGAACACTTTTATCAGCTCGTAGCTCTCAACTTTGGAACACCGGAAAAATGCTCTCGATCAGCCAGGAGCAGTCACTGCTGCTCTGGCAGGACAATGGTTTTGTAGCTGGCTCTGCCTGATTCAGCTTTCTGCTCCCTCTTTCCCAAAGCCCATGGGACAGTGGGGTTTTCACAGAATCACAGACTGGTTCAGGTTGGAAGGGACCTTAAAGCCCACCCAGTGCCACCCCAGCCATGGCAGGGACACCTCCCACTGTCCCAGGCTGCTCCAAGTCCCATCCAGCCTGGTCTTGGGCACTGCCAGGGATCCAGGGGCAGCCACAGCTGCTCTGGGCACCCTGTGCCAGGGCTTTACCACGCAGAGTAGAGTTTCTTTCTAATATCCAACCTGCTGTCTTACAGCTTAAAGCTGTTTTCTGCTCACTTACATAAATACTGAGCAAAGGATACTCTTTTGTTTCCCCATTCATTAGGCAAACCTCCTCCCATCCCTGAAGGTTAGCCCTGGGCTACACACGCTGTCATTACACCTGTAATTAAAAACCTTCCTGCAGCACACGTGGCCCAGGCTGAGGCCTTGGGCACCACTGAGCGCCCAGGCCCTGCACAGCTGAACACAGACCCGCCATGCCCATCCCACACAGGATTTGGAAGCAGGAAGCCGCGATTTGGATTCCTGTTTCCAAATCACAAGAGCCCAGAGATGATGCAGCTCAGGAGAGGCACGGCGGCTTTGTAAACGTGCCTCAAAGGTGATTCCTGACGTTTGCAGACCACTGACTGTGGCTTATTTTACTGCAACAATCAGAGCAGCAAAAGCGACAATGAGGCATTGAAGTGCCCTGCCGATGAAACAGCAGCAACTGTGGATGTGAAACGTCAGCCAAAACAGCCGAGGCTGCTGCACTGCTCTGCTCACTCTCCTTTTGCTCGGTTTGGACCTTCAGGTGCCCGGAGATTCTGCCAAGATGAGTAGCTGAGCTGGCAAGCTGACAAAAGAACTTGTCAGTCCAAGTTCAGAGAGTTTGCAGCAGATTTGCAGAAACTTCTTGCTAAATAGAGTAGATGAAATATTATGCTCATTTTTTTCCTGTTTCCTTTTGCCCAAAGAAATCCCCAATCCATCAGCAGGGTCAGAGCGTGACAGCTGCCAATTTCCACCTGAACTTTTGTCACTTGTGAGGTGAGAGTTCAGACCCTCAGGTCTGCCCAGCAATTCCTACAATGGGGAAGCTTTTCCACATGAAGAAATTGCCACTGGGAAGCTACACAGCAGGAACAGACTGTGCTCCCAAGAGAAGAGAGGTCACCATCACAACCCCACAGCACTGGGGTCCCGCTCCTTGCTGTGTTCACAATAAGCTGACAAGGAGGTGACACATGAAGTTCCCACGCCATCACCCAGGGAAGTGCAGAACATTGACTACAAAGAGCTCCAGGACTTTGTTTCGCTCAGCAAGGGGGTGAGAGCTCCAGACCACACCTGATTCCCAGTGATGCACTGGGAAAATGTGATCCTAATTCTGCTTTCACCAGGAGGAGCTGCTACTACCCACAAATGGCACCTCGGCACTCCAAGAAGGGTTACCTTGAAAGACAGCAGTTAGTAAGAAAAGGCAAATTCAGTGCTGGGAATTATTAAAAAAGAAATAATAAAACATAATTATGACAGAATATGAATGAAGATGCAGTTTTTCATTCCGTGTCACATTCCCAGAGGGAAACAGAAGTATGGAAGTAGGATTTCACTTTATGGTGTCTCTTCCCTGTATATCTGTAACTATGGCATTCTCTGCAGAAGATTGGAGCCAGAACTGGAAAACAATTCACTTGAATATGCATTCAGAAGTAGTAACTGAGGGAACAAACAGGATAATGAGATTATTTCCAAAACAAGTAGATAATCACCAGGTATGACGCATCTCTGCATTTTAAGGGAAATGATTATTCTACAGCTTGGATGGAATTCTGCCTCAGATCCATTCCAACAGACGTAAAAACTGCATACCTGAAACAACTGAGGCTGTCTAAGCAACTGGGAACAGCAGGCGCCCGCTCAATAAAGACTTAACACAGAAGTAATTAAGAAAAAGAACCAAACAGGCCTGTTTTCCGTCTGCTCTTGCACAGGTAGGACTGGTCCTGTTTGCCAAGTTCTGCTTCCAGCTCCTTCCACGAGGTGGGTTCAAGTACCAGCAGCCCATGGCCAGTAACTGGCCCCAAACCAGAAATCTGGGAGCACATCCATTTACTGATGTGCGGTACCTGCTGGAGAAATCTTTTGTTTCACGTTGATCACACAGGGAATTTGAGTCAGGAGAGATAATCCTTAGATTTCAAGCCCTGATCTGTTTCAAGTGGGCTCAATGTCACTGCTCAGGCACTCCTACCACAGGAACAGGCAGCTGTGGAGGTAAGAGGTGAGTTCACAGTCCATCAGCTCTCCCACAGTGACTGTGCAGAGGCATTTGGGGTGTTCGCTGCCAGTGCAATTCACTCCACGGATGTTTCCACAGGACCGCAGTGGTACCCTTACCCCAGGGATCACCTCAGCAGAGCCTGCAGAGCCCCATCTATCCCATCCCTGGAACAGGAGCTCTCATCCCAGCAATGCACCTCATCCACAGGGCACATCTACCAACCATCCAGACCTTAATTTATGAACTCTTCTCTGTACAAAACCATCCAGTTTGCTGATAGATGGCAAACGGTGCAAGCCATGAGTAACAACAAATAAATTACCTGCTGCTCTCCAACAGACTCCAGTGCTGACCCAGGTCATCATAGAAACTGGAACAGTTTTTTCTTAAGGAACAACTAATTGAAAAACAAGACTAATGAGGCAATAAGTGCTATTACTAAATCCATTCTGTTGCCATCATTAGGCAAGTCTACATTCCTGTTCTGTGCTAATTAGGTCAGATAGCAGAAGCTCAGAAAGAAGAGCATTAACCAAGCGCATCTGGAGCATTCCAGAGACAGCCAGAAGGGATTTCTGAGTACTCATTGCCTATGGAATTTTGGAATCCCCTTAATGAGTCATTCCAGCTAGATCAAGATACACGGGTTTAATCCTTTTGCTCACTCTCTCTAGCAAAGCACCAAGCACTTTGTCAAGGAGTTTTTAGCTGAGGCCAAATCAGCAAGTTTGTCCTGTTTTGCTCATGCAGTAATGCTGATTTTCTGTCCTTCCTGATAGACAGGGGACAACTTCCCCTCTCAGGTGACTCCGGTCTCCATTCAAAGCCAATCTATTTCAGTGCTACAAGGATGAAATTTAGATTCTCCAGCCATTTTCTCATTAACAGGCACTAGCGACATAAAAATGTCTTGTTGGGCCAGTATCACACTGACTTGTGCTACATTTACAAAGTAAATTCCCATGGCTTGTAACCACTGGAATAACACCTGCCAGAGTAAGCCCACTCCGGGTTCACGCCTGCCATGGTTACCAATATCTGCAGTTTGTAAGCTACCAAAAAGATCCTTGTTTATCCCAGATGAAATCCAGGATGGTCAACTGATCTTAAAGGCCCACAGTGTGAGCTGAACTAAGTGCCCTCTGGATACCCTTGTGCATGTCAAGGCATCACACACACAAAAAACCCCCAAAAAACCCACCAAACCGAAAAACTAACAAAAAACCCCAACAACAACAAACCACAGCAAAATTGTTTTCTCTCTGCCAGAGCTGGGTTGATGACAGGAGTCAAATTCAAGGGGTTGTTTTTTATTCCACAGTTCTACAGAATGCTCCTTTCACTAGGGTTGTCACAGTGTACATGAGAAATATTATTCAGTCACTCAAAACATGCCCTTTGTGGTTCTTGGGGGCTTTGTTTGGTTTTCTTAATTGTTAGAAAGTAAATAATCATGTTGGGGACAAATTAAAAGCAGTGAGGCTGGCTGATCACACTCTTATCAAATGACAGAAGTCAAAAACAATTTCTTCAATGCATTAATCTGTAAACATTTCCCCAACAACTGCAGGAAGGAGATGCAGCTGAAGAAGAGCTGGGTACTTACCACCCCAGCAGTTGTACCAAAGACCATCTTAAACCATGTATCAACAACTGCCAGCCATTAGTCAGCATGCTGAATTAAATATTTCAACTTCTCAAATAAAGAAATGAAATTCATCTAAAAATATTTTAATGTAGCAAGCTTGGCTATAGAACCAGTGCAACATAAAGAGGACACCCATTGTATGACCAACTTTACTGCTTAACAGAGTAAGCTACAGATGCAACAGATTCACCACAAGTTATTTGGTTAAATTAAATACTGAAGGTAGGATCATGCTGTTGGTAATTGTGGTTTTACAGTACCAATGCTCAAGTTGGCTGAGTTAGTTTGACTGTAAGTAAAATGCAAGTTTACAGAGAAACAAAATAATTTCGTATAGTATCCTGTATTCTGTTCCATGCTCAGTCACAATGATAATGTCTGCAACAGACAAACAACATTTCAGCATTATGTAAATAATGCCAAAACATTACAGGAATTGTAATGCCAAATTTACAACATAATACAGTGATTAACCAAGATTGCTCAGGCATGGGGGCCAGTGGTGACAATGCTGAACAGGACTAGAAGCATCCACGCCCTACTCAGTGCATACACAGTGACCACACGGACAGGAATGCTTTGCCTTTTGATGGAATTGTCACTCTGGGAGTTTGTGTCCCAAACATAATGCAATGGAGAATGAATGTTAAACCCTTGCCTCAGACATGAAGCATACATATTATTTACAAACCTGAACCAGAAAATACACTTTAAGAACAGAGAAAAACTGTGATCACTTGACAAAGATGACAGAGCTTGGTTACTGTACTGTGTGAACCAGGATGGTAATGAAGTTGTAAACAAACTTTAACCAAGTTAGGTTAATGCATCTATTCTTAACTCAAGAATATTGCCATTTCAGCAGACAGTGATTTTTAAAGCTAAGGACACTATCAGAGGTTTTATTTTTGTTTAAAGCCAAAACTTTAAAAACCTGGAAGCTGGCAAATTATTTTTGTTCTTTATTAGCCTTCATTAACTTCTCCACAGCACACTTCAACCAAATTTTCAGACCCCCTGATTTTATCTAATTCTGCTCCAACTTAAGTTAGGTGGTAGCAAAGTTGAAGCAGGAATTACCAACACCTGAAAATCCCTTCTCTGAGTGGCTCAGTTTACACCACTGGGGATGAGTGCAGACTGCTGGCATTGTTCTACATTCAACACAAAACACTGAAGCATTAGGTCTTAATTTGAAAAGAAACATTTGCTCAAAATAAAGCAGGCTTTGCAAATATGCAAAGGAAGGGAAATCATATTTGAATCTGTCAATCCCAGCAGTGTTACTCATTCTTCCTCCCCCAACCTCCAACCAAACCATACTGCCCAAGTGGCTGATGAGACACTGATGGAATTAAATCCACTGACATAAAAGCCTGGATACAAAACAAAAAGAAACTTTGTCCCTGCCGCGTCTATTTTTTTTCTTTTTTTTCTTGCATTTTGTAATGAACCCATACAAGCGTGAAAAGGAGTTGTGTTGGTATTTTGTGTTGTTTTTTAAAACAGGCATAAAAACAAACTTTTATTTCACTTCAGAAAGATTTTTTTGTATTACCAACCTATTTCTCTTCATAACTAAATGTGATATAAACTAAATCCATAGTAATGAAAAAAACCCCAAACCCTGAAATCAAAACTGCTTTTTCAAGTATGTTTCTCCCCTCATGAAAGAGCTGCATTAGCCATACTGCTGACTAAAATCCACATCACGATGAGCAGACTTAGCCCCTAGGCCCAGATCCCCTGGAACTGGGCTCAGCTGATCTCCAGGACACAAGGCTGGAGGCAGATAGGCACACGCACACTTTGTATCACTCCTGAAATCCCTGATTCTGCCCACATCCCCTGTCACAGCCCCCTCACATCCCCCCAGCAGGAGAAATGGCACAGGAGCCACAGAGTGATGCTGGACAGGTACCGCTGTTCAGCCCAGTGCAAATCTTGTGCTGATGGAGATGCACTCTGCAGAGCTTACCAGACTGGAGGGTTTCGCCCACAATGTTTTTACAGAACACAATGTAAACCACATCCTGGTATTTTGTTCAGTCTGGAATTCTCATCTCCATCTATTGCAATTATGGAATCATAGAATCACAGAATAGTCTGAGTTGGAAGGGACAAGGATCATCCAGTCCAACTCCTGAGGCCAATGAAAAGTCAGTGAGGGGGATTCTACAAGAGTTGGTCCCTGCATTAAACACTAATACATGTGAAAAATAAATGGGGACAAACTTCCAAATCACAATTACTGATGATGATAGGTTCAACTTTTCTTCCTTCCTCCTTATTTTCACTTCCCATTAATGCAAGAGAAAAGTGCAACTTTGCAGCATGTTAGTTCACATCAAGTTTTTCCTCAAGAACACATTTTGCAGTAACAAAATATGGTCTATAAAGTTGCAAAGTGCACAAGCTGAAGGCACAGAGTACAAACACATAGGAAAAGAGATTTCAAAATACCAAGTAGCAAAAAAAGAGATAAAAGAAAAATCTGGAATTTGAAACTCCCTGACAGAAGATACATTTATATGGGACCAACTCTTGAAAGGTGACAGGTTTTAAACTAACATACAAATACTGCAAAATAATGAAACTTTATTCTTATTATTTAAGTAGAAGCTCCAGAAAATAACTTGAAGTTTAAAATCAAATACACTGACGTGTTAACTAGTTTTAAGAATGTCCTTAATATTAAGAAAAGAGTGCAAAAAGGATTCTTCCATTCTAATGCTTTTGGAAGCTGCTGATTTCCGCTGCCCATTTCCACTTTGAAAGGATTGTTTTTCAAGGTGCATTCCTCACAAAGGTCACACAAGAAGAGCTTGTTGATAGGCCAGATCACTGAATTGTGTCTTTCAAAGTCATCCCAACTGTAGCAGCAACTGACATTTTAATATATAAAGAAGAAAGTCCAAAACTCTTCTTTGAGGCATAATTTGTGTCAGAGCTTGAGCATCAGCAGTTGCCAAAGGAGGCTCCAGACACCACCTGTGCTCCTCCAGTGTCTGTTCTGGCTAGGAATAGAAGCTGATCCAGTATAGTCACTATCTGTATCCCCTGGAGCTTGCACATGCTGATGAGCCATCTGAAATTACAGAAAAAATGGAGAAATTCTCTCATATTAAACATCCACATGATGTCCCTTGCAACCCTTCCCTCAAAACACAGCAGTGTCTGCAAAACATTCATAGCGTAAACAGAAGCTGATGCACCACATTAAAGTCCATTCTGTCACTGCAGCCTGTAATAAGAGTTCATCATAAAACTGTGTGACATTTTATGGTAGGGAATAAAGTGAACATACTCAGCTGAAAGCACACGAGGAGACTTGGTGGTAAGAGGGCCATAAAGTGAGCAGAAGTTAACAACAGTACCAGAACAGGCACCATTCCCCGGTGGCTCTACATCCAAGCAGTTTGTATTATTTCTTGGCACGGTAAAGGTTGCACTGCAGACAGCTGTTAGGTGTGCAAATGCAGCCTCTGACAGCTCCCCACCCTGAGAAGCCATGAGTCCACCACTGAGAGCCCAAGCTGCGAGGGGCTGGAGCCTGCTGCAGGGCAGGCTTGGATCTGTACTTACTGTAAGTTAACTCTTCTCCAGCTCTCTTGCGTGACTGGTCACCTCTGTGGGAGAAGGCAAAGAAAGGCGTTTTCATGACAACGTCAATTAAAGATGTCCCTGCTCCTCTGGAGCTTCAAAGGGCCCTACCAACCCCACCCATTCTGCGACCTTCAAAACAACAGGGAAACACCTCAGCACAACCAGCAGCTTCTGGAGATTTAGAAACAAAATGCGAACATAGCAACAACATTACTACTGCAGGAATCTCGATTTACCAAAAGCATAAGCTGTATTTCATAGACTTAATTAGCTCAGCCCTTAGCTACAGGCAGTAGGCTTGATCGCATAGGATAAACTTTTACAAAATGCAGATGAGGAAAAAAAAGCTCATATACAGCTGGAGCTTAAAACATGCACAAAATTGTTTTCCTCACTTTGAACTCCTCTACCAAACTTCATAAACTATGTGAAAAAACTCTGCATCTGTCAGTCTGAAAAGATGCTCCTGAATCTTACAGACTCTGAGCAAGTCTAAACTGACAACACTTGCTCTTTAAGCAGAAGATTTTAGCACTTAATGGTGTTGATAAGCTGTTGTTCTTCAGCTAGAAGCTGACGCGCAATTACTGCTGCTGAATACACCTCACTGTGATGCGCTGCTCACGGTTATTGCTTGCAATCTTACTGATTCTGTAGGTGACTGATAATAGTTCTGCTTACAAGTGCATTTCACCAGTTTCGCGCTGCTTAGAGAGCTGAACGTGACATTTCCAGTACTCACAGTTTATATCCACAAAACCAACTGGTTTGAAAAATGTTTTTCTTTAGTCACTTGAAAATGAGAGACTTGGCTGTGAAGTTCTTTGGCTGGTTCTGTAAGGAGGAGAGACGGTATGAAAGGCTGGGAAGGGTAGTAAGGGACACTGACCACTGCCAGGCAAAATTCATTTCAAGAAACCAGTAGGTTTTGTGGATGTAGACTGCTAGTACTGGAAATGTCACGTTCAGCTCTCTAAGCAGCGCGAAACTGGTGAAATGCACTTGTAAGCAGAACTATTATCAGTCACCTACAGAATTACTAAGATTGAAAGTTTGACAACACCAAATTGTTCCCTTTTCTGTTTTGTTCTGTACATTACATTCTTTTGTCAGCATTATACGCCTACTCAGTTACAAAGTCTCACGCTTCTACTTCTTGGGCCAAATGCATTGCTTTTCTTAGCCCAGGGTCTTATGGTTTTGTTTTTATGTTTATCTCTCAGAAAGGTCTTTTCCTCAACAGGCAGCCTTACAAGGAAAGTGTCTGCACCGTGTCATTTGCATTTGGGTCAACAGTAGAGCTCTGAAGCTCAATAATTTACCAAGCTTTGAACAGAGAGATGACCTTTGAGGAAAACCACTGGGTATGAAATTCAGAAATACACTCAATACTAAACAAACCCACATCTAGCAGGTGTTCAAACTACAGGGCCAGACTCTAAGCACTGCAAAGATAACAGGAAAAATGAAGCTGTTTTCTCTTTATGAAGAAATGAACCTCTTGGGAGTACCGCACAAGGCTTCTCCAGCCTGATCTGAGATTGTCAGAGTACTGCAGAAATGGTGAGAAGTGCAGTGCCTTTGCCTGGGCAGAAAAACAGAACAGCACAGAGCAACAGGCACTGCCCAGAGGGAACCATTTACAGTATGAACATTTTCTGCTGTGCCTTTTATTGTTTGTTCCTTTCCCCTCCCCTGTTCAATACTCAGATGGGAAATGTCTATTTAAAATAAATACCTTGCCTGTATAAGTAACTCTGAAAGCGGAGTAAGGAGAAAACTGACATTTTCAGAAGCACCATGAATAAAGGAGAGCTTATAGAAAATAAACAGCCAAAGTAAAGGTTGAAGTTGAACAGGAGCATGGTCATGCAGGAGAAGCACAACCAAAACTCAGGGATGTATGAAGTGCAAGCAACCCGATCAAAAAATTTCAAGCCTTACAATCCTCTACTTTTTAGGTACCATCTGCAGGGTTGTGAGCACTCAAAAGATGCTGAAAATAAGGCCATATTTCAGATACTGAATTGTGAAGGTTCTTCATTAACTCTTAAATTATTTCTTCAGTATTTTTAGGTGTATCCATTTTTACCATTTCAGCACTGTCCTGCACAATCACTACTGAAGATCAGTAATTATTACCTAGTAAATCCATTCTGAATAAGCTCTCTTTGAAGTTTCTGGTCTTGAGCAGCATATTCCTGAAGCTCAGATTCCACAGCAGGGGGTAGAATATTTGGGATGAATTTAGAAAATAAAGCTGGTGCCATCTGTACCCATTCTGTAAGAAGAGAGAAAGCAATAACAAAATATATGGAAGAGAAATTTACTGTTTGACAAATGTAACTTTATTGTGAATACGTATTAGGATCTTGAATTTAAAAACAAAGGAAAAACACCCAAATCCACAGAAACCATGCCTTAAAGCAGAACAAATAATGAGACTGTTAAAATCAGATGTTTACATGTAGATAGAAAAATTACTATTTTTCTCAACCTCATCATCAAATTGAAATTTAGTTCTTGCTGCATCTCATAGGACCTGCTGAGTCTCTGGACACTCTTAAGGACAGGCAACTGATGATCAGCAAACTCGCTTGGATAATGAGATAATGATTGTAACACTTTACTACTCCAGGAAATTTATCCCCAAAATGTACCCTTCTCTCCCCTGGGCCTTCTAAAAAGCACAGTAGTATCATCATACAACCCCACTCCTCCATCCCCATTTCAAAGGAATTAATGCACTTCTCATTGATTTTCCAAAGCTTAGACAAACACTTTTTTAATGTTCCTAATAGGATTCTAACTTATACTAGGTCAGCTTCAGGACAGAAATGTGATTTAATTTCACTACACTGAACATTGTTTTACAGGAGCAGGACAATTTACCTTGAAGTTGCTTCAAGGCTTTAAGACTAAGAAGGGATGAGAATCGGCTTTACAGCAACTGTATAACAAGTTTTGAGAAAAATAAATAGCCCTCAACTATTTCTGCAGCCAGACTCTCCACAGGCTGGAGGAGTTACCTGAAATTTGATCTCAGGAAAAAGGGACGCTTTTAAACTCACTGAGGAACACCACAAGTTTTTATACAATTCCCACAGTCCTGCAAACCGACTGAGGGAACATTTGACCCCCTCATCCCCATCAGCGATAGAGGTTTGAAAAAGGACTGGCCCTAGTACTGAGCTAGGATTAAAAGAGGCTTCTCTGGCAACATTAGGGTGTCTGACAGCTCTTAGGAACTTGCAACCTGAAGAGGAAACCAAGGAAGAGAATGAGACGGGGAAGGCTCTGGCTGCCAGCTGTCAGCATGGCTCCTCCCTCTGCCCCTGCGCTGCAGACACTCGCAGGCTGCTCTAATCCCCCAGCACCTTCCCCTGGCCCCTTCCTGCTCCACCTCCGCACTTATCTGCTCCCCAGTCCCACCATGCATCCAAGGCAGCAACCCCAGAGGAGTGAGCAGCACGGCCTCTCAGAAACCCCTGCTCCGACTGACTCAGAATTCATCCCCAAGAACCAGGATCACCGAAGAGCAGCCTTTTACACCAACAGGTTTATGCTGGGCTCTTCAATTACTCAAAATCTGGTTAGTCCCAAGGTACCAGGCCAAAGCAGTGTCTGCTGTGCTGTGGGCAGCAAGACAGGGATCATCTGAAATGGAAAACTGAAATCTCAATCCACCACCTACAATATGGAGTGTGGTCAAGGAACAACCACCATGCAGTGCTTTCAAAAGATTTATACTTTTATACTTATGTATACACCCTTCCTACCTTCAGTCCTGAACACTTCTAAAACTGAAATTAGCATTGCCTTAAAATCGATGGAAATATGTTAAAATAGCTGATGTAAAAATAATCTTTGCTTACAGAAAGTGCATTTTGCACACGTAGAGTCCACTATATTCCTGGTTTGTACACATGCTAAAAATTGCCCGAAAGCTTTTTGTAAAGGATTCCCATTCACATTTATATTTCCATAAATGGGGACTGCAAAAATAGACTGAAGCTCAGGCACAGTCCTTCTCTCACACATAGAAACAAACTGACAGTACTGTAAAAGGAAGGGAAACAGGTGCATTTATGCATGTTTTGAATACTTCTTGTTTCTAAAAACTTCTCAAACACAGGGTAAGTTTCTTCTCAGTTCTCTAAAACTTAGAAAACCAAATATTCTTGTACAGATTAAAATTATTGCAGATTAAAATCTGCAATACCGTTTTCCTTTCAATAGAATTGTTGCATAAGATGTCATGATGTATTCACAAGTTAAATTCAGCTCTTCCACAAAATAATACCAACAGAACAATGGCTTCATAAAAGAAACAGTCAATCATTCACCTCATGCCAAAGATCTGGCTGGTTGAAGAGTGACTCTCAATACAGCTTTCACCATTTCAATACTTCTAAATTTCTACCATGACTAACTCATTAACAACCTTCTTTCCTTATTTTTACAGAGAAGGAATGGCTCTTCCCTTTGTCTCCGGAAGAGAGGGCTGGGTTGTTTATTTTTTAAGAAGTATTTGGTATTCGCATGGTCCCTTGCCCAGGCGACAAAGAGGCAACAAGAACCAGGGTGGAACTGAGCATTCTGAGGCACAAAACACACCCCACTTTGATTGTTAACTGTGCATTAGCTCAAGAGTGGACCCATTCTGGCAAACAAATGACAAGCACAAGATGAGAGCAGTACAACCATTTTTCCTTTTTACCTGGTCGTAGTGTATACAGGCCTTTCACAATATTTGCCATGGTTGAAGGAGTTATTTGAAACGGTGTTGACTGAGCTTCCAAAAGTAAAGCTGAAACAAAATGAACACAATCAGCAACTTTGCCAACCAAGAAATATAGGCTCTTACATATAATTTTTTAAAATAAAAAATACAGTAATTGTGCTTATTTTGGCACCTGATGTCCTCACAAAGAAAGCAGCCGCATATCTGATTTCAACTTATTCTCCAGAGTAATAAAACATCACCTTTAGATAGAAGCATCCTGCTCAAATTATGTATAGTGAAAATGTGTAATAACTTATTTTTCATTCATTGAAGGTGGCAGAGGTTCAGCAAAACCAAGCAGGCTTTAAGTATTCAGACACAGAACTGAAGCAAACCCATAGCAAGTGTGTTAAACACCTGAAGATCCAAAAATCCTTACTTTATAACATTTAGAATCTTGCACACAAAGCTAAGGACAGATTGAAAATCTATGCATGTGAAGTGTAAAAACTGTAAACGTTGAAGAAGAAAATAACATCTGAATTACAGAAACACACACAAAAAAGAAAGAAATCAAGAAGGTGGAAAGCAACTGCTACCTCTTGATTTTCATTTCTCTACCAAGCCGTTGAGCACTCTTCTGTGCCCACCACAGGAGGAGAAATGACTCTTACAATTCTACCAAGGGAAAAGTTTCTTGGGCTCACATTGGAGAAGCTCTGCTTTTATTTAAGCTTCAGAGCATCTCCAGTTCTTCCAGCATCTGCCACTAGAATACTTAAATAGAACGAAATAGAAAGAATACTGAAATAGAAAGAAAAGTCTTCATTAGCATGTTTTTTCTTCTCTTCCTGAAACTATTTAAGTGGCTCATGTCATAGGGAAATTAAAACAAAGCACTTTTTTGTAATCTTCAAGTAATCAAAGTTGTTATGTTTAACTGTTATAGATGAATTTGTTTTACAAAGAGTCATCTTAGAAGTGCTTGCTCATTTCAGCTGAAGCCTTGAGGGTGTGAGCGCCTGTGATTTGTTCTGTAATGACATACTTACAGCCCCTTCCCTAAAGATTTGTCAAACAGCCTCTTGGCAGCCAAGAAAGTTGGAAATCATAAAATTAAAATGGGCATAGTGCTTTATAATGTGACAGTAATGCACAATCCAAACTATGTGTGTGCATATACAAATATTAATATAATTAATTAGACTGTGGCCACTTCAGCCTAAGCATCACCAATAGATTTGCAAAGTATCCAAAGAACTGTGCATTTGTTCTTCATATGCAGGTGTTAAATTACGCAAAACAAATTATTTAAACCAAAAAATCTTCATTACTTTATTGCAGCTTCATAAATTACCATTTATCTTGCTTTCTGCAAATGCACACAACACCTGCAACAACGCAGATTTAAATCACTTACTCCTGATTTACAGTCAATAAATACAAGCATGACAATATTAAGCTTAACGAGATAACCAAGTAATGGCATGTATTTCCAGATTTTCAATAAAGAAAATTAAAGAATAGCTTGTTCAATAAGCCATACAGTATGAACTAACCCAGCTTGTCCAAAAGCTGGACATCAAGCCTCGAAAAATGGACAGCACTGCTGTAGGATTTGTGAGGTTTTTTCCATATCAGCAAACAAGACTCTTCTCTGGATAGAACCAAAAGATCTCAATGTAAGTTTAAATACAAAGTTCTAAACTAAAATACAAAGATGAAAAACTTCTTTGCACAGAAATTAATCCTCAGTTTTGCAATGCAACTTAAGACATTCATTCAATCCTGTATTACTTCTTGAGAGGCTCACTCAAGGAACAGAAACAGCTCTGCCAGACATGCTGAAATTACCTCTGTTGTTATTTTACAATCTTACAAAAGACCAACAAATACTAAGGCTTTGACTCTTGCTTTATTATAATAATTAGTGAGAGTCTACAACACAGAAGTTGCACAGACTCCTTCCACCCACTCCCAGAACTGCACCTGCAGCATTTACAAAGACTGAGGAGGGAGAGGCAAAATAAAACTGAACCTCAGCTGAATGAGAGTGGTAATGACACCATGATACCATCTGACCACCTCCACAGTGCTCATGAATTAATACCACATTCTACAGACTAAGTAACTAACGTGTGAACAAGTTAATTAACCTGGAAAGAGTCTTGAAAATAACTCCGGGCAGAATCAAAGAAGAGAAGTATGGGTTCTCATGATGAAATGCATTAAATGCAGGAAGATACAAAATGCTTTGAAATATTCTTGAACACAACAGCCAAAATGGCCTCAAGGAATTCCGAGGAACAAACAATATTGCAGTAAGTGAGGTGTGAACCTGCAACACTTCAGATCCTCTGCAGTAATCAAGTTACCCCAACACTGCACAGTAGCACTGAAGAACCATGTCCCTGGATGAACATTTAAGCTACTTCCTAATTACAGTGGGGCACTTTGCACAAGATCCAGGAGCCCAGTAATTCCAGGAGTAGCAGATGGTATCTTAACAAGCTGAAATTCACTTGTTCATAACTCAAGACTGACTTGCAGAAACTAGGGTTTAGCTGTTCTAAAAAGCTTTTCCTATCCTTCAACATTCCCTTGAAAACAGATTTATTTTACTTGCTGTAAAGACGAAATTCTTCTGGCAGAACAATGAAACAATTGCACGTTAATACGACAAGGGCTTTTTTCCTCCCTCTGTAGTAACCTAACAGAACTTCAAAATAACCTACTTTAACAAATCGTACCAAAGTATGACTTAGGCAGATGTGTTGAAAGCTGTAACTACTCAACAATGCACCTGAGAAAAATTAGAAAACGTATTCCCACTAAAAGCAACCCCAACAGCTTCCACACCAAGGCATCAGTCAGCTGCTGCTCTCCAGTCTCCAACCCATTGCTTAACATGAACAGATGCTGGAGATTTTCATCCTGCTGTACAAACTCTGCTTTTTAGGACTCAATTCCACTGTGTACGCAATGTCTGTATTATTGTACAGAGTAACAACTTTCATACTTCCAGGGAACTGAGCCCTTACATGAGTGCACAGCGTTTCTGCCCCTTGGGAGGATCTGCGGAACCCATGGAGTCAAATCTGTAGCAGGATAAATTCCCTTTCCCTCAGCCATAGAATTCAGGGTCCATCTGAGCACCCAAACCTTTCCACTTCACTGTGCTAAAATCCTCTTCACCTCAAAGATGGTAAGATGGTTCCTTTATGCCAGCCCATGCAAAGCACTGGATTGAACCCTGCTGCAACAGCAATTGAACAGCCAGGGAACTGCCACAGCTGGCAGCCAAAATGCAGCTCAAAGCTTTTGTTGTTGCCATTTTGGGTTGTGGTTTTCTGTAGGTTGGTCAGGTTTTTGTGTTTTATTGTTATTATTTGGCATTTATGGTTTGTTGGGTTTTTTTACCTGCTGCCTATTTTACTATTACATTGTCTGGTGAAGCTTGATCACATATTACCTTCTCACTTCTTTAACATCAGTACAGCTCCTCCACGTTAGTTATTGATCTAGAACTTCAAAATCCTTTTGAATGAAAACTGACTTTCTCTTTGGCTTAACCCTCACATTTGCACTTGTATCAAACGGCTCATGATCCTGGGGTTTTATCTTCCTTTGAACAGAACTAAAAATAAATTTTTACCAACTTAAATTCCTTATTAGTTTGTAATGAATTGAAATGTAGATCAGAAAAAAAAAGACATAAGAAGTTTTTATTACTATGCATTTGCCACTAGGCATTTAATAAAGCCACAGCTAACTTTTGAAATATTCATTACATAGACCAAAAGCTTTATTAAGTATGTAATGAAAATGCTACGAAATAAAAATTCCGAGTCTTAATCACATGGAAAATATTCAATGCTGTAAAAAGAATAAATATGAAAAACAAAGCTATAAATGTAGGGATATATACTTTTGGACTTGAATTATTGGAAAATAGGGTGGTATTTTCACATTTATAATTTTATGAGGCCTTAATGAAATTGGAATATTATTCCTATTTCTTTGCCAAGGAGCCAGATTAACCAAGGTGGTCATTACCTGACACTGTATTTTCCAACTTAATTTGAGATGCTGCAACTGAATCAACATGAAACAAGGAAAATAAGAAATGTAGCTGCAACTTTTTAAAATGACCTAGAGTTCTTTCATGAAAGGTTTAGTTCAGAGACAAAATTTGCATGTAGATTGTTATTTAAAGAATTTGAATGTGTTCTACAATACTTGGTTAACAACCCAGACTGCTCCTAGTATTGTTACAACACAGTTACTTAGACCTTAGCTGGCAAATTACAGCTGCGACTTCAATATTAGTGGTGGCCCGCCTCAAACTGCTGAACATGTAAATATTGGTTATTCCATCAGATCTGCAGAGCACAGAGGGTATAAAACATTAACAGCTACAGAAGCTCTCTTAGTCCTGGAGAGTGCAAGGTGTCTGCTGAGGTCAAAGAAAAGGGTGACAATAATGTGGCAGGAGTTTTGAAGGAACGGTTGACTCTCCTGCAATAGCAGCTTCCCAGCACACTCCCCACGGGCTGGAAAAGAAGTGGAACAATCCTGCAGTTGAGTTTCACTATCAGTTTTCTGTGTCTATCAAGATTCAGAAGGAAAGGAGGACAGAAAGGACGGAGAACATTGTTTAGAAGGTTAGAATTGGAAACTTGAAGTGATTAAACTCTTTGCCGACATAAAATAAGCTAGAAATTAAATGCTGAAATTCACAGTCCTGTAGATATATAGAAATTATTTTAAAATTATTTTTAATGAAGAACTTTAGAATTAATGCATCCCTTCTGTGCATCTCAAAAAAAGGACTTTTTATGCTACAGAACCCTCTTGCCCCCTCAATTCAATTACTGTCAGAAGCTGGAAACTCAACAGCTTTATAGCTGGGGAAAAGAGTACATTAACCTTTTGTTTCACCAGAATTCTAACAGAAATCATCCTGGTTTAATCTGGCACAAACACGCTGAATTAATTGGCATTTTCTCCTAGTGTTCTGCTACCTTTCTTCACTTTTAAGGCCCTGAGGAAGAAATCTCATTTCATTTTACCTATCCTGACACACATGCTGATTTTAAGGACAGAGTCACTCCACAGGCCAGTAATTCTGCCTTTTTTAAAAGATATCTCCTTTTTTTCCTGTCTCATTTTTAAACTTAAAAAGCAAGAAATATAGTTCATGAATGTGGCGGAGTAGAACTGTGCAGATTTTCTTCTCATACTAACTTTTCAGAGTTTCAGAAGAAAGCAAAGCAGCATCTAGAGGCTGAGTAACATCCAATATATTACAGAAGGAAAGGGTAATCAAAAAATCAAAAAAGACATTTTTAAACCACATTGCTTCTGTGATCACAGTAGTGACTCTGAATCCCAAACCAAAAAAAAAATAATGATTTCGAACTCTTGAGGGCAGTTTCTATGTTAAAGCTTTAGTTCAGATTAGAAATGTGATTTTGAAGCAAATTTACTGATCATCCCCACTTTGCTGCTCCTTGGTTGGTATGACAGAGCTGCCTTGGAGCATATTACATCAATTCCTTTTGGGCGAGATTAAACCAGATGTGCTCCAAACTGTTACTCCCTTGGCACTCTGTGCAAAGGAGCAGCCATGAGCAGGTGGGACATAAAACTCTCCAAAAAGTAGGACAAGGTCAGCACTGGGTCCTCAACACCACGCCGGGGGCGTTTCACGTTCTGCTCCCTTTACACCACCCCACTTATTCACACAGACGTCGCCTAGACCACGCGATAGAACCCTCAAGGACCCAAACCTTTCAGATAAAAGCCCGTGGTTCCGCTGCACCAAACCTATAATGCTGCTCCAGGCTGTCCAAACCAACTCAGGACAGACATTTTCCTTATGAAACACAGTCATTAGATGTGACACGGAAAGGAGAAGCTCAAAGAAAAACTTCTTCAATGTCAGCAGCATACAGAAAGGCTGGGGGCAATGCTCGCTGCAAGAAGCTGAGAAACCATGAGGGTGTTTTCTCCCCGTCAGGGCGTTTTTTCTGCAGTTTGTGCATCAAGACAGTAACAGGTTGCTTCTCATGTGCAGATGGCTTGAGACAGATGTCAAAATTGAGAGGGAGGGAAGAAATGTCACCTCAAACAGGGTGAATGTCAATTCACTCCATCTTTTTCTTGTCTATCTGTGCCAAAGGGTGAGGCAAGGGGAGTGAGTAAAAAAACCCAGTACACATCAAAACAAACCCTGTGGTCTCTGTTGTAGCTGTAGAGTCAGGCCATGAACTTGGCATCAATCACGGTCCTTCTCCCAGCCTGCTCCTCTCAAACAGAGAGTTCTGCATTCACAAACAAGAGCTGGATACGGCATTTATTAATGAAAAGCATTCTGTCAAAGCAGCACACAGATGAAGAGATGAGGAGGGCCCCTTGCTTCACTGACATCAGCAGGCTTTGGGAGGTCAGCACAGCAAAAATCAGCTGCTAAATAAAAAGGGCTGGGTGCCCACAGAGAAACAAACACTCTACGGAGCCACTGCACAACAACAGGAGAACCCCGCCACAAGCAACATCCTCCTTGCTACACTCATCAACCTCTAACAGATATAAATAGAGTCATTCTCTGTAATTTTGCATTACATCTGTACTTGCTGAATCAAAAAGCTGGAGAACCTCATTGTTAAAGAGCTGTTTGCAACCTTTTCCAACATTTCAATTAACTTTTCTGGTATTTTTTAGAAAGAAGAAATGCACTGGAAATACCTTCCCTGTTTTTATAACGGAAAAACATTTGCCAGCATTAACAGCCCTTCTATTGAACTTGATTACATCTCCAGCAAAAAAAAAATCAGGAAAGCGGAACAAGATCTCTTCCCCTCATCTGAATCCAAGTGACCTTACTAGGAAGAAAACAAAGCTGTCGTATGAAAAAATCTTCAGAGAAAAGACTTCTTCTGTAACTAACTAGAAACTGAAAACATAATGAAGTAGGCTGTGAGTGGTCTCCCTCCTCCTGACTTTTTCCAAAGAACTTTTTCTTGCAAACCATGAGAAAAACTTCTACTTTGGCAAACGTAAGTGATATTTTTACCCTGGGTTTTAACTCTGAACTCACACAGGCACTGACACAAAGACATTCAACAACTGCCTACATGCCTTTAGACTCCACACACAGTAACCACTCTGTGCACTCAGGCTTCAGTGGCTAATTCTGAAATTACCCCAGGCAACAAGAACAAAACCAGAAGTGCTGCACAAAGCTGTTTTCCCTCAGATAAAGTTCACCTGACTTGCCCGTTGAGTAACTCCTGTAGAAAAGTGCAGGCAGATGGGGGTTTTTTTGGGAAGAACCAACTCGTACTGAATGATCTGTACAAGTACATTGATCTTTCAAGAGTGAAAAACACTTCTTGAACTCAAAACAGTAACGTGTAAGGCAAGAAACAGCCCTACACACCCAGATATAAACGGCTGAAGTACTACAGCAAAGAGTCAGAAGGAAGGAGAGGAAGACTGCCCTCTAAAGCCGCTTTCACCTCTATGACCAGCTTTAATTTCTGCTGCTTTTTCCTTAGTATGGGAACATCATCGACCTCCCAGAGCAGGATTACAGTCTAGCGTTCACCTTCCTTTCTTCGGTTTCCAGGAAGAAAACAGGAATAATTGCAAACACTTGTAATTTTTAAACCCAAGTGATCTCTCCACCAAGGAGACACAACATTATGCTCTTAATAGCTTTTCCCTCTTTTGTTAGATTCAAAAGCAAGCTTGGTATGGGCACTAAGCTGCCAATATCCAAAGAGACAAGAGTGGCAGTTACTTGCAAATACCCTGCCATTGAATTTTACCTACTGCACGTACCAGAAGTAGAGAGTTTCAGCAGCTGTTATTCACTTTCACACGGTAATTGCCATTTTTCGAGACGAAAATAAATAGGCAGGATGTTTCCAGGGCACAGAGATAACAGTGCAGGACTATCAGAAGAGATAGTGGCTGCACAAGGAGAAAATAAACCTATTTCTGAGTTTTTCTGCTTACAAGTCACCTCATGCAGGACTGTAGCAGGAACAAAGATGATATTCTCCGCCACCCCTTCCCTAGTGACATGGGGATATTATCTGCATCTTCTCCCCCTCCCCTGCTCATTTCTGAAGCTGCCTGTAAATAAGATGCTATATCTTTGCCTGTTACATTCAGTTAAGCAGTTCTGCACACAGCAACTTCTCCCAAGCCACTGAATGCAGCAGTCTTATCAGCAAGAGCCAGCTTTGGCTTTGTAAGGAAAATAATCAGGTTATATTCACTTAGTTCAAATGTACCCACTTTAATTTGAGCATTGACTTGATAAATGTGTGAGTGTAAAAGTGTTTCACCAACAGCTGTGTTCCTTGATCTGTGTATTGTGGGTTTTTATTATGTATTTACTTTAACTAATGAGAAGTGCTACATATAGTGAAGTGCTTTTTTAAAAAAAAAAAAAATTCACCTCTCCAACCCCAAATGGTCCCAAATTGGCATTGGTACAGGAAAAATTTGTCAAAGTAATGTTCGCTTGGACAATATTGCCTCTGTAAATAATGAACTGACACCTTGCTCACTTCAAATTTTTGCCACCAAGTGCTCAGAGAAGTGCTCCCACCACAGACAGGCGTTGATCTTGCAGCTTCCTGCCTCCCGCCAGCCAGCACAGGAATGAGGGGACTCAGCCTGGGGGAGTCTGAGCCAGATCAAACACTGAGGACGAGATCGGGGCTGCACTGCTCTTCTGGCTTCTCACCCCCGTCTTTCTGAAGTGGAGCAGAAAGTTTTTCAAACATCAAATGAACCTGTAATGTACTTACAGTCCTTCCTGAACACAGCTGCAAATAGAAATGCCACCTTCCAGGCTCTGAGAGAATGACAAGGTACTATAAACAAAACCCACTTTGTACAAACATAGCAACAAATTTCAGGAGCAAGAGCAGATGTTACTCTGACCCTCCAAGTCTAGATCACAAATGGATTAAATCAAATTTGTAATTTGTTGTTTTTTTCCGAACAGAGGGAATGCATGCTTCCCCTCACTGAAGTGGCAGTCACAGCATCTCTAAAAAACAGCCCCAGGACTCCATTTCTCCACATCAACCACAACGTCCTTGACTTTAATTTCCAGAGTATCCCAATCCATATGTGTACTTTTCCCCCTCACAATACACAAACATTTTTTGCTGAACAAAATGTGTATCAAATATCAGCAAAGAGCACCATACGCTGACATTGGGAAGCAAAGTAAGTAACAAACACCAACTTGCATTCTGTTTTCATAGAGCCCTTACATTTCCAAAAAGGAAGGTAGTACTCATCTATTTTGGTTTGAATTTCAGGAAGCTAGAAAAAACAGCTGAGAAAGGCAGAAAAAATACAATACTACAAGTTTTTTTCAGCACATCTGCAGTACTACATCATCTGCTATGTTTCTTCACTTATTTCCCAAGAATCTGTTAGCAAGTTTCAAATTCTATCTAGGCATACTTTAACTCAATTTACAGATCCCCTTATCCAAGATTTAATTAAATCAGATCACAGTTATGAGTTCATGCCTGTCAGTATTTATCATCTTAGGAGGGAGATAAAACCCAAATAACTTAGCTTTAATGAACTGATGGTAAGACTGAAATGAACCCAAGGAAATGAACCTCCTGCTCATTAAACAAGAGACTTCACATACATCAACACAGACAGCTTACCTTTATTTTTCATTTTTTTTTCATTTTACTTCTGCTATTAACAGAGCTGGGAAAAAGTATTTCTGATTCCACTCACACACTATGCCACGGGTCTTTTCATTTCAACAGTTGATCTGCAATTTCTATTTGATTCTGCTATTATCACTGCAGAAAGTTAATTACTTAGCAACAACACACCTGACATAACTTATGTCAGAGGTTTATTCTGTGTTACACCTTTCCTTTGCCACTGGAAAAAAAAAATCTTTGCCTGAAGAATGCAAACATTTTAACACAGTATCAGCCAAATTTTCCGCGATCTTGCAGCAGCAATCATCTTACCAGGTTTCATACCAGTAATTCTCTTTGGCACAAAATAAAACATCAGGCCCATGGCTGGCCATTTCTCACTCTTCTGCTATTTTTAAGGTTATGTAATCTGCTCTTAGTGACACTTTTCCAGATGGCAAGAATGAGATTTCATCAGAGCTGATGATCTCCCATCCCTGCAGGGTGCCAGGCTCCCTGACCTTGTAGTCACCCTGTTCACGCACCCCTCTCCCAGGCAGTCACCTCCCAGTCAGCCTGAAACGACAGCACAGCTCCTTTCCGCAGCCCTTGCCTGGAACGAGCAGGGCATTGCTACCCAAGCAAAGCCAAAAGGAGCCATAAACTGCACTGCCATTGCTCTGATGCCTTGCTAGCTGCCCTTGGAGGGAGCAGGCAGGCCAGCAGCGAGGTCCCCAGCTCTCACAAACCCTCTCGGAGGTGGCAGCTTTCCCACAAACACTGTGGCTCACCACAGCAGTCACAGTTCCCCTCCAGTGCTCCTGTGGCTATCACTTGAAGCACATTATATTTGCATTAACCCATTAACCTAAGAGAAAAGCTGCTGTCAGCATTGAGCAGCTCACCACCTCCAGCAGTACTGGAGTACATCATGACAATAACCCCAGAGGTAGCACAGTTCTTTGACCACACCACGCTCCTAATGACACCTGTCCATCTTTTGATAATGAAGTTGAAAAGTAACAGCATAAACAGGAGAAAAATAAAACATTCATTCTGCCATATGCACAAGTCACAAGGGAAAATAAATACTGGTTCCCTCAGATCTCAAGCAAAGCATTACTTCATACAAAGTCAAATTTCTGAAAAATGTAAGCTGAAGTGTGTCGCATTTCCTCATGCCTCAAAGGAATTCGTATTGGAGTTCACTAATATTTGGCATTTTATCCCCATTTGCTGTGGATTTCCACAGTATCTGAAAGCACTGTGGCTCTCCAGGCTTCCACTGCAAGAAAAATTCAACAGCTTTACTTACGCATTAGGTTGTAAATGTGCTTTTCTGCAACATGTTCCGTAAACAGCTTTATAAGGTCATCTTTTAAGTCTCTGTTTAGCTTGGTTTCTATGTAAAATTTATTCTGGAAAATAAGACAGAAGTTTTCAAGTTTGTTTCTCATAATAGTAAATAAAGTAAACTTCATTTTAGAACTTTTAGAAATTTTTAAAATTCTCTTAACACCAAGATACAGCTGGACAAAAGAAAGTATTTTTCCCCAATGACTAAAAGTGATTAAGCCATTAAAAGAGATGGGTTAAAATAATAAATCACCAGCACAAATATGCACTTCTGTGGTTCATTGACAATCTCAGAGGACAGCTACTCAGAATGAATCAGCTGTGGAAATAAGTGATATATACAAATCTACACAAAAGGGAACTACGTTAAAATTTTTAGGATTCCATTACTTTGACCAATTCAGCATTAATAAAGAATTCACCTCTTTGAGGGAAATTCAAACATACTTCTATTCATGAGTTCCTCGAGGGCCCCAATATCTAATGCACTATTTGGTATCAATGCTCCATTTCCTGCAATTAATAGCAAGATTTTTGTCTATGTCTATTCATAGAGGTGTTTTAAAAGCTGGGGCGGAAAACTGCTTGAAGATAGATCTCCTACCATTAAAAAGCTAGCTTGTAAGTAGAGCAGCTGAATTAATTCATTTGGACACATGGTGTAAAAAGAGTTAAACAGATAAACTAACAGAAAATCAACTCAAAAATCAGCCACAGGAACACTTATCTGAGAGATTTACTAGAAGAAGGGATATCTTACAGGAGAAGTTTTCCACATTTTAAATCAAGTTTTTCTCCTATTCACTACAGCATTTAACAAAATGAGAATGAACTCTCAGAACACAGAGCAATCTCCATGTTTTTGTATGAAACTCATTCTCTTGGCCATTACCAAAACTACAAACACACCACAACAATGTGTTCAGAAACCCCTTAAGCTTTTGAGGGAACATTCCCCAGCAGTTATTTACCTTTAATAAAGATTGAACCTGGTGGGATAAAGGCAGTCTGAGGGCAGAACACATGCCTCTACTGTAGTTTAAGTTTGTTGCAGTAATGGACAACAGCCTTAAAAAGATTTTTTTAAATTTACTCGACTTGCTGCTGGTGGTTCCCTCTGATACCCTGAATTTATCCTGCCCACAGAGGTTTAACAAGGACTAGGACTCAGTTTTTCCCCTCACCTGGGCCTGTGAACAGAGATTGAGGGAAAGGCTCTGCAGACAAAATACCCTAATTAGAAACAGACTAACTTATTTGGAATGGTTTTGGTGAATGGTGAATTGCCATTGCAACAGAAACCCACAGCAATTGAAGATACCCTTCGAGGAATGTTAAGCTACACATCACACTACAGCCTTTCACCAGAACATTTTCCTAAACCAGTTTGCACAAGATGTGCTAATTATGATGCTTCATTTTGCTCAAGGGCTGGAAAACCTAAGCTTTTAATTCTAGTAATTTCATTACTGGAAAAGCAACGAAAAACCCCCACAACCCAGCAGTTACAAACAGAAGAAATGTAAAATACTCTTCACGTTTGCTCACTTGGAAACACCTTTCCAAAAAGATGTTCCACTTGTGTGAGATTAAACAGACAATGAAAAAGCATCGAAGTACTTAATTTCCAATCCACAGTGCTGAAAGGAGAGAGCAGAAGAGCTGTCACCTCCCCCGTTCTTGTCAGGGGAAAAATCAGGAAGATTTTCTGTATAACTTGTCACTACTTAGGCTGTGCCAGTGTTTCTTGAAAAATGTCTCAAGTCACCTAAAGGTCTAACTGACATGTAAAAGGTAAGCAGATGTGAGTAACTGAGAAAGTCAGGTATGATACAAACATTCATTCTACAAAACACCTTATGATAAAGCAGTCTGGAAAATCTTTTAAAATAAAACGCAGTGAATATTAAGAGGAGATCAGTAAGTACTTGAAAGAAGAGAATACAGTATATAGGTGTGCTTATCACATCATACTCACAGGTATTTATGTACACAGACACACAGAAAATGCCCTCTAGCTGATAAGAAACAAAGTGCAATACCACCCTGTAGCATAACAATATTTTCGAGGTAATGAAAAAATATTCACTATGCCAAAACCACGGTGCTCACAAATGTTAGGCTCATATAACATGACAAAAATATAACAGATTTTCAGCTATATCTCAATGTAAAATGAAAAAATTGAGATTGTGCAAGAAAAATATATCATCTAAACTTTATTTTTTATTCAAGTGGAAATATTTTTTCATTCATGTGTGTAGCACGCTGTGATATGTACAATCTGTAAGCACCCAGAATAATCTCACTTCAATTTAAAAAACAGTTTTCTGCCAGGAACGAAGCACTGTGTATGAAGCTGACTTCCAGTTTAATTTGTTTTACCTTCGGTTCGATCCCTGAACTTCTGAAGCAGCCTAAACCCACAGAATCTCAGTGGGGTTTTCGGCCTCTGTGCTTTTCTGACAACTCTGCAGCAGCAGCCTAAGACTGAAAAAATCCATCATCATGTGAAAAAAAACGAAGTGCTTCCCAGCAAAAGAAGGAAAAAGAAAACCCCCTCAGTTGCAAGGTCAGTCCTCTCAGCAGCTCCTCCTGAGAAGCCTGGAGACACTCCTTGGTCACGATACTCGGGGTAAGAATCACCTTTGCTGCTTTGGTGCGTATCAGGAAAGAAAAGTGCTGCTGCTGCTTTAACACACACGGGACTAAGACTAAGACAAAATATGCCATAATCCAGTTCTACATAAAAGCTTTAGTTCTTCATCAGCTTCACAGATTTTAAAAATATTTAAATGCACACTGAAAGTTTTCCTAAGCAGCAATATAATTATCCTTTCAGAACAAAGTCCTCAAGAGCAACTGAACAGCCTTGGAACCCCCTAATTAAAGCAATCAAAGAAACGGAAAGCCTCGTCACCTCTGACATAAAGGCAGAGTTTAACAACTTCGACCACTTCAAAATACTTTGAGAAGTACCTGTTAAAGTAAGTGTAAAGCTGTAATTTAGACTGTAATTAGGCTTTCACCTCTTGCAGTTGTTTTTCCACTGTACTTTTGGACCAAACAAAGGAAACTGTTGTTGCTGTATGAGAAAACTTGATTAGACACTACAATGTAAAATTATAAAAGTACCTGTACACAGAAGTACTTCCAAATGCATACAGAAAAAACTAAGGAACACATTTTTCACCCTGACTTCTTTAGACATATTCCCCACATCATGCACAACACTGAAATGATTTCAGTGAAAAGCTATGACAGCTAATTTGCCATTAGCCTTATAAACCAGCTGTACAGCTGAGCCACGTCAGCCAGGTCATTGCTTTTGGCAGGAAGGGGAACTAAGATGTAACAGAAACAGATAAAAGGGCAGATTAGAAGATACCAAGTTCAAAAAAGGCAAATTCCTCTTTTAATGCAACAAATCTGTATGGTAACACAATGCCAAAATACTGTAGCAAGTTACCTAAATTTAGTGAGACACGGGAGAGCCTCCTAAAGGCTACTGCTTCCCAAACTCTGAGAGACTACCAATGACAAACACTTCGAAGAGTTTGAGGCTTATTTAATCTGTTCTTTTGGTTTGGTTTTTTTTTTTCATTTCTAAGTGATGCCAAAACAAGGATAGTTTCTGGGACAAGGACAAATTTCAAGCTTAAGTTATTCATTACCACAAAAAAAAAAAAAGAGGCCATAAAAGTTTTGGTACTTCAACAAAAAGGATGCAGAATATTGGTTTCTGAACCACTCCAAGTACATCTGACAGTGCTATGAACATTATTTTGTCTTCATCTATCCAACACCCTGAATTGCTTGATCAAAAGATAAAGACATTTCCAAGACACATTTCTCCCTGTGTCTTCTGAATCTGCACTATTTGAAAGCAAAAAATAATCATCTCCACAACCTGCCCAAACTAAAAAGCCAAAACTTAACAAGTCAGTAAATGACTTCTATTCAAAAAGACGTAAATAATGAACTATTTGAGATGTCTCCCTTTAAAATCAAAACCATTCTTCCCACTCCCAGGAAAGAAGTATTAGGGCAGAAATCAACCGCAAAACCCTGCATTTAAAAAGGTTTCCCCTTCCTCTCCCCATACAATTTCATCAGTATGGTTAGGGAGGCACCAAAACTAGGCATGAATTTAAGGTTCACGTGTCAGAAATCATTATAGCTGCATTTTATTCTTATCACTTTCAGTCAGCATCTTGTGTATGGACATATATTTGAAAAGAATTTTCTAAAACTTACCATATATATGAAAAGAGGCACAATGCTCTGCAATGCTCCCATATACTGTCCAAGAGCTACGTTAAATCTTTCAATATAGAGATCTGGAGGGCTGGCCTGCAAGAAACCATAAAAGTCAGGTTGTAATTTGAACAAGAGAAAGATCTGGAACAGCATGGGCTACGCTTTCATAGCAAACTCAAACAACTACAAAGGATTTGATACACTAGGTCCACACAAGGCAAGCCACACATCATTCCAGAGTTTCTGCTCTAACTCCCTCCAGCAAAACCAGTCTCCCTTCACTAACTCGGTTTTGCCTAGGACAATACATCAGTGCCCTGCACAAGGTCCATTCTGTAAGAAATACCGTGAGCCTGTAACAAGCTGACATTTAGCATATGCAAATAAAAACACTTTTAAAGACCAGAAGTTTGTTTAGAAAGCAGCAGCTGTCACGCCTAGAATCCATAACCAAATCTGCACAAGTGCTGCAGTGTGTGCTCCCACCCCCCTGAGCTTTCGCTCCACCCGAGCAGGGGGGCATTCAGCTGCTGTTTGCAGCTGAGCTGGTAAGTGGCACATCCTCCACAGAAAAGCTTTCTAAGTTACTGCTGGGTCACCTCAGGCAAGGCAAGTATTCAGGGGGGTCAGATCACAAAGAAGCAACATCTTCAGAGAGAATTTTGTGTGCAGTCTCACGCTCCAGGTTAGGCCGGTGGAAATCTCCAGCACACGGCATTCCGCTGGAGCCCCAGCCTAAACTTGGCTACACAAAACCTGAATGTGCTCTTCTCTGGCTACAATACCCTATTTCCCAAAGAAGGGGATAAGGAAGCTTAAAAGAACTGTTCAGCAGCAGGTGAAGTTAAAAGGAGAAGAGAGCCAGAAGAACGGGAAGCACTAAGCACTGTTTCTGTAACAATATCCAGGCCTGCAGGGGAGCTGCACTGGAGCGTTCAGAAGCGCACTTAGATACCCACAGCTGAAGTGGGGTTACAGCAATGTCTTCCTCCACTATCCACTTCTACACCCCAATCCTTTCCCTTACACTGCCCTACCTCTGGCCCAACCCCTGCTTTGGTCTTTCCCGAGGGGCTGGGGGGCTGCTGGAGCTCCTACTGCTCACACATATAGATACACCCATACAAGCCCCAGGGCAAAGGGCTGCTGGCTAATCAGAAGCAAAACTTCTCTTCCCCTGCACTGTCTTCCCCAAGCCAAAAGAAGATGGAGAATACAGCAGTAACTGGGACCTTGCGAGAAAACAAGTTCAACGATTTTCCTACAGCCAAAGCTTCTGTGGCATGACAAACACTCAAGGCTTAGCTGCACCTCCACCACCTAATCAGAGCTTAAAGCCATCTTCACGAACATTTTTCAGCCTTTGTATGGACATTCACCAGCAGCCCTAAGAGAAAAGTTAAAATTTATGTTGATATTTTGCTCTATGAAGTATTCTAAATTTATAACCTGTTTTTTTCCCTTTAAAATAGCTTCTTTTGCCTCCCTTCTTAATATGCGTAATGAACACGTGGGTAATTTTCACAGCAAACACCAATTCAGAGCAGACAGTTCAGAATGGAAAGCAAAACTGGCAGAGGAAGAAAGAGTGTTATTCCATATGCAGTTGCCAAAGGCTATATATGGTTATTCCTCATTTTGATCATAAGGTTTTAATCTTATTGCAAATGCAGTTCTCAGGGAGGCCAAACAAATTTTAGTTCAAAATGCCAACAAGGTATAAAAAGTGGCTATGAGCTCCAAGGACTCCCTTTCATATATAGCTACATATACAATTTGTTGCAAATAACATGCAATGAAATCTGCGTTCTAAGCAGTATGTATTCCTGTTTCACTCCTTTTCAACCTCAACTTTAAATATGGTTATACCCTCTGATTTGTATACAGCTTTTAAGATTAAAGAAAAAGGAAAATTCTACTTGAAAGAACACATCAGACAAAAGGAGACCATAGTCTGACATAGGGCACCACTCTTCTCTCACTGATAGATTGCCATTTTCATTAAAAAACCAAAACAATAAAGCCAACAAGAAAAAAAACACAGACAGAAGCTGTCTGGGCAGTGGAGATTTAATCCCAGGCACTGTGTGCAGCCAGTCTGCTAAACTTCTGACAGGGGATATTAGCACTGATACCTTTTTTCCCCACTGCAGATGAGAACTCTGCTAGCTCAGCTCCCAAAGACCGTGGCACAGTAAGGGAGGCTGTTTATGAGGGCACAACATCTGCACACCCAGCTGGCTCCTGAGAATCACTCCTCAGGAGCCCTTTAATGGAAGGATAGCTGGGAGCTGTCAACCACCACCTCGCCTTGCAATCAAGTGGAAAACGGCTGCTCTGGGTAAAGACAAGAAAAGCTAAGAGAGGTCCTGACAGCTTCAGAGGGAGTGCCTCACTAGTGTCAGGCAAATATCAGGCCTTGGTTTTAATCTCTGCAATGCAGAAATTATGGTGGTGTCTGCTTTATCAGCATGAAGTGTCACTTTTCAATTTTATTCTGATAGCGTTTCATGTCAAGCCTCAACAGCCAAGACATTAACAGCAACGGACAACAGCAACAAAAAAAAGCAAGCTTGACAAACTCTGCTCAACTAAAGCTTGACTTGTAAACTACCAAAATACCCAAGTCAAAGAGAAATCAATAATAGTATTTTCAGCTCATCTATGAATTACTGTATTCTGTGTGGGGAAACCAGAACCATCTGTTTTCTGTTCATCACAGCGTTACTCTATGGCTGCTCCAAACCGCCAGACTGAAATCAATTGTTTGCTTCAGCACAGGCTCTTTCTCCACATCTCTACATTCGCATTTATAGGACAGTAACTGGAGCTGGAATAGTTTTATACAAACTACTTGAATTTTGTAAACCAAAAAGCAGCACATGGCAACAAATTCATGAGTAAACAGAAGTTGCTAAGATTTTTGTATTAAGTGGCCATGAGAGCCCAACTTGCATTTAAAATCTATACTTATTCAGACATAGCTATCAAAACAAACAAACAAACAACACCCCCCCTCAAAAAAAAAACCAAAAAAAACCAACCCCCCAAAAAAACCAAACAAACAACCAAGCTGCTTTGGCAGACACTTTTTACTCCCTGTCCTAGTCCAGAAAATGAGAACACCTACATTCAGCTGTTTAAATTACAAGGGGAGGGGCAGAATTAAGCATGAAATTTACTTCTTACAACTCCCCAGCAACTATTATGTCTTTAAATCCACTCCTATCTTACCTGAGGGATGTATTACAGAGGCTGTTCAAAAAGACAAAATACCCACTTGCCAGCCTAAGGTTTGCCAGGAAAGAACAAGATTCCTCATCCCTTCACTCCTCATCCTGAATCCTATCAAACTGTCAATTCAGGGGGTTGGGGATGCTTTATTTGTAAGTTTGTTGTTTTTTTGGATTGTTTGGGGTTTTTTTAAACACTCAATACAGGCAGACAGTTTAAATCCTCTCCTACATTAGTTCTTATCTACCACTTGTAGGGTTAAGAACAGTTTTCCAGCAACAATCGTATTGTGTGTCTGTGCACAGGACATTGAATGTTTGGCTGGATTTCTCAAACTCTAATGCAGTTGCATTGCCTTAACGTCTTCTGCTTGGCCGTGAGTCAGCTGCTTCTTAGAATAAAATACTATGGCTGTTGTTGACAAGTTGATGTTAAAGACAAAATTTCATCTCCTTACACACCACAGTGGACATCTCAGCACCAACAGAAACGAGAAGTAACAAGAAAATACATTTGAGAAAGGATGACACACAAGACACAGTCAAACAAAACAAGCAGCTGGAGATCCTGCATACTAAATTACCCTTCCCTTATTTGAAATCTAGCAACCAGGCTTTTCAATACACTTGTGGACAAGAAACTGTATCTCTGAAAAAGATCTTTTTTCAGCTTGAAAACCAGTCTCAGTGCCATTCTTAAACTGAACATATGAAATCAGAAGGCAGCTGCTGGCTCAAAACAACTCAGAAATGGCTCACAAGAAAGAAACAGAGAACGGTTCTGTGCTTGAGGAACACAAAGTTAATCTGTTCATGAAGAGTCGTCTGGCACAACCAGCAGTATGTGTAGGAGAGCTCACATTCCTATGGTGAATGGGCAGCTCCATTTTCCTGGGAATATGCTCCCTGCCAGAATGCCAGCACATGCTGCAGCATCCCTCCCACGCCTGCCAAGTGAAAAGGGAGAATGGCTATGATTACACGAATTAACCTGTTATTCATGTAAGTGGTCTGAATCTTCTAAACCACTCTTTGTTCTTTCTCAAGAAAATACAGTTTGTTTACCTTGCCTTGCAATGTATGTGATGCCCAGGTCTACCTCACTAGACATTGGGATTATTACAACGTTTTACAATAAACAGACATCAAACCAAAGCACAACTAATTCAAAGGCTGTGTCTTCCCAGTCAAGCCTGCACTCAAACCTGTTCAAAGCCTCGTGACATTTTCTCATGTAACTGTCTTACAGCAGGTTAGCAGGTGTGGGCCATGTTCCATTCCCATTCTACACGCTTGCACAACAAAAAGACATCGTGTCTAGACCATGAAAAACCCAAAGCACCAAAAATCAAAGACCATTGTAAAAAGACCATCAAAACTGTGCAGCAGTAAGAAATCTTCGGAAGCTTTTCTATCTATTAAATACACATTAATTTGTGCTGTATTTACTTGTATCTTTCTGTAATTGCATCAGGGTCTGCAGCCCCAGTGTGGTGTGACAAGGCACTAAACAGAGCTGCAGGACTACAAGCCTTTCCAAAAAGCTGCAGGCAGGAATGCTCCTCTCAGCTTAACTTGCTGATGTCATTGCAAAATTGTCATTTTTAATGGCAATTCTAGCAATATTGTCACCCCTGATTCTTCAACTCAAACCCCATCTTTTTGATGTCTACCCACAAAGATACAAACACTTATAACACTTTTGGTTTCTACCACCTGAGTTCAAATCATCCATATGATCTGATTCAGTTCAGTGACATTCACAGCAGTAAATTCACTTTAGTATTAAAGCTGCTTTTGCTGATACCTTTACCAGGGGCTCTTTGAGCACCTGAAAGCCCTCCCTCACTGAGGACACCTGACTCTCATACACATCCTCCCGAGGAACAGCAAGTGGGACAATGCTTTCACACACTGCACTGACTGCTCTGAGAGCTGACAAGACCAAAGTCTGAGAAGTTGTAAGGAAAAGTATCAGGCAGGAAACCTTTCTGGCATTGCACAATAAAGGCTATAAACCTGCAGGTCCTGGGGGCCAAAGAGCAGACATGCAAACTATCTGCCAACACAGGTGACTCCACAGTGCAGTCATGTTCATTATAAAAAAATACAATTCATCATCATAAAAAACCCCACCACAAACAGAAAACAACAGATCCCTTTTTCAGTCTCCTCTGGATAAAAAAAAAACAAGGTGCAACATGACAAATACATGGTTTTCAGCTCTCAGTCATTTCACAAAGGAAGCACTGAGTTTATTCTAACTAAAGGGAAAATATTGCACTGCACCTGCACAAAAACCCTATGTTTATAACAAGCCAGCTCAAAGCCACAGTGCACTCTGACTGTCAATGCTTTGAGTATTTTCCAGCATTTTTTGCTGAAGAGATATGTAATGGGTAAAGTGCTTGATTTTAAATTACTTTATCAGAGTGCATAAGAATAAACTAAGCCAGAAACACTAGCCTAATGCAAATCAGTTTTACTCATTTTAAAAAGATGTCTTCAATTTGGAAGCATATGTTTGTATATCCACCCTAACTCATACATCTGAATGACTCAGCAATTACCTACAAAAACAGCTGACATTATTTTAAACCACAACATAATGAACCATGTCCATTACCAGTGAAATGTTTCCAAATAAAGCATCTTGGAAAAATCATCTGCATACTACAGGCTTCACAGACCTCAAGACAACAGGAAACAAGTTAATTTGTGTTTTCTGCAGCGACACGTTATTTTTTTTAAGCTGACAAAATGCAAAATTCCGATCAACTCAGGAATTAGGGAGATTGAATTCTCAATTACTGAAAGTCTGCACGGTAAAACTCTGTGTTAACTAATGCAGAGAAGCTGGTCAGCCATCGGCTGCCGGAAAGGAAAGCAATCCTTGCTGGGAGTCTCTGCATAGCAGCCTAAAGAGAGGATCATTAACTGACAGATACGGTAAGGAGGGAGCTGGAAATGGCTTGGCATACAGGAGGCCCCACATCAGCCTGGTGACAAGCAATTAATCTCATCTAAATGTATCATTACTCAGCAAGCACAGCTCGCTGCTTTCCACCCAGTGTCCAACAGGCAGAAACACACCGGCCCAGCCACACACCTCCCGTGGCCTCTGCCACCAGGCAAAGTAACTCTCTCGAGCTGAAAAGCTCTAAAACAAACAGACAAACCTTCAGGAATGCACAGGACAACAAACAGCAACACCACACAAGCCGTCCTGCAGGCTGGAAAAGCAGAAGTCACAGGGGATGAGCAGGGTTTGTCCTGAGTGTCCCAGCACAGTGCCTGGGACACGCAGCTCAGGACACACCGGCGTCCATCACTCCTGACTCCAGCTGTGGCCAGCTGCTCAGGCAAGCACAGGGCTACACACACAGCGAGGGGGGAATATGTATGGGTGGAGTTTCTGCAGTGAATGCCCCGAAGAGTGAAACCAAACTCCATTAAGACTAAATCCATGCAAGAGCAAGTCTGACCAGTCCCCTGAGGTGCTCCCACTTTTACTGTTTGGTAGCTGGGTTTTACTGGTTTGGCTGTTGATGAGTGGTTCCTGTAGGACACAGCTTGCTCTGGCACGTTGGTTAAGTGCAGACGTTCTGCAGCCCACTTGCCATTTAAGTGTTACACTGCCATGCAAAGAAGGTGCTGGCCTGTCCAGAGAAAGCCACTGCATTTGCCTGTCATTTCAGCTTCAATTACCACCTATTTTCTTACACACACCAACCTTCCTGCTTCTACTGCGCTACTTTTGTATCTCTGAACATTAAAAACAAACAACTTGTATCAAGTCATAGCTTGCCAAATAAACAGAACCCTTAAATGTTGGCAGGTGAATGAGATTATGTCAAAAGGCAGAACACCATAAAATGTGCATTACAAGGATTCACATAAACGGGTTTTTTCACTGTTTGCCTGTGGGAACCAGAAACTTCCAAGCAACCAACATTTACAAAGTAATTTGCTATTGTTGCTAGGGTAAAGATCTAGAACTGCATTTTCAACATAAATCCCAAGTGACTGAATGTCACCAAAATGTATTAAGATCAAAGAAGTACCAGGATAATTAAATATATTGTACTAGAGTAATATCTTAACAGTAAATTTCACAACCCAGAGCTAAAACAGTTTCTTTATAGAACAATTTTTTGAGGCATGTGAGAGTTTTACCTCCAGCAACCCAAAAAGATCCATTTGTCATCCAAAAGCCAAGTCATGCTCACACATCAGACAAAACTCACGTAATGCACTCAAAGATGGTATCGTGTTATATTACAGGTGTGTCTAACCTACATAAGGAAGCTTTTGCAAGGCTAAGATTGCATTAAACAGTTGTCTCAATTATTCTTTCCACAAGCTGATGTTCAGAAGGCAGCCTTATTTTTAGGCAGAAGTATCTAGGCTCACATGTGCTACAGCAAGCTTTAAAATCAGCTGCCCCAGTTTTAGGACTTAAGAGGAAAGAGTCAAGGATTAGCAGGGAGTAAAGAATTTGGGGTATTCCCAAATTCAAATCAAACTAAAGCAGTGTATTACCATGGGATATATCAGAAGAACTGGCCAAACCTGTATAGCTGAAATGATTCATAGTTCTCACAAACAGAAGAAAAAATGTACAGGCTGCACCTGCTCAGCAGAACCAAGGGAAGGCTTTCTTTTGAATACTATGTTCATCAACTCCAAGCAATTTTTACAGAACACCGAGGCTGTCACTCCATGAGGAATAAAGACAACATAAAAAGAAGAAAGAAGCTAGCAAATACCATGCCTCTTAAATGCTGGGTGGTTATTTTTCTTTATAAGGAAAGCCACAAGAGGAAAACAGTGCAACATAAAGGACATCAGAGAGATTGCAGTGCTATACATTTTGGGAATCCACGTTTAGCCAGAAGTACCTGATGCAGACTGTTTTGGGCTGACAGAAATTAGTTATCAATGTGTTAGAAGCATTGAAGAAGCTGCTGCAGTTTAGGGTTTCTTCGTATTTGGCTTCTCTATTTCATGCACTGCAAATCAGTACAGAACTCAAACATCAGTTATGAAAGTGAAAAAAAGTTGCAGGGAAAAATCAAGCGGTGTTGCTGCTACAACAATGACAATTTCAAGTACCTATCTGGAGATTCCAGTCTAAAAGGAATGTTCAACAAGGAACACACGTGAAAACAACCATGGATGCACAAGTAAGATGCAGAGAAGGATCAGGTTATACAAACTGTACACATCAGGACTGCTGTAAACCACTGACATCTACAGCTAGGCAAGAAAAATGCAGAATGAGCTATAACAGTACTCCATACACAGTAATTCTTAACTTATACTTCACAATCTATATTTAATTCACCTAAATTTTCTCCTTTAGACTTTCCCTTTTGTGCTGCTTTGTGGTACACAAGAACCATAAACAGTTTATACATTTACACAGGAATGGCAGACATTTATCCCATGTGCTCGGATCATGTTTGACTCAGGTATTTCCATCCCAGATTATACTTAAGGTTTCCCATTCACCATTCTTTCATTCTGTATCACATATTCAGGTTTAGCCACTGCTCTCCAGGTGGTTGAGAACTCCAAGGTCTGGCAGTGCCAAACCTTTGGATGCAGTAGTTGTTTTTTTGTCTGACAGCCCATCAGTGAGCGAGTAGCTGACAATTTTGTAACTTAATGTAAATCGGTGTTAACAGCAATCCCCTCCACGGGACACCTAGATACTGCTCTGATATAAACACAGATCCCAGGAAAGAGAGAATGAGATTGTGCAGCTCCTTACCTGCAGCTCCTTTGAGACTCTCTCTAAGTGGTTAGTTATCTTTTTTATTAGGTCACTATACATCTGTTCCGAATGCTGCTGGCATACACACTTATACACACAACTGCAGAAACAAATATAGGAACAAACAATGAACTTACAACAGTTTGCAATGAAGGGTAACAGACTTCAAAACATTTTGTTCAAGTTCCAATTTAGAGGATAATAGAGTTAAGTGAATGATTGCTGACTTTTAAATACAGTGCTAAGCTTGGAATGAGATCCAGCAGGCTCTTAGGGCTCCCCTGGAGGCTCCAGGGTGTCCATCCCATTTCCCCTCCCCAACTTCATTTCAACTTACAATGAGTTCTCTTAACAGGGCACTTCAAAACTGCCAGGAAAATGCTGTCAACAGCACATTCCTACTTCAGGCTTTTGTCTCTCCTATGTCAATGAAGTCTCCATTAAAATAAGCAGGTTTAACAATTCTGTGAATATTCTAGGGCAAAACTCGTACTAAAAGAAGGGGAATGCTGACAAGTATCATAAAAGTTGCATCAAAACCATGGTAGTGTTAAAAAGAAATGGCAAAAGCTCTAAAACTAAAAACCCAAGCATGCTTCTCAATTCTTTGTTACTTAAATTCTAAGAAAATTCTACACTTTCATAATAAAGAAAGATGCAGAAAAAGAGCAATAAAACTAATTCTGCGTTCTAAGGCTTGGCTGTGTTAACTTTGGTCTTCAGTACTACCTTTGATTCTTAAGAACACTTTATAGCTCTCATACTGCCATATAACATCTGCAAAACAAGGCTATTCATTGAAGATACACTTACAGCAGTTGTAAAACAAATACATGTTATTACTTTCAGCAAGATGTTATTCAAGTAGTCATCACTGTCAGGACTAACACCAACATTCGTCTGTACCAAGCAGCTTTTACTCCTCAGTCAGCATTGCAAAATTGAGCTGCCAAATCCAAGAGGCCCAGGGAAACTTCACCTGGTATCTTGGGCAAGTCACACCTCTGTTCTGCTCCCCTCTCCACTCCTCTGTACCAAGAACTGTGACAGCAAGCCATTCAGGCCAGAGACTGCTCTTAGGACACGTGCAAACAACTGATTTCCAGGGAGGTCTAGACTGGAATTCCGCAGCCTTTCAATGGCCCCAGAAGCCCACAGCTATGGGACAGCAACACAATCTGTAGGGGAACTATGACTTTCCAATTCTCTACTGAGAAGAGGGTACAAAGACAGGCAAACTACGAAGATGGCAAAAGTCTGCTTATTTGGTGAGCCATGTTATTTCTTAAAAACCAAAAGACACCCTACACTTCTCATATTATTATATTTTAAAAATAACTGAGTATTTTTATGTAGTTTGATATTATTTAAATATTATCAGTCAAGGTCATTCTTTTTCTTTCATATCAAGTCTACCAAGAGCAGATCCTATAGTGAAACAAGCAACTGCAAAAGGTATTTTGGTACAAAGCTCTTTGCTAAGAGCAAAAATAGCAGTTTGGTTTGGATCAAAGAGAGAAACACTGCTAAGAAAAGGGAGACTGATTTTTGTGATCTCTTACAAGATCAGCCAGCTGGGTAACCACTGCAAATGGCCACACATTTGTTGGTTCCATAGCTAACCAGCAGCTCCACAGCCACTTCCACAAGTCGACTGCTTTATCTGCATGCAACTGAACTGAATTTTAAAGCACACTTCTCCTTAGTGTTACACACACTATTGCTGCCTCTATTTCTGCAATGTGCTCTCTAGTCAAACACCAGTCTTCCCATGTACACACAGGGTGTGTTTACATTTTATTTGAACACTTCTATTTAGAGGTTCCTTCCCCATTTTGAGATCCTGTTTTCAGTTCCTGATTGTGGGCTCGTTCTGTGAATCATCCGTGCCCTGATATTACCCAAAAGAAGTCACAAGCTTGTTAGTTCGTTAACATAACTAAACACCTTAGGAAAAGGAAATCCCAAAAAGGACATCAAGAGGGTAAGCAGTGAATGAATATCCAGGCTCTCTAAGCTGTCCTGAGGACCAGAAAACTGCCCTGCACCTGGGAGGCAGCGGAGACTGCCAGAAATACAACTTAGCTGCTCCTGTTTCCCTGATCTCAAACCTTCCTTCCCACCTCTATGCCAATTTATCCAACCCTTTTATAGCTGGAAGTGACTATGCACAGGCAGGCTTTGGACTCACAGCTGAAAACAGACACTAATGACACTCTGATACCTTGCAGGTAAACTGGCCCATGGTCAATATCTGCACACACACCTTGGAAGTTATCTCCCAGCTCTGACCATGTCAAATATAGCAAATACCCAAATATTTGGGTATCTAAAAATGTATTTTGAGTTTGCATTATGGAAAACTTGATTCCTTTAGTCAGCACGAAGATGACCAAAAACACTGCTAATGTTCACATCAGTTTCACTGTAAAGAAAAAAAATATATGTAGCTGTTTCAACCACTTCAAGAAACATTCAATTTTTCAGACTAAAGAACTGGCTTAGAGGTAGAGAAGATCTAAACACCAAGTCTGCTACAGACTCAAAAATACTCCAAGCAAATATCCTTATTAAATTCAATTAAAAAAAAATAACTATCCTTTCCTTGGCAATCAAAGAACAGTCTAAAAATATAAAAGAAAAAAAAAAACAATCTCCTTGTTGGAAGAGGCTGTGGCAGAGTAATTATAACCACAGACATAAGTTTTGAAAGAAAACTGATACACCAGCTTTACCAGTAACACGAAACTATGGAAAATCTTTAGCTTTAGCAATAGTAAAATAAATACATGCAACAGATGTCCATGCATCATTAGTCCTGCACCAAGCGCCCAGATGTACAGGGGTTATCCAGGAGAAACTCAAAACTCAGTATTCCTTCAGTAAATAAAACTTTCGAGGAATAGAAAGATGACAAGGATGAACTCCAGTTATCTGCAAACCATAACTGGGTATAATTAAACCATTAACTTTGCATACCTACTCTTTATCAGAGATGACTTTCGAGAGATGTCTTACTGCAGACTGTTTGTACGTTGGGGATTTCAAGCTGGGAAAGGATTCTGATTACTTACATTAAAGCTGGCTCTCTTAATTCAAGCAACCATCTCAACTATTTATACACATGATGATTGATGACTGAGTCCTGATAAAAGCAGTTCCAAAAGTTTGGAGAGGAAAGAGGAAGTTTATTGAAGTTCTCAACAGGAACTAAGGGGCAAAACTGAACAACTGCCTTTCTTTTATTGCTTTCCTAATCCAAAGTCTTACACTGCAGAGACAAAGTGGTTAAGAGCAAGTGGGCATGAGACAACAGAGCTGAAAAGCTCTAAAAACAGCCATCAGTGACTGGAGCTGGCAGCTTTATTCCACAGAGAGCAACACTCTGGTGAAGAAAACCAAGACAGCAGTGCCACAGTTGTGCTGCTGGCGAGGGCCAGGGGTTTTAACAGCATCTGGGCCAGTAAAGCCAGCAGAAGCCACCCACTTTCCATCCTATCCACCAACACCCTGAATACCTGCCACCTACAGAACAAAAATCTCCATTTGCGTTCATCTCTTAAGAAACTGCCAGGTCCCTAAAGCCTTCAGCATTTTGGTTTGGAGCAGCAGAGTGATGGGGAAGCAAACCCCTCAGAGCCTCAGTATTAGTTTAGCCTGAAGGGCAGTTCTGTTGTGTGATCAGATCCCTTTTAAACCAAACTGCAGCTCCAAGGCAGGTACAGCCCAAACGTTCTCCAGACAAGAATGGAGGTACAAAGCAGTCTCCTTCAAACCGCCTGGAACTGGGCAAGGGGAGAGCACACCAAAACACCAGAGGCAAAACACACAAATGAGAATTTACATCAAAGGACCTTGGCACCAGGCACCTCTATTTCCTTTTGCACATCAACCACACCAAATTGGTTCCTATTCGATATCATAAAGAAGCCTTTAGACACATGAAAACTGCCTACCATGCCAATCTCTTTGGAGAAAAGGATGTTGAGTCTTTAATGCATTTCCTAGTACATCCCACTAAGCAGCTGTGATGGGGTTTACACTTCTGCATTTTACTTCTTTAGCATTTATTCCTGTTAACATGGTATGTCAAGATATGTGTCTATTATTCACTCCAACTATTTAACCAGTTACTGTATTTCAATAACTTTCCCATTTGTCTCTTCAAAGGTACATATGCATAGACAGTAAGATCAAATAAACATTTCCTTTTAAAGAAAAAATAAGTTATGTAGCATTTCAAGTTATTTCCTTACCTGTATATTTGTTCATAGGAGATGGGGATGTAGTCACCAGGACTCTGAGTTAAAAGCTGATCTATGGCACTGTCCAACTTTGGCCAATATGTGCTCTTATAGTCTTCAATTGTTATAACATTCATTACTGCAAGAAAAAGACAAGAGTAGATTTAGTAACTTCACCTAAAAGACTAGAAACAAGTAAATGCTCTGTGATTTCAGATCACACCAATAACCAGGCCAAAAAACCTGAGAACTGCTCACTTCCACCAAAATAACCTCATCTAAAACTAAAGCCCAGACTCAAATTTGTACCTTTGTATTTACAAAAAATAAAACCAGAAAACCTGCCAAAAAATGCCTTGGTATTTCTCTGGGGCCTAAGTAACACAGAAAAGCAAACTCCTGGGAGTTCTAATATGAAAATATAATAACAAAAATTTATGAAAAGATTAGTTCAGACTAATAAATAATGTAACTTTGTGGCAGTTCAGAATCGATAATTAACATGGCATCTTCACACTCAGGAGAACAAGCTCTGGCCAAGACTGGTGGGTTTTTGAATATTCCTTCCCATGTATTAATTTCACAAGTCTCAGGTGGGACCAGCAGCTTCCTTGGTCTAAAAGATGATGCAATTCCCTCTGCCTTCAACTGCAGTTAGGCTTCCGGGCAACTTTTTGGAATCTGTATTACAGTTCCCCTCTAGCAGGGGACAATTACACTCCTTTTCCAGATAAAGATCACCACAGGGAAGAATAGGAGGTGTTTAAATTAGCGCTTCCCACTGCTCCCTGAGCTTCCTCCTGAGCCTCCCAAGTGCATCCTCCTGCACCAGTGACTCAGGGCACCCTCAGAGCCACAGAAGGGTTTGGATCTCTCTCTTTTCAGGGAGGATTTCTGAACCAACCACTTGTGGCTCAGTTCCAACAGGTTCCCACCCTCCCTTCAGGGTCGGACTCGCAGCACTGCCTCGCTGCCTCGTCACACCACCACAGCTTCACAGCACCCACTCAAAAAAGCCCTCAGCAACCAACAGCACCTCAATCAAATCCATGAATTCAATTCAAGCAATAAAGTCAAATCAAATCAATCAAAACTATCCAGCCTAGGAAATCTAGAATAATTTCTTCAATTGAACTCCACATGTGGGTCTGGCCTAAATGGAAAAGAGAATAAAAATACTTCTCACCCCACACAGACCCGTTTAGACACAACACTGGAAAGAAATAGTTTGGTTAGGGATGAATTTTAAACACACATTTAAATGTAGATTCACTGATGGGTTTGAAAAGCAGTATTTTTGAAAGGTATTTTGAATGGGTTGAAAGGAGCTGGGTGAGCGAGTCACTTTTGGCAGCATAATAAGGAACAATTCTAAGGAAATCAGCAAAACAGTTATGAGTATCATGAGGGAAAAAAAGATTGTAAAGAGAACATGAAATAGAGGTGTGAGACAAGGAAGTGTCAGAACTCTATCTGTACGAGCAAGTATTACAGATTTCTTCGTGTGTAGTGTTAGGGTATTTCAGCCAGAAACTTTGCTTAGAGAAGGATGTTAGAGCAGCACTCCCGGCTCCTCTTCATGCAGCTGCATCCACTGGTGCCCTCTTGCCTCCCAGCTGTTACAGAATCAGATCTAGTTAGCCTGGAAGTGTCTCAGCAGTGGCCAGGTCCCCACCACCAAGCGCTGCAGGACGTTGCCCAAGAGCCCAGCCCGCAACCTGAAAGGACATCACTGTTTGCTGAGGAGAGAGAGAAGGTCACAGGGCTGCCCACACAACCACCAGCACTTCAGTTAACGAGTGCACCAAGTCAGCTCTCCCCTGTAAAGGCAGCCATGCAGCCAGCAAGGGCAGAGCACCTCCCCGGCAGCAAACGCAGCCCTGCCCTTGCCTGGCAATGCCTTCCTGGAGTCTCATCCCTTACAGAGCCCACACAGCACCTTTACTGCTCCTGCTTACACTGCTGCCAACACCTGAGCTTTTGGCTTTTACTTTGTTACCCCAAAAGAGATGGGCCTCCACTCTCTGCCACAGAAAATACTAAGCTCAAGTCAGCACGAACATAAAACCAAGTCTTGCTGTAAGATTTCGATGTATAATCACGCTCATATCTGGTTTAACATATTAAATCAGCCTTATTAATTTAAAAAAAGATAGTCAAGATTTGGGAACACTGCAAATAATTTTAATAGCTGTTGAGATTTTTTTTTTTTTCAATATGGAAAAAGAAAGCAGCAGCAGACAGGAAGGTCTGCCCATTAGCTATGCTGCACAGGTAAAGGACAAAACACTTTTATGAAAAGCCCCGTGAGACTTGCATAGAAAAGTCTGCATAAGGAAATTGACTGATAAATTCACAGTAACATTCTAGAAGAGCTTCATTCTCATTCAAACGTCTCTTACAAGTACTATGTAATTTGATTTCCACACTTCAGTTCTGAAACTAAGCCAACCACAATATTTACATAGCTAAAAGTCCAAGACTACAAACTGAATAATCACTATTTTTATTCTTCTAATCCAGAAAACAAAGTACTTTAAAATTTTAGTAACTATCACAAGTTAGTAACATCCTTTTTCTCCTGACAGTGCTTACACACACAGAAGTAAAGGGTGGCGTAACTACAAACTCTGCAAGAACAAGGTTGAGCCCAGCAAGGAAGGAATCACACAGATCCTTAGCAAGAAACTACAGACTGTCCTTTAATGTTTTACTTTTTTATCTTTTTAGGATGTCATCCTTAAATGCTCACCCCTCTACATTAGATGTTCAAGATTTAAAAGGATCTGCCCAACAGCTTCCATTCCCAAACTGCAATTTGGTTGGTTTCTGGGAAGTGACACTGATATTGTCTAAGAAAGCATGCTAGAATGCAGGATTTTATCCGACTCCAGCAAGCTTGGGGAGGTGGGGCTGGGAGAGAAAACAGTCTGATAGAATCAAAAAAGTCAGTATTTTCCAGAGAATTCAGTATTTTCCAGAAAACTATTAAAGTAAAGCTTCATAAGTAAAGTCTGAGCAACAACTGCTGCTTTCCATACAAAAAAAAGTTCAAAAGGAAAACTTTAAGTGAAATGCAGCAGTGAAACCATTTCAGTAAAAAAGAATATGCATGAGCTACCATAACCTAGATATATCAGTATTGTTGTCACAATGGAAACACAGTCTGCTTCAAGCTACCTAATCCTTTGATATTAACTTCAATGAAAAGAATGGCAAAACCCACTAAGATTAAAACAAAAAAAAACAAACAAAAAAAACCCCACCAAAAGTAGGTAGACATTCCCCATGAAACTGGTAATAAAACCTTACACACATACACACTTTTTCAAATCTGTGGCTAAAAAGCAAGAGACAGAGCAGGATGGCTGATCCAATCTACTGCCAACTATGCAAACACCAGTCTGACAATTATCTGTCATTTATTCTGGCAATAAAAATGAAAGAAAGCAACTCAGCATCTTTCAGAAGCTGTATTTTATCTCACCAAGTGAGATACACAAAGCTTTACTGCTCAATTAGCAGCGCACCCTACAATCCTCAATATTTTGCTCAAGCGTACAAACTCTTCAGGCAGCTGTCCAAGAGTCAGCTACAGACTGTGGCCCCGTGCTTTCCTTTTTCTCAGCCCCCTCGTGCATGTTTTCACAATGGATTTTGCTCTGCTTCCCTGCCTGACACATCCCAGCATACATTAAAGTGTTTATGAGTTTGCCCCCCTGGTTTTTTTCCAATTCTATTCTATTTTTATAACCTGTTTCTCAGCCTGCATTAAGGCTGGCTAGTAAAAGTAACTTTTTCCTCATCAGACCATTTGCCCACGCAGCAACGCACACACGCTGCAATGAGCAATGTTACGCAACAAGGAAGGCAGGAGATTTAATGGAAATGCCAGTGCACACAGCCACATGTGCCTGTCCCAAATGGCACTGCCAGCAACAACATTTATTACTACCCTTTCTTGAGAAGGATCAAAGAAACAAAATGGAAACCCTTCACTGTTCACCACAATCAAGTTATGCTGCAATTACTATTATGGAAGAGTTTTTCTTAAATTACTAAAAGTTCTTTGTATTCTTTTCTCCCTCATGAACTTTGAAAAATGCTTTTCACAACACTATTGCTTTATAAACCCACAGCTATGACTGAAACTGATCAACCATAAATATTTAATTTTAAGTTTACTACAACAGAGAACCTCGTCTTAAGTTGCTTTAAGTAGAAGAAAAGCTATTAAAGAGAAGCTACTGAATGAACTATGCATTATTCTAATTTTAGCTCTCAGTCTAACCAAAATCTCAAGGAAGGAGAGCTGGATTTAGCCTCTTCGAAAGACAGGAAGGATACTCTGTCCAGGACAGCCTCTGCACCATGAAGCAAGGCAGGAGCTGTTGCTCGTTCAACTGCAGAACTGCCTTACACAGCAGAGAACAGACAACTTTTCTGTCAAGCTCAGGCCTGGCAAACTTCCCTACACATACTCTGCCATGACTGGGACAGAGCAGGCAGGAGGGATCCAGCGCGTGCCGATTCCCTCTTAGGGAACATTTCTATCCGAAGCGACCTTTCTCCCTTTTTCTGTGTGTGAAAATTAAACAAAGGTGATTAAGGGATCCTCTGTGAGAGCCAGGATAAGAACAGGCAGGACCCCAACTCAGCTCCTTTAGGCTCTCAGTCAGCACTACTTCACTGGACTTGTTCTGTTCACTTACACGTATCATCACATCTATCCACAACACAAAGGCGTGGAAAAGTTTTAAGGAAGTTCACTTAGAGAATTTTCTGGTTTGCAAGAAAATAATTTTTAAAAAATATATTAGTAAGATACTATGTTGGGATACCGGCGCTGGAGAAGTGAAAATAAGAACTCCAAAACCACACCCTAAGCAAAATCATTCTCCGTGGCTGCTGCTTCTCCCCCTCAGACATAAATTGTGGATTAGCCGGAAAGTCACCTTCCCACATGCTGGAGATCCAGCTGGAAAACCATTTTCTTTACGAAATGGAAGGAAAAACGAAGATTCTGAATGTCTGGACTAGGACCTCAAGAGCCTAGTTTAGCAAGGTTGAACGACATCTCGTTTCAACTGTCTCAAGGGTTTAGAAGCCACCCCAAGGTACTCTGAACTCCAACATGCAAGGCAGGCAAAGTGCCAGGGAGCTCACAGAGCCTGGGAGTCTTAACTGAAAAAGCAGCCAGCCCTGGCCATGTGCCACAAAACCCGGAAAAAGCAGATAGCCAGAAGCCTGAACTTTGAGGTTTTGATCACCTCTGGACATGGACAGGTGAGACAGCACTGGGGAGAACAGGGAGGACACACAAAGTGCATTTCCCACCAAAATTTTATCATGGCAATTACACAGTTGCACTTTCAGGAATGCTTTCAACTATCCAAATCCAAGCTTTCCGATGGTCCATGAGGAAAAAAGGTCTATTTTGCCCAGAAGGGTGACTTGTGGAAAAAAGCACAGAACTGAAATGTACAGCAAAATCGCCTTCCTTCCCTCAATCCTAGCTCAGAAAAAAACAGGGGGAAAATGCCATTTTTGTTAGAAGCTAGACGCAAAAGCCATTTTGGACCCCCCAAGGCCAGGCTGGATGGAGCTCTGAATAACCTGATCTAGAGGAAGGCGTCCCTGCTCAAACAGGGGCCTTGGAACAACATGGTCTTTTAGGTCCCTTCCAACCCAAACCATTCTGTGATGTTGTGATTCTATTTTGGGGGCTAATTGGGTAAATCAATCCTCTGTCGCTCTCATCAGACCTTTGCAGGTCCTCGGCCCTTTTGGGACACAACGTCCCTTCCAGGGGCTCTGCCCACAGCTGCCGCCAGCAATCCCCAACAGGCTTCCAATGCACCTCTAGGTTTTTCAGGCTGACAGACAAAGTCTGTAGGAAAGTACGGTCCGAGGTAAAAGGCTTCAGAAAAAGCAGCAGCCGAGAACCCTGCCCACGCTCCCTCTCCCAGGCTACAGCCACATCTACCGCGACAGCAAAGCAGAACTTGGGGCGCTGCGCGAGNGGCATGCTGGGCGATGTAGTCCTGCGGGGCGGGGCGCGGAAAGAGGCGAGGCCGGAGCGGGGTCCGTCCCCGACCGCGCCCGGGGTTCGGCCGCGGCCGCGCCCGGAGTTGGCGCTTCGCGGTTCCCCGAGGCCGGGGAGGTTTTCTCGGGAACGGGGAGGCTCCGGCAGGGCCCGCGANATGCTTTCAACTATCCAAATCCAAGCTTTCCGATGGTCCATGAGGAAAAAAGGTCTATTTTGCCCAGAAGGGTGACTTCTGGAAAAAAAGCACAGAACTGAAATGTACAGCAAAATCGCCTTCCTTCCCTCGATCCTAGCTCAGAAAAAAACAGGGGGAAAATGCCATTTTTGTTAGAAGCTAGACGCAAAAGCCATTTTGGACCCCCCAAGGCCAGGCTGGATGGAGCTCTGAATAACCTGATCTAGAGGAAGGCGTCCCTGCTCAAACAGGGGCCTTGGAACAACATGGTCTTTTAGGTCCCTTCCAACCCTAACCATTCTGTGATGTTGTGATTCTATTTTGGGGGCTAATTGGGTAAATCAATCCTCTGTCGCTCTCATCAGACCTTTGCAGGTCCTCGGCCCTTTTGGGACACAACGTCCCTTCCAGGGGCTCTGCCCACAGCTGCCGCCAGCAATCCCCAACAGGCTTCCAATGCACCTCTAGGTTTTTCAGGCTGACAGACAAAGTCTGTAGGAAAGTACGGTCCGAGGTAAAAGGCTTCAGAAAAAGCAGCAGCCGAGAACCCTGCCCACGCTCCCTCTCCCAGGCTACAGCCACATCTACCGCGACAGCAAAGCAGAACTTGGGGCGCTGCGCGAGGAAAGGCTATTTTCGCCTTCCAAGGCACCTCAGCCCGTCTGACTTGGCTTCGAGAAGCCTCTCGAGGCGAGACCCACGCCGGGGCAGGAAAGAGCTGAGCCCGGCGCCAGAGCGGAGCGGGGACAGCGGCTTCAGCGCGGCAGGCGAGCCCCCCGTGCCCAGGCCCGGCTCACTCACGGAACTTGGAGGTCGAGGCGCTGATGTTGATGGCGGCGATGGCCCCGGCCGCCCCCGGCCTGCCGGCCGCAGCCCCCGGCTCGCAGCCNGGACGGCCCTCAGGAAAAGGGCCCGAACAGGGATCGGGATGTCGCTTGTCACACCCTCTCCCCGCTCTTCGGCACCCGCCCGGGCCAGTGCAAGGCGACCCTGCCCATGGGGGGCTTGGAAACAAACCATCCGTAAGGGCCCTTGCAGCCCATCCCGTTCCGGGACCTGTGAAGTGCCTGCACAACGCTGCTCCCTTCCGTTCTCCTGTTCGTAGGGGAATAACCTGCACAAACAATGTATAAGCCCGTTTGTCTTGTAATAAACAACGTAGCAAGCAAAAAGTATATTTTAATATGCTCTTCGCCAAGAACTGTCGTTATAGGACAGAGTGTAATGGATATAAATTGAAAGAGAGGAAATTTAGGTCAGGTATTAGGAAGAAATTCTTTCCTGGGAGTGTGGTGAGACACTGGAAGGGGCTTCCCACGGAAGTCATGGATTCCCCACTCCGGCAGTGTTCAGGGACACTTTGGATGAGCCTTGAGCAGCCTGGTCTGGTGGAAGTTGTCCATGGCAGCGGGGTTGGGACTAGATGGTCCTTAAGGTCCTTCCCAACCCTTTCACATTCCACGATTCTGTGATAATGTTGCCTAGTTGCCCTCAAGTACACTTACTTTAGGTTTTATTTTCATTTTCACCTGGGTACTGTGATGGAAGAATGGAAATGAGTAGTGGGTTTTTACTGAAAACAGATTTCCACTGTGTGGGTTTTTGATCTCGCTTGGCAAACAAAACAAAAAAAAAAGTGGAAAATGTAGATAAAATCAAAGGTACCTTGCCTTCTTTCCAAAATGTCTTATAAAAGTGAAAAGCATGTCATCATTTTTCCAAGTAGAAACACCAGGTTCTATCTTAGCAAACAAAATCGTTTTGTTTTATAAAAGCAGAAGATGCCTCTCATTTCACAGCACTGTGGTACCATCTCAAGTTCCTTTGATAAAGGCAAGTGATGAAAACAGTTTGCCTCTATTTCATGGGGGGGCTTTGCACATTTTTGAACTAAGAGTGTTTTCCTTTGGTGTAAAATCACCCCTTGAACATCAATGCTCTGCTCAAACCAACAGACACTTCTCTCCATTTTCCATCTTGGTAAACACCAAGAAGTCACACTTTGGTCTCAGGGTCCAAAAGCTGATTTGGCACATCATACATAGATCTCAGATTACAGGTTCAGCAAATCCACAGGTCTGCTTTGGCTGCTGATTTGTTTCTATCTACACCTTTACCACATCTGGAAAGAGAACAGACGGGACATTTTTGTTCACTCTGCTACAATTTGTGTTTAGATGTGCAATGTAATGCAAGTATCAGTAGAGGCATTTATAATGGATGTTAAACTTGGAAAGCTAAAGCAGCAAACCATTTTCAGCTTCGGTAAGTGTTGTAATTCTCTGATAACCACAAAGAAAAGTAAATGGAGTTTGCATATCTTCACTGCTTCGGGGAAGGCATGTTTGTGTTCTCAACCCTCAGAGCAACTCCACTGTAACCTCCCACTCATCTGCTCTTGCTGATCTCAGGAGTGGGTCTCAGATTGTTTGCCCATATTTAAAAACATCACGACCTGAGGAGGAATCAGAAACTTACTCTTATCAGCAGAGTTTTATCTTAGTTTTACTAATTTCAAAAGCGCTTATGTTAACATCTAAGAGCAGTGGAAAAGAAAGACAAACCCGACATTTCTCAGTTCTAGAATTTCTGCTTTTCATTTTCAGTTCTAAAATGTCTTCTTTCCTCTTTCATACTCTCTTGCTGCCCACACCTATTTCTGTGGCAATCTCTGTAATTTACTGAACAGCTGGGGGTTTGGTTTGGTTTGGTTTGGTTTGGTGATTGGGCGTTTTGCCACAATCTTTAAAGGTACGTTGCCCTTCTAATTCCTTTTCACAACGTTCCATTCACTGTGACTATGCTCGCTGCACTTCCTTGTGGCAGGAATCCAAGAAAGCTCAGGAAATACTTCACCAAGCATTTCTCCTCCATTGCCTCGCGCAACGAGGCGGCTCATCTTACCAATCAAACGAGAAGCCCTTTCTTGCCTCCCAGGAGGCAAATGACAAGCTGCAACAGTCATCCATGGCTCACGCTATTCAAAATACGCCTGCACGCTGACAAAGGCGCTATCAAATGGTTCATCACTGCAGCAGCGCTTGTTTTTGCACGGAGACTTCTCTGCACTGTTTCCTTCTTTCCTCGTCAGCATGTGAAAATTCGACTCAGGCTTTAAATACTTTCTTGGCAAAGTTACATTTTGAAATACCACAACTATAATTATTTTCGCTGTTGGCTGCGAATACCACATAAAAATTCAATTCTGACAAGACCTGAGGATCCTCAGGTCTCTGGAACATCTTGGAGACTTGAGGCTTGTCTCTATTGTAACTAGCTCCTCAGTAGAGTGCAGCAATTTTGATGACAAAGTAACATGCAGATGTCAGACTTTCATTTCAGTCTCCCAGACCTGTATGTAATTACCCAGACAAGTATTGCAAGCGTTTGTTACATCTTCATCAGATTTTTTTCTCTCGCTCTTTTTTTTTTTCCCCTCGGAACTTTGGATGACCAGGTCACAGCCACAAGCTTTGCTACAAATTAGAAGGGAAGATCAAGATTTCCTAACAGTACCCGTCTATGGAAAATGTGAGGCATTAAAGAGATATTTTCTATGCAGAATTTCACAGAAATGAGACTACAAGGAAGCTTGTCATGGCAGGACACGAAAATAGATTGACTCCATGTAGTTGTCAGAAGAGAAAGAAGGCTTTATTTATAATTCCAACAGTTTCTTTTAGAACATGCTGTGCTAAAAAGGTCTATTCTTGGTCCATGGCACTGACACTGCTCTCCATTGGTTCAGGAATAGGAAACAACCCCTGGGGACAGTTGTTCTGGCAAAGGGAACACTGTTTGCTGAACCTGTGCTGAGAAACGGAGAGAGATGTTTTGAAAAGAGAAACTGTTGACAGCTTTTCCTTGGGAAAAGAGCTAGCAATGATAAGCAAGCTAAAAATTCTCCTGGGCTCAGAAATATCGAGCTCACAGAAGCTTTTCCTTCCACGTTCTCAGAAGCAGACTGTGACGCTTGCTGAATGTTTCCTCTTGTGTAATTTCAATTTTATATGAACATTTGTATCAATCAGATAGGGGAATTTTGTTTTTCTCATTGATTTGTGTTTATAAAGCAGAATTATTAGGTAGCCCAGAAGAGCTGTTTCTGCACACTGTGTCCCAGCTGGGTGTATATAGGTAGCAGTTGAATGATATATGAGGCCTATTGGGAAAAGACGTGCATGTTTTGGTTTATTTCCTGCTACTGGTAATAAACATTATGACATGGATACAATTCTTATTTTAAAAGACACTTCATCCTGATTTCCCAAGCACCAATTCCACGGCAGTCAGTAGGAGAGCGTTCATTGATTTCAATGGGATTTCAATCAAGACCTAACACAGCATGTAAAATGCTTTTCAGATTTATAGCTCTGGTTCTAAAAACCAAATAAAGAAAAGAAAATAATTCCAACAAGAAAGAAAAATTAATGCTAGGCAGAGCCTTAAATAGCAGTGTGTCAGGGGGAGTGTGCAACACAGCTCTTTCAATGCTTAATAAGACAGCCCTTGCTGAGTGCTGGCAGAGAGCAGATAAACCCAAAAGGAGGTTTAGGTGCTTGTTATTTTTAAGACATATTTTGACAATTGATGATTTGCTCAGGCACAAGGAACTGATAGTCCCATTGCAGACTGGCAATTTGTGGCATACCTCTTTCAATAGCAACTCCCACTTTGGGCAAGCTGATCAGTGTAAAGTTTTCTTGAAAATGTGCCAGTTATGGGATGGAGAGACCATCCTTAGTGTTTCTTGACTACATATAATTTGTGAACATCTACTATATGCAGTCTCTCTTATTATATCATGATGTCTCAGTTGGTCTCTGCCTAAGGAGGAAAAAAAAAACCCAGAAAAACACAGTTTATATGATAAGTCCTTGGGAAATAAAGGCTGTTTAACACTTTTTTACCAACACTATCAATTTCTGAGCTCAATAGAAGGTGTCAGAGCACAAGCAAAAATCACCTGCCTGAAGAGGAATAATCCTTGCCATCTTCCACAGGCAGAAGCTCAATTGTGAACAAAGGAAATTCCAGCTAATCCCCACCAAACCAGCAGGAGTGTGCTCTTGCCAGGTGCCAGCAGAGTGCCTTTGGTGGAGAAGAGAAGCACACAGCCAGAGAACAGCCAGAGAACAGCCTGGGAACAGTGAGGAAACAGCAGGGTAGATGTGAGCTCTGATCAAAGCCAAACACAGGTACTCCAGGGATGTCTGTCCTTTCCCTGTACTGTCCCACACGGCTGCTCTGCAGGGCACAACAAAAATAGAGAGTCAAATCAGATCATATTCTCCTGAAATGAACTAAAGAGTCACACCATGGTCTGCTCCTGGTACCCCTGGGTGTGTATGCAAAAACTCAGCTTGATAATTTACACTCAGGCTACATGGGATAGTTTTACATGAGGCTCAAGTGTGTCCCTGCTTCTGTCCTTCAGCAAGGCTGTATTTCTGTACTTCTCAGCCTTACAAAGAGGACAGGTCCCAGAACTGTGTGGAAATGCTTAAAATAAAAATGTGTTTTCAAACCAGCTCCCCTCTCTCTGTCTGAATGCTCTCACCAGCAAAATATCAAGAGCACAGTGATTACAGGAGTATATGCACTGAATTTTTTCTAGTTTCCCCACTAGTGGTCCCATTCCCTGCACCATCTGTGCCTGATGTGAGGGCCCTGAGTACCCTAATTTGTCATAATTAACAAGACCAGCCTCACCTAAATTCCCATAAAACCAGTGCCCTTTTGTCCACAAGCTCTGTTTAAGCTCAGAGCTTAAGGTTCCCTCCATTCCTGCCCTATGTGTGTCCTGTCACCTTTCTCTGCCAAGTCCTGACATGTTCATCCCTCATTAATTATTTAACCGGATTATCTCAAGGTCTCTGTCACTGAGCTCCTGCACATGAGAACAGCTCAGTACTGGCCCATGGGAGCAGGAGACAGGACAGCCCTGCCCAGCCAGGTTCCCTGGGCCAGAGCTGCCCTGAGCACACTCTGGATGCTCTGCCACATCAGTCAGGCACATAAAGCAGTGTCCTGAGCCCAGCCCTGGGGGCTGCAGGGTGGGAGGCATGTGTACCCTGTAAAACAGGACACATGTGTTGCTATTGCACCAAGACAAAGCACAATTCTTTTAGTGTAATTGCACTAAAAGTGCATTTGTGGCATGCGATATGAGTTAATCCTTCTAACTACAGGCATGACCAGACTATTCTGTCCCATAAACCAATATCAAAGGGGACTCATGTTAAATAATAAAATATATTGCCTGCTATTCATTAGTAACCTCATTTTGGCTGGTTTTTGGGCCTTTGGTCAGGCAGTCTCATTTATCTGGATGACACTGAGCCAGTGCAAGCAACAGAAAGGAGACTGAAAATGTGCTCAGTCCCTTACAGAGCCAGGCACCTGGAGCTGCCCAGGCTGTTTCTCCAGTGCTGTTTCCCAGCCTGGCATTAGCTGCCCACAGCTGGGACCATGGGAATGGGAAGGTCATCCAGCAGGTACATGCATCCAGCAACAGGCAGCATTTGCAAATAAACACAAAAGATTCCGTTTTATTAATGCAAAAGAAAGAAGCAAAACAGCATGGAAATTTTCTGCTGTTTCATCATGTTTTATCATCTGACTTGCTCCATTATCTCCCAGTAATCTTCTGCTGAGCCTCTGCCTCCACTCGGGTGTGCAATCTCTCGTTAGATCTCTAAAAGCGACACATTTGTCAAATAAGTGGTTCTTGACTAAAAGCAAAAAAAAACCCCTCTAGATTTCCTAGAGCAGATTTTGTTTATTTTGTCATTAAGTATCTAATTTCTTTCTCAGAATGAATTCAGAGAGTATATGAATCCATGAAAACTTTAGTTCCAATAAAATGAGGTACATTAGTGTATGCATTAAGTGACATTTTCAGAGAATCTCCCAATGCTTTTGAGCTTTAATCTTAAACCCATGTTTCCCTTTGGAATTTTTTAGCTGAGAATGCTAATATAAAGATGTGTTGAGTAAAAAAGTATGAGAACTTTCATCATTTGAGAAAAAAACCCATGAAAAATATTTTGATATTACCTGATACCAATGGGATTCTCTTAGTAGTAAGAAACCTTTTTTCAAAGGGACATTATTAACATATTTATGCATGAAACTTAGGAAATATTTGGGAGTTTTTCATGATAAGAGTGAATAGAGTGAAAAGTTTCCTTTCTCCTAGACTTTAAGCAGGTAAGTGTAACAATAGAAATCTGCCTGTAAATGAGAACCATCTATGCAACAAAACATTCTGGTCTGATTTCTCCTAAACGAAAATAAAAACCTGAGCACAAACAGCTCTCACCCTGTAGAGCCAGCTGTAATTGGCCTAGAGGTGGAGCCAGTCATCTGCAGGGCTGAACACAGAGGAGCAGGCGCTTTCTGAGCAATAATGCAGGAAAACTGAGAAATAGTAATAATGGAAGTCAGGGATTTGCTTGAATAATGGCTCTGTGGGTGTGATACATCCTCAGCAGTACTGAGCAGCAGATTACTGGAAGGTTTAGAATACAGTTGCAATAGCCACAATGGAATTTCTCAGGGGAAAATGTGGGAAGGAGCCTGGGGTGGGGAGAAAGAATCTCTGCACAAATGAAAACCATACATAAAGGAGAAGAGAACAAGTAGCCCCTTCCTCACAGAGCAATGTGTTTCTGCCCTACCATGCAGAGCCCTGCTGCTGATTACTGCCTTGTTCAATTTTTAGGTGTCAAGCAGCAGTTCTCTTTCTATTTCAAAAACAGGCCTTTCTAGGACTGTTTAATCAGATAGGGGGAAAGCTTTCTTCAGCACATCTTTCACTGGCTTTCACATCTAAGGCATTCTGGAAAATCATTTGCACAGCACTTATCTGGGCTGGTGTAAGCTACCATCGTGAAGCAACAAAAGAGTGGGTGCCCAATCTCTGTTTTTTTTTATCAGATACTGGATATCAACTTCCTCATTATTTGTATTTTCTCAGGAAATGGGAAAATAGCATCCATAGTTCCTCCTGATGGAAGATAATGCATCAATTCATCATGCCTTCAGTTTTAAACCAGACTTTTATTTCCAGGGCTATAAGAGAGAAGACGCTGGTCCATTAAAAGTTTTTTTCCCTGTAAGTTGTCACAGTGAGGGAGGTTTTAAAGAGAATTATTTTTAATTTCTAATTTTTTAAAGAGGTTTTTTCATCTTCTTTCAATTTAATACTCTCCAAGGAAGGTCCACCCATGTATTCTGTGGGACCTGCTGCTGCTTCACACTTTCCACTTTGCATAGTCCAGAATGACACCTGCTCTGGTTCACTCCAGAATCTCTGCTGGCCAAACTAATGTCCCCTCTGTAAAATACTTTAGGATGAAAGGAATTACACAAATGCAAGAGGTTTTAGAGGCAAACACAAATGCAAGAGGTTTTAGAGGTAAAGTTAAACACAGAAATAACAGATACAAGGGATTTTTATGCATTATTCAAGGATCAAAGGCACACAAATGCCAACCTCTAGCCCTCATGATTACTGCTCTTCCTAGCACAGCAAGTGGCCTTATCTTAATCAAACTTCTCTGTCAGCGCCTCAGCCTCATCCTCTTCAGTCTGCCCAGAGCTCTGGCATCATTCACCACCCACAATCTCGTCTTGCCTGGTTTCTTTGCTCAGTGCACTCTAATTTTCTTCCTACTTCTTCAGTTATTTCTTCCCTTCAGCCTCTCCTCCCCCACCAATGTTGTGTTTGTGTCCCTGGCTTAACTTTCCCTCCTCCCTTCCGTTCTGGCAGCAAGACAACCTCAGCATATCAAAAACCTCAAAGACATCTTTATCTCTCCCTCCGGACTCACAACCTTATCTCCTTCCCTCCTCTTCCTTGCGCACAGTCCCACCACCTCACCTGGGTGCTGCCCTGACCTGGGCTTTCTTGAAAACTGCTTCAGGTAACATTTTGGCATCCCCCCTCTCTTAATCCCCCAAAGGTGCAGGTCTCTCGAGCAGGTTCTTTCCTCTGTTACAGTGACCTATTTTTTTTCACTTCCCCTCAACAGACGTGGTTATGTTCCCCCCTGATCCATCAAACCACCCCTGTTACTAAACCGTCCCAGACCCCTCTTGGGTTTCTGGACCCTCTTCTCCATTGCATCAAAGAGGAGCTTCACTTTCAAGGTTCTTTATGATCCAGTTCTTGTCTTTCATTAAGTGTCGGGAAACCAAGTCTGTCCTCTAATCCATTCAGGATAAAAGCCCTTATCTCCCACTTGTTAAAACACTCACTTAGGCACCTTTGTGCTTTTTTCCCCAGGCAGCTGTAAGTATCTGTGAAACTATCCTCATTATCCTTATAATTCTCCTGTGACATTACGTCAATAACATCCTTAAGTGTTAGGCTGTGGGTTTGCTGCAACCCTCTGACTCGGAGTGGCTCATGTGTCCCTCTGCCTCCCTCCCTATCTATATCCATTCATTAATTGGCTGATAGTGAGGTCTGGGAAGGACAGACATCACCTTTCTCTTCCACAGCCCCCACCACAGTGAGGTCTTGATCCCTGACCAGCTGCTGTATTACAACAGTAGGGGAGTAAATCAATCCACAGCCTTTTCCTATGAAAATTATGCTTCAATTTATTTTTTTTTTAATTCTAATAGCAGATTTGTCCCAAATTTGCCACAGACTTCAGGAATTTAGATGCAAATGACACATATAACACTATGTAATAAAAGGAAGCGATGAACTAGCAAGAACATAGATGAGCATTATTGAAGACTAATTCTAACTTCATGCCAGAATGAAAGAAAAGATAAATATGGAGTTCCTGGCAGCATATCAGCAGAAAAGTGATAAGAAAAGGCAAAAGAATTCCTAGGAGGTTTTTTATGTGCACCATGTCTTAAATTCACACTTTTGCTTCTATCAACTCTTTGTAGAACTGGTAGAATTTATCAGGAAATAAGAATAGAAGAAGGAGGCTTTAAAAGGAGTCTGGGACTAAAGCACCTTTTAAATGCCATCTTCTGATGTTACAAAAAATATTTGATCCCTTCTTGGTTTTTTTTGGTTTTTTTCATGTAATAAGTAGCATTAACAGATTATGCTTCAGGTCAATCAGTTTCTCTGCTCTTGCAAGCTGCTCCTCCCCTGCTTCAAGTCTGATTCACCAGGAGAGTTTTTATTCCTAAATCAGAGACCTATCCACCTAGCTTCATAGATGTCTCTCTTGAAGTGAAAGCAGAATTCAAAGAAAATACACTTTCATATTCATGTGGTCAAAACCATTCTGTTTTGCTGTTAGACAACAATTTCTAAGGCATAAATAAAAAGGACAACTTTTGCTGGCAGAATTATAGTGGCAGCAGAGCCAGTATAGCATTCCCAACTCCAAACACCACCAGTTTGACACATGCTTCAGTCTAGACTAGAGGGACTAAGCTTTTAAATAGTTTAATTCACTGCTGCAATTTCTTTGATAAATATCAGCTGAAAATACCACACAGGATCAAAATCATCGTGCAGGTGCTACAAAACAACACAGTGAATGGAAAACAATGCAGGAGGAAATAGAAACAAAATAAGCTTTATTTACAGTAAATAAAAGGGAGGGGGAATAATAATATCACTTCTCTTTATGTGTATTCATTAGTGTGGCTTAAGGCATGTGGAAATTTCACTGCAAAACGCAGGACTGCAGTGCATAATTAATAAAAGCAGATAAGGGGCTACTCTACTGTTACAGGAAAAGTCTCAGCTGAATCTAACCATGTTTCATAGACTTTTTCTTCATGCATTCCCTGATGAGGTACAGTGAGAATTACTATATTATAGATGAGCATTTATCTGCTGCTTTATGGAAGAAGTTAACATCTATGTGGGAAAAAAAAAAAAAGAACAAAAACCTAAATAAATAAATCATTGTAGAGGAACTAACAGGATTAGACAAAGCAAATTAAATACTTAGAAATCTTAAAGAACTAACTTAAATAAAAGAGGTTGCAAATAGCCTGTCATATGTGTTACTTTCACGGACAGAAATTACTTTAAATTCTCTTTAAATGTTTCTTCTGTAAGTGAAACAGGTAAAGAAAACCCATATGACAGTAATAAGGGGAATTAGGTCAGCTTCTGAACTCATTCATCAGTGAAATGCAGCACATCCCCAGCTCATACAATTCCAAAATCATTTAAAGTGATTGTTTTCAAGTCAATCTTCCATCACCCACCTTTCTTTTTGCCAGAGGCCAGAAATAGCACCTCATAATTTATCTTCTATGTCAAGTTTTGCAGCAGCTACCCCCTTCTGAGCCACTGAACTCAGTTTGCTGCATCTGCTTTCAATATACACACTGGAACCACATTTTCTCTCTTGCATTCACCTGTCAAATATGGTTTAGGAGAACACGCTTCAAAGACTGCTAAGAAATGCTACATCCACAAGACCTGGAGCTTAGAATTCACTGTGCTTGGGAACTCTCTTGAAAAGCTTATGGAACTTCAACTCATTGCAATGAACTAAAGCTGCTAACTTATGGGTTGGATGCCAGAGACAAGTTGGCCGGTGATTTTTAAATTTATAAAACTAGAAGCTGCCTTGGACTCAACCATTCAAAATTTCCACCTAAATAAATGCTGAAAGCTTTTTCATTCTTTTCCCAAACACTCTACATTGCAAGCAGTCTGGGACACTTACCTCAGATAACTAAGGAGTTCCTGTAACTTTTCCTGGTTCACAGGTCAGGGTGTGAACCGTCTATACCTGCTGGCTCTGTGAAGATAAGGCTCAGGCATGACAAGCCCTTTTCCCTCTCCATCTTGCCCTTGATGCTGTGCTTTTACCAGAAGTAAAACTTGGCTGCACACATGGAAAGCAAAGGCACATTGGGCAGGTGGCAGTTCTGGGCAGTCAGGAGGAGGAGGTAGCATGGCTTGTGTTTGCCATTCAGCACATCCCTCCTTTTAGGAAAGATCCCAGTGTACCCTGGCTGCTATGCACAAGCTCTTCTTCCTTCTCTGCAACTTGCCAGAAAGTCTCCCTGGCTTTCCACATTGCCCTAATGGAATTTCGCCTGATCCCGTAGGAACAACAGTGGTAGAAGGGACCACAACACTCGGGCCATTTATCATCTGTTGTAGGAGTCTATTGGAAACACATGCCCAGTCCCAGGGCTCTGCTGGAACAAGCAGCAGAGAAGAGAGTAATCTGGCAGCAAATCTCTGCTCCGCACAATTTACTGAGCAGATGTTGGACAGGATAAAAAGAACAATCCGGACAACGGGAGAAGTCTTCTGAAGCTGAACCTCACCATGCCAGGTTATTTGTGTGTTTCCACACCCTCACTGCTCTGAAAACAAAGATTCCCAATTCCTGCATGAATGTGCACAGTAAGACTCAAGTAAATGGCAAATAGCACATGGCTGTTCAAGTCCCTTTATGTTGGTGTCTGCTTCTTCATCTTTCAAAAATCAGAAGCAGCAGCCAGTCTGAGCTGGAATGCAACCTGCTTTGTGTTGAAAAGGGAAGAATTCCCTTTAAGAGGTCAGTATCCAACCTCAGCTTTGTTCAGCACCACCTCCTGAATAGCAAGAATTATGTTTGAAAGGTATGTCCCTTTGAGCAGCTCCTGAATAGGAAAAACTATAGGAGACTGCACATTTTTACAAAGAGAGGATGTGTTCTTCCCCATTTACTGATCCAATGCTCAAAGAGCTCAGAGATCACCTCCTGCAGGTGCCAGGCTTTGAGAACAAAACAAAACAAAAAAAGAAAAATGGATATTCTGGTAACTATGGAGAGGCAAAAAACCCCCCATTTTTCTAGGTCACTGAAAGCAGGCAAAACACAGAAAGTGTTTTCAATTGCCACTCCACTCTTCCCTGTGCTCCCTGCAAACATAAATAGTTCTGTGATTCATTGCAAAGCTGCTCTTCCCTTGCTGAATTTGAAAGAGAATATAATTGCTTTTTCCATACACAGTAATGATGACAGGGACCAAGATGCCTTTTTGACTTAAAATTGTATGTCATTCATTAAAATTACTACTGCCTGAGTGGGAAGTTTTCAGCAGAAGTGTCATCTTCTCAGAACATGCATTGAAAGGAAGTCAGATAAATAGAAGTTTTCTCCTCTTACTTTTGCACGACACATCAAACTAGTTTGCAGCGTAACAAAACCTGTCTGCATGTTCTCACAGGAGCTGTGGGTTTGTTAAAACACCAGCCCAAAGCTGATATTAAGAAATTAATTCTTTTATTCAAAGAGTGACCAAATCCTTTCCTAGTGAAATATTTCATCTTTTATAGTTCTTTGCATTCTTAGTTTATAGATTTAGACAACTTTTGGATAAACATACACCATGTGTTACACCACTGCAGTCAGCAAATGGAAAGCTGTATTAGGTTTAAGGGGTATGTTTCAGTAGGAAGGGAGATAACCAGGAGACATGGCCAGTGAAGGAAGCAGTGGACTCCTACAAGCATCATCACCCAGTGAAGCACCCTGGCTAATGATGCAGTTGTCCTTTCCAGCTTTAAAACCTTGTAGAAGTTCTCTCCTGTGATCAGAGCCCAGTATCAGCAGCAGACCTGCCAGACCTCGGTGGCCTTCATTCCAAGAGGACTTGTATCACACAAGGATTCCCAGAGCTCTCACGCAACAAAAATAATGGTGTGCCCTTGGTCAGCAGCGATTTGTTCTCTGTCTGTCAGCTCGTTCCCTGCCAGAATCCAGTGCCCATCAGGCCGGGCTGCAGGGCTGGGAGATAAAGGTGAAACATGCCCTTTATTCTGAAGGCAGAGGTAGAGCCAGTGACATCCCTTTGCCTGCGATGCACCTCGCTGTACAGCAAACGCAACACATCAATTGCTGATGCTATCAAAGGAAATAGCATTTCCAGCCACATGGGAAATATGTCAGCAAAACAAATGGATTCAAATAAACACCAGCAGAAGGCGCATAGCAATATTGATTCATGGCTTTTTATCCTCTGTCCTTTTGAAATGGTCCCTTTCCAGCACTCAGGCTGCTCTGATAAATACCTCCTCCCCCTCCTGCACGCTTGACTACTGAGAATACATTTTGTGCGATTTTTTTGAGCAGAGAGGGAAAAAAGGATGAAAAAAAAAAAAAAGGACACTTACACTTTGTAGTGATTCTGGTTTTGAGCCATTAGCTTGCCCTGCAGTATCAAGCATAGCTTTGAACCTCTCCCTAATACAACAATGGCTGATTTGTATCAAGGTGCTTCTCAGTAAAGGCAAGGCATTTGAGAAAAACACTGAATTATGTGTCATTAAAGAAAAGGTTAGCAGTAGAAATACATCAAAGGAAACAAGATCAAAATTACCATGAAGTGAGCAATTGAAGCAAGTGAAAAAGTCCTTCCCATTCAGACAGGTCAACTATTCAAGTCCAGCCTGAATCAAAAGTGAAAATGAGCCTTCTGTAGCTTTGCAGAAACAAGACAAGGGGTCTCTCTACTGGGTTTACATTTGATAGACAGCCCCAGTGCAAAATCAGCTGCTGTCAATTTTAGGAAAGGACATGGTAAGCTTGTAGGTTTGGGTGATTCAAATTATTTGAAACAAAAATATTATGCTATGTTTTAAATAAATACCACCACCAGAAGGATTTTTTTTTTCCACCTAACCATAAAAGCACAGAAAAAAAAAAGTGCAAATTGTGTTTGTTAGCTCCTGGTTTATGAATGAATAAGAGCGAGGCCAAAGCTCAGGCGATGTCTGAGGGCTGTGAGCTTTCAAAACACCCCGTGGGTAAGGGTCTCAACTGCACAGGATTGTCAGCTACCAGCAGAAGTGCCATCTCCTGCTCTCCTATACCGGGCCCAGGGAAGGACAACTTGTTTTGGGGCTTGCAGACAAACAGGATTGTAAGAGAGTCATCAACGCCAAAATAAAATGAAACATTTGAGGAATACTGAGAAAGCTTTAACCCCTGTCCTTCAGCACACCTAATGCCCTGGTATCTCGAGCAGAGCAATGCTGCGTGTTCAAGTCTTGCCTGTGCCCCACACAAAACAGTTTTTCTTCAAAGTGGAAGCAGCAGGGAGACGTTGCTGACCCAGTCCCTGTGCCCTGAGTGCCCTGCTCAAAGGCTGCATAGCTACAGGAAGAGAAAAAAACCCTTGTAAACCTAAGGAACTGCTTGTGCTGACCTCAGGTCACCCTGGCTGGCACCGATCTTGCGACAGGACAGTCTTTCCTGCTCATTCTAATGGCACAACTCACTAAAACCCCCTCCGTGAGCTCTGGGGTTCATGGCCCAAAGCACAGCTCTTGGGCAGGAAGACGGGGTTTTTAGTGAGTTGTTCTGCTAAATGATTTGCAAGTGCCTAGTCCCCTTCTCCAACCTTAGCTGTCCTTTTTTACTGCCATAAAAATGTTAGCATGACTGCCTCCGATGAATTTCAGAAGTTTCAACACATAATTTAAAAGCAGAAATCATTAGCAAGTATCTATTTGATCACTGACAGCTGAAGCAATGAAAAGAGCTATCATTTAATAACAGTTAAGGTTAAATATATTCCTGTAGTTTATCATCATTCACTTCCCCTAAATGCACGACTTCAGGTGCACCCTCACTCTGAAGGGAGGGACAGTGTGAATTACATTGTGTGGCAGATATAGCCATCAGCAGCAGGCTTTAACCTCAGACCAATCCAAAACAGGAGTCTGACAAACAATTTCAGGGCATCATCATATGACATTAAAGTCCTCATAATATCATCCTTTCCTGTATGTGATATATTGGAGATAGCTCTTGGGTAGTCCTTAATGGCCCAGCTGCCACCACAGTGATGTATGCACTGTGTATTAAGGAAATGAAACAGGAATTATGTACAATGCATCATTTCTCCTGCTGCTGTCACTGGGCAGGGAAGGCTGCAGCACCCTGTTGCTTCAAGATAAAACAGGAGCCTTAGTGCTTCATTGATGTGGAACAGAACAGAACATTTCAGCTGGAAGGGACCTACAATGATCATCTGGTCCAAATTTGTGCAGGTGCAGCAGACCCAGAAAATGAGGAGACACTAACCTAGAAAGACCAGATCCATCCAGAAAGCCACACTTCATACCATGGAATACCAGCCTGTACCTTTCCCAGCTGTACTTCCAGAAGATTCACTTTACCAAACTCAGCCCCCAACACAAGCACATTTCTTCCCTGCTCCAAGCTCTGCTCCATTCCCTGTTCCAAGGATGCAGCTGGGAGAGTAAAGGGGTGGCCACTACTCCCTGATTCAGAGCCTCCCACACCCTGGACTAGTTGGAGCAGCTTTTGGATGCTCCAGCATCCAGCATTACCCTTTCAGTGAGAGAACTGAAGCCCTATTGTGAATGTGGAGTATTAAATCCTAATCTATAACTCAACATAGCTGCTGCAGGAGAATGCCAGTGCACAACAACAAAGCAAAAATAACAGCTATGTCTGTCACCTCTGCAGCAGCAGCAGGCAGCTTTTCAGTCCAGCTTTCCTGGGAACTCATTTATAGCAGCACAGAGCAGGTGGAAATCACTGATCTGGTGGCATTTTACACCCACTCTGACCAGAGAAGAGCACTATAAAGAGAGACAAATACATAGCACAGTCTCCTGAAGACAAACATTTGGCAGCACCTAGTTTCCATCCTCACCATCACATACTTGAAAATAAAATTAGGCTGTCTGGGCAAATGTAATTGTGAGATGCTCTGGTGGGTTGACAGGGATTGGTTTAGATACTAACAAGCATATCTATGGCACATCTCAGAGCAGGTGATAATCCCAGCTCCAGCCTGCACATCCCCTCCCAGGTCAGCTCACCTTCTGCAGGTTTTTCCCTCCCTGGGGAGCAGGTGAGGCGAACTGATTCTGCCCAACAAATTTGCATCTGTCATTCAGAATCTATGTTTTCTTACAACAGAGCTGACAAAGTGACAGCAATAATTAATCTTACTGTGTATGGAGTTCATTGATATCAAGAAGAATTAAACTATTGTAATCAAGTTAGCCTGTTGCAGATGTGTGAAGTGCTAGAGTTTATCAAATTCCGCAGGCGCACAATTTGATTCTGCATAACAAGGGAGGACAATACTGATGAGATAGCAGAGAGCCAGCAATATGATGCAGGATTTCAGGAATACCTTTTTAAGGGCCTAAAAAGTGCCACACTTGTCAGCTGTGCAAAAGGTGCCATGACACGTTAATGCATGTCATATCAAAATTGTCAAAGGATGCTGCCCGCTGGCTCCGTGGGGATGTACTCTGTGTCCCCATCAACATGTGCCTGCACAGGCTTCTTGAGAGACACCTGAGCTTCAGCGGCTCCTGGAAGCAAATAATGGGAGTAAATGTGCGCATCTATGAAGGTGTGAAAAGATGCCGCCGAGGGGGGTGTTGAAATGGAAGCAAAGCTCAACAAGGGCAATTATCTCTGTCAAAGGCTTTCGGTGATCGATGTCAGCTGCTCTCACAGTCAGAGTTGGGAAAACCACAACATGAATATTTGATTAAATTAAGCCGACCTGAAGTCTCTGCCAGAGCATCTGATGCCATGGGTTTTCCATGAGATGTCAGGGCCTCTCCTTCACAAAGGATTACATCTTTGTCTTGCCTTACCACCTTCTTCTTCAGCTGAAATGCTTTTAGCTTCCTAACAAAAGGCACAGCTGGGCAGTGCCAGGGGTAGCTGGCACCCTGAGCCAGCTCAGCTCCCTCCCCAGCATGGCCCCCACCAACCTGAGGTGCAATTACTGCAAATGAGCTGAGGGCACAGCCAGCTGAGCTGATCCAGCAATTGCCTGCCTGGAAATCCAGGCAGCCCTGCTCCTCATTCCACCTCTCCTCCCCCGTCTAGGTCTGCACATTCCTGCGCCTTTTTCCCGGGGCTGGCCCTTACATTAACCCCCAACCTCCTTCCAGCTGATTGCATGCACTAAACAGACAGAGGTCAAATCTGGAGGACAAATCCAAGAGAAGCTTCCAAAGCCACAGCCAGTACAAAGCTGAGGGACAAGAACATGAGCAAGGATGCCAGGAGGGGGGAAGAGGCACAACTCCTCTGGCAGCACTATGGAACTGGCTCAGCTCTCCCAACAGCCAGAGAGGCTGTTGTATTCAGGAGGAACAAGTGCTATCAGACCTTTATTTGATGCACCTCAGGCAGCTGAACAGCCTGGAGATTGTCTCCCAAGAATTTACTAACCCTTTGGTATTTATTCCCTTTTCATTCATGATGCTCTACATCTAAGCTAGGTGATAAATGTCCTGTGCTCTATCCTGCTCTTCCTTGCCTTCAGAGACCTAAGCTGCTCTGCACTCCCTTAAGCACTATGAGCTGTTAACAAATCAAGCTGAATGTTTGCTTGCAAAGCCTAACCTGGAGGGAATGGCTTATTTTCATTAGCAGCCTGGTCTATCGTTCAACACAGATCCTAAACTTGAAAAGGTTTTAACTCAACCTGCCCACTCCGATTCCTGTTTGAGGGATTTTTCTCCAGAACAACCAGTGTTTTCTGGCAGTTGCCCCTAGAACAAGAACCTCTTGGTACTTAAAGCAGTTCCACAGACCATCCTGCCAAGCAGTCACCTCTCCCTGGCCAAACACGCCTCCACAAAGAGGGACACATCCACCAATGCTGCTGACCCCCTTCTCCCCCAAGCATGGAAACAGAGGCAAGGAAGGCAAGCAGGCGTGGGTCAGACAGAGAATTGGATGTTTCCTCCCTAAGGAAAAACTGTTAGGGCCAGAAGAGACCTTCTTGCTTGCTAAGACTCTCTCCTGCCATCACAAATTGCTCTTCCATGTAGAATGGCACATAAATTGATCAAACTCTCTCCTTAAACGAATTAAGTCTGTTGCATCTGTTGCAAGGCCACACTCCCCTACTGCCTAAAAGCTCTGTCAGTTCCCAGGCTATGGTCCTTTTGCAGGTGGTTTGTACTCCGTTTCTCTGTTTACCTTCTAACAATTCCATTGACTGACTCCTTGACCTCATATTATTTAGTGTTTCATTGTGTTCCTTCATGCTCCAACACTAACAAAGGAAGTGCAAACACAGGAGAGCACATCAAGGAGCAATAGGAAGAATCATACAGCTTTAATCAATTATGAAAGGGTGGGGCAAAAGGTAGAGAATAGCCCAGAGCTGAATGCTGCAGTTTTCCACATAATAAATAAATAAAGAGGGACTAGAAAATGTGACCTATGAGTTCAAAATTAAACAAGATTCTTCCTGCAAATGCAACAGCATTAATAATATCATACAATGGCCACTTCTGTGTCAGAGCTGTAGTAATTGGGCTAAAAAAACACAGCTGGGGAACCAGCTTTGGGGAAGAAGGAAGACTGGAGAAAAAGAAATTAAATCGTTGGAAAGAGCCAAGTCAGCAAATTTGCTGTTGTTGGAAAAACATGGTAGAAGTCAGAGCAATCCCTGAGAATGAGAGGTGGGAAGTTACACTTCCTGTGCTGTGCAGAGGGAAAATGAACACAAAGAGGTCATGTCTTGCCTCTAAGCAAGCAAGAGCTTTTAGGGTTGTGGTGGGAGGAGGACCAAGGTTCAGGAGCTGGGTGGGGCCCAGGTTGGACCCAGCGAGAAACAGCCTGGATTAGGTAAGAGATCAGCTCCCCACAGCAAACAAGGCTGCCCCTTTTGAGTGGTTTGCTCCTGCAAAGAAAACCATTCTCTATTCACGCCTCTCCAATTAATAGCATCCCCCTCCCCAAAATTACCAGAATGGACAGTACATAAGAACGGTTAAAGAGGAAGCTCTTAAAATAGAACAACTTCATTCCAGTGAAACTCGCAAGTTTGTCCTGCTTGGCTTTCAAGACATTAATTTGCAACACTTCATCTTTTAATAACCAAGATTCAAAGTTTCCGAAGTCTTTTATGAAAAATCTCCTACAACGTGTCACATAATTGTGTCACGAAATGGCCTTTCAGAGAACATCTTGAACCCAGGCCATGGAAAACATCTTCACAGGCGAGGAGCAAAGAGGTAACTTAACAAAAAATCACTATAGGAACAATTAGGCTTTCAGGTGGTAACATCAAAGAGTTTATTTATTTGTGACAGGGCTGAAAAATAGACCAGAAAGTGTTATAAAATGTTCCAGATGATCTGAGAGCAAGTACAAAAGCTTCATGCACAGTTATATTACCCTTTCTAAGCTGAAAGCAAATGAAAGCCTTGTGATGAATTCTGTGAATACAAGCTCACAGGAAGCTGGGGTCTGTGACCATGGTGCATTTAAGAAGCTACGGAGATGTGACTTGGTTCAGAGAAGATCTTGAGAAGAAGTCAAACCCTTTTCCTTTCTCTGTTTAAAAATGTTGGAGCATTTTTGAAGTTGCACTGAAAAACTCAAAGATTGTTCTTTTTTTTTTTTTTAATTTAAACCACAAAAGCCTAGGGTTTAGTAGCTGCAAAACACTTTTCCCTTATTTTTTCCCAAATAAAAACTGAAGCAATTTAAAAAAAGAAATATTATTGGTGCAATTTCCATTTTTGTCAATGCTTTTGCTACTGAAAATTCTGGCAAAGAGGTTTTGTTGTTGCCGGCTCTACTGCTTCTTTATAAAATTCAGGTGAATCACTACAGATGAGCACAAGCAACTCTCTTTATTGCACTATAAAGTAGTTTCTTGTTTTGTTTGAAGGTGCTGCTGGTTTGCTCCAACACAAGAGGTTCAGGATGAAGTGAGCAGGGGATTTGACCCTACTCATTCCCAGCAGTAGGAGCTGACATGTTTTTTGTTTCTGGTAAAAGCATTCCAGGCCTTTCATTTTCACATTTTCTGAACAACATATTGTGTTCTATGTCAAAGAAATGCTTGGGCCAACGCAATCCTTTTTAGCTTTTTTTATTTTACACTTCTGTGGGAAGATGAAAAAAGTTGGGGGGATCAACCCACAAGCATTTTCCTCACAAATTCCTAGTTCACTCAGCAAACCAAAAAATCAATTCTTCATCCATTTCTAGTGCTCAAGGTCACTAAAAGTGAAACACATTCTTTTTCAGTAAGTCATTCCTAATAAAAGGCACAAAACTCAGTGGGCAAATGCCTTTTGTGTAGATCTGGAGATATACAAACTGAAATTAAACCAGTGTCCAGCATTCTTTCTCCTTATAAAAGGATAATATTGGAGGGGAATTGTTTCCTAGAAGATAGTGGATGTATGGGATAAATTGTTCAATAGATCCTGTGATGATTTTGTTATTTGTTCAGCAGAAGTAGCATTTTACAATTTCTTTACAGAGAAAGGTATTGGATGAATTTCAATGAAATATTTTCCTAATCATCAGTATTATGAGGTTGTTTAATAAACAAATGATAGCAGATGAATGGTTCTGCTTTCAATGTCCAATTTTCTTTAAATCCTCTCTTCACAGAAGGGGCCCTTATATTCATGTAGAGAGTGGGGGAAGCAGCAGAGTGAGCAGATTCCTTGCTGATATAACATTTTCTTCTCTGTAGCTACCCAATTCCCAGCATGTCACTGCAATAAGAAATTCCAAGCCTTCATACAGCACCTACCCGGATGGTGGGAAGGGGACAGTTTGATTTAACCTAGGAAAAGAGAACTTGCTTCTCTCCTTCTTCAGCCCACACCCTTTGTTCGACCAAAGAAGGTGGCTGAGTTCCTGTCATCTCTCCAGAACCCAGGGCTCTTTCATTTGCAAGGGTTTGGAAACTACTTCCACTATTTTCTCACAGTTGGCCACTGAGGAAGATCTCTTCCAGCACTAAGCCAGCAATCCTGAGCACCCCCTGCCCCCATCACACCATGTCTCTTGTGGCCGCACAGCTCGCAGCATAAGCAATGCAACCCCAGTTTTGTATTTTTTTCTACCCACAATTTCAGGAGACAAAGCACCTGCACAACAACTGGTTTTTGCAGAGCTGCAGGGGTCCTGTGTCAGTGTCCTGAGGGCAGCGTGCCTGCTGCTGTGGCAAGTGAGGAGATGCTCATGGGACAGAGATGTGGCAGCCACAGGACACAGCCACTACACCTCTCATTGCCAGCTCTAAACCCAGCTCTGCCTCCTTTGCCCGTCTCTTCCTTTGCCCTGGAAGAAGCTCTGGTGCAGTCCAGCTCTTATTTTTTGTATTTGGAAGGTCTGATACTGCCAGCATGGCTAGGTAGTGGTGAGCCAGGCCTTTGAGCAGCACAGCCTGCGGTGGCCACACAGATTGTGCACAGCCAGCCTGCAGACCTCTGCCTCACAGAGGCTCAGGGACAGCATCCAGACCCATTCCCTCCATCTCAGGGTTACATTTATGCTTCAAGGAACAATTTTTCTCATGCCTCCTAATATTAGGAGTTACAGAGCTGGCATGAGAAAATCAGTCCTGGAAGTGTGAGCAGAGATTCACAAGGTGGGAGGGGACCTGGCCAAATTTCTTGCTTTAGTGCAGCCCACAGTGTGTTGTATCTCACTCATTCTAAGACACCACTGCAGCTGTACAAAGATATGACTTTTCCTTACCCCCAGGCACACACGTACACACGCTGAGGGTGAAGCTGGAGTTGTAACTCCATGGTATGGCTTTGTCACAGCTGTCACCAGTTCAGGGAAAAGAGTCGTGAAACTCCTCTTCCATTTTGAGCTAACCACTGAGCAGCGTGTTAATTTTCTGGGTCAGCATCCCAGGATTTTCCTTTTCCTAGCATGCTGTTCAGTACTCTCCACTCTTTGACATCATGTACAACTTCTATAGCAAGAGAGTGCCTAATCCTCTCTGAAGTAAATTCTTTCTTCTTTTATGACTGGAGCCCTGGACAGTCTGTTATGCTTCAACCCCAGTGCTATATTTAACTCAACCATCTTGTTCATTCTTCCTCTCATCTACAGCTTGGCTAAAAGGGAGAAATTGCAGCCGTGAATAAAACACCAGGAAGAAAGTCAAATTGTACAACACACTTTCAGAATCATTCCAGAACCTGCAATATTCCCCATTCTGTTTAGGAAGAATTTGCATGCACCTTAATGCTTGGAATTGGAATGTGAGAGTTGGGAATTTAGGAGATGGGATGGAATTTGAAACAGTGATGAGAGCAGTAAAATTTCTCTGGTCACACGGAGTTGTCTCAGCCTCTTGCCCTAAGCTGAGGGCTTGCTTCTGCAAATCAGGGGACAGCAGATGCAATGGCCCACGTATAGATTTTACTTCCCGAGTATAGATTTCCCAGAATACTTCCCAGCAAACTCTGCCTACCTCCGTACAGCCCTGCCCAAGCACAGCTAGTTCAACATGGCATTTGTCACCACTTCCAAAACAAGGAAGTTCCATTTGTCTACATTTAGATGCCACAGCAGCGTACATAACTCATCCTTTTCCATTCTAGTTCTGACACCCTTTCCAAGACAAGCACCTTCTCATTTTGTTATATCTGCAGGATGCAGACACAACACGATGAAGAGGAAGAATGTCAATTAGGGATGCTTGGCTCTGACATTGCTCATCCTGCCTCAGCTTGTCTGATGTGGATAGACCCTTCACCATCTCATGCACACAGAAAGAAATTACCACACTTCACAGCAGTCACAATCCTGAAATGTCTTATGCACAAAAATTGAAAATTTTGGGGTTTTGTCCCAGCACCAATCGTCAACATCTCTGCAGTTTATTTAATACTGCTTCATTCATGTTCACCAGAAGCATCTTTTCCTGAGGCACATAGTGCACTAGGGGAAAAGAGGACAAATTTTCCAGATACCTGTGCCTAAAATGAACCATCTAACTACATGCAAATACCTGTGAATACAAACAATCTGCTTTTCAGAAGTATGGTACGTTCAGATAATTTTTAATGACCCGGGGGAAAAAGGTGCCAGTTCTGTTTCTATTCAGTTGGTTTTCAACATATGACATTTTTATTTTCTGTTTCACTGGAGTGCAGGCAACTGAGAGGCTCCAGGTTTAGCCTTTAAAATGTTGGTACAGCTGCAGGGTGACAGCTCACGGAGCACACACCGGCACACACACATACAACACAAATGTTCAGAGAAGTCAAAATTCACAAAAGCCTAATGTGCTGGAGGAGTTCATCAGCAGTCACATTTTTAAACAATTTCTATCTGCTCTGTTTCATATGTTCCTCTTGGTCACAGCAAAACCTCATGCAAATCTTCTGCATGTTCCCAGCAATAGAAGGGGCTCACATGCACGTTGGCAGCAAAAAATGAATTTCACATTCAGCTTTGAGACTTAAAATCAGCTGGACTTAAAACTCACTTACAAAAGCATGACCCACACACTGAAAGGCTCTCAATTCCAAATTTGCCAAGCAGGAACTGCCTCTACACTGAATTAAGACCCTTTTTGATTGCTCCCCAAGTCTGGAACTGATGCCAAAACCACAGATGAGACAAAAGCACCAATATTTTTTTAGCAGCCAGTTAAAGGAAGAGCATACTCCTTTCAAACTTCAGATTGGCCTGAAAAATGTCAGGAAAAAGGGAAAAGATGAGACAGGAGAAACTGAAGCCTTTAGCTTGTGACATCCTGCTCTCAGCAGGGATTTCTATCACAGACAGATGCTCCATATCCCAAGTCCTCTTAATGACCCAAGTCCCAACCACAGCAGAAATTATTTCTCTGCACCCTTGGCCACAGAGAGGACTGGTGGGAGACAATGCCTCCATCCACCAGCCAGGGAACTCTTCCCCAATCCTATTGCCCCTGTGACAGATAAGGGGGGTGTGGAAAGGGCAGTTCTTTTGCACCAGGCTTTGCAACAGCCAGGAGGGAGGTTGGAGGAAGGCCAACCCCCTCATTGTTCTGTGAGGCTGCTCACAAAGACGCTTTTTTTATATTGTTTTGTGTCTGTTTTGTTCCACCAGACCCACTCTAAATAGGCATTTTGTTTGCCATTATTGAAATCTGCTTCAATTTCAAAAGTTCTGTTTGCAGGATGTAATCTCAGTCCCAGTCCAATTTAAATATCTGTTGTTTTGGTGGTGGACTTCTGGACTACATCCCTCCAGCTCAATGCCAAAAATGCAACGGAGGAAATTTCACCCACCGTTAGGAGCCATCTGGTTCTGCCTCTCTGAAAAGTGAGACAGATAAGGAGCTGTATGATACCCATGTAAGGCAATTTGCTGGCCTGTTTATCATACCTGACTCTGGGGTGCACAGCTTTATTTTGATTTGATAAAAAGCAAAGGAGTACAGCTGCAGCACACTGCTGCTTCGCTAAGTCGACAGATGGGCATCACTGTAAGGAAGCCACATGGCATTTTTTTGTTAAACTCAGCTCATTAGGTTTTATCTGCAATATGTTGCTGTATTGGCAGAAAACCTTTCAGCTTGCAGAAACATTAGCCAAAGTTTGTCAACAGATATAGGGCAGATCCTTACAGTGGAAGGATATGTGCTGGGGCAGGGGTGGGCTGTGATTGCTTCTCAATGCTCACAAGTCAACTCTTGAAATGTTTTTCAGCTCTCTCTATAATTTGTGCCATAATGGCAGCTCTGACTTGCATATTAATAGAGCTGCTATTCACAGCTTGTAATTGTTGGGGCATTTCAAGGCAGTTCACAAATCACTTTATCTGAAAAGGTGCAGGAAATTTGTCAGCAAAACCTGAGAAATGGGAAATTTTCCTTGTCTCTGGCACATAAAAAGATAGATGCCCAAATTCTTATAATAGTGAAAAGTGAATTTCTAAGCTGAGAGCCCAAGGCTGTGTTATTTTGAGGCAGTTTGGGCTGTAAACAGTTCTTTCCTATCTTGAATGACTGGTTTAACTCCAGTGGGCCAATTTAACTTTGAGAGAAAAAGAAAGCCACGTTCTGTGTGTTAGTAGCAGTTTTAGCTGCAGGCTGGCAAATGTGAAAAGCAAATCAAATATTTTCAATTCACAGAAGAAATATTAGAAACTTTGAAAAGTTCCTCCTCGAGGAACTGCAAGAAATTGAATGGGCTGCTTTGTGAGCTCACAGGTATTTCAACACCTGCTCACGTGGAGTCCCAGCACCAGCCATTTCACTGACTGGGGTCCCACTGAGGTTTTGGAGCCCTCTTCTGACACACAAACATGCACCAAGTCATCCAAAGCCATTTAGGGAGCCAGGAGACCACCACACCTACATCTTAGTCCAGGTCAGAAATGTGCTTTCAAATCAGCCATCCTGACCATTCCCATTTTTTGATGTCCAGAAAGGGGTCTGGGAGCACATGCTCTGGATTTTTCTAAACTAAACCACCTGCAGTAATGCCCCACCCCTTAACAGGCACTCAGCTCTCAGGAGCAACTTAATCTGAAACATCCCCCCAGAAACACACACAGTTTGGGTATCTGGGCTCAGCACCATTTCTCCCTCCACATTTCCAGCACTGGATAGCCTGCTGAAGCAAAAGCATTGAAAAATCTCTCTTGTTTTAATTTACAGGTGGTAAATTGAATTTTACATTGGGGGTTTTCATTTACTTTAAACTCGAACTAAATCAAATCAAACTCAACCAAAATTTAATAAGTCCAGCTTAAACCAAAGTGGGAATATCCACTCAGTTTTCTGGTTACTCTAAATTTGCCAGTCTAATATGGTACTTTGAATTAAACCAGACAAACTCAGAATCTCAATGTAACCTTAGTGTCTGTAAAAGAAAACATTTTTCAGTGATACAGCAAGCTGAGCTATGTTTTCCATTAGTGGAAAATGTAATCACATCCTGAGATACTTTATATTTTTATACGGGCTTTTATTTTTAGCCATTTCTGTGTTAGAGCAGTGCCCATTATCTCACTCTAATTAAAGGTCACTGCTCCTGTTACTATCTATAGCTATAAAACTTCATGGTAGGCTGCCATATCTTGACCCAAAATTAATAGATGTATTTTAGATCATACATTTCCCCTATCTCCGGCTGCCTGGCCCGTGTGCCTGTCACAGACTCTCTCCAGCTCTCAGCCATTTTAGGAGCTGTCTGGAAGATGCTGTGAAGGGCTGAGATCACAGTCTCTGGTGACACAGCTCTCACCATCCGTGGGATCAATCACTTGAACAGGCTTCACCAGCCCGCAGCAGGCAGAGCTGCCCCAGCAGGGACCGTGCCAGCCCTGCTGGTTTGCTGCCTGATGCCCCGGGGAGCCTTGAGCCCTTGCTCTCCTGCCCAGGGAGCAGCTGCAGTGCTGGGGTGGCAGGGAGAGCTCCTGCCCTTGGTCATCAGGGTCCTGCTCCAGCAGTGGCACTCGACAAACCACTGTGGGATCCACCGCCTTCAGCCGAAATCCCTCGTGGGTAGATTTGCTTTTTTGCTTGATTTCTGCAGAGCAGCCAGCAAAGTGGAATGCTAACCCATAAGTAAAGTTCACTGGCATTTTTGTAATTCAAATAAAGAACACATTGGACTAGCAGCCAGCTCTCTCTGGCCTTACTTTACTGCCATGCAGCCAGAGCTAACTGTACCATGGGTAAAATTTGAAAGAAAAAGATGGTTTCATGTGTAGAAAAGAATAGCTGTAAAGTTTGCTGTATGATTTTTGACCTTTTTGTTGTCATGATGATCTGAATCAGGTAACCAACAGTGCAACTGCAAAATATGAGACACAATTATTCCCTCAGAAAGTCCTATTTCCCAGTAGCCTATAAACTCCACTCATTTCAACACCAGACATGTTCTTCCATCTCAAGCACTAGAAATTCTTCTGTCCTTTTAAATTTCAGTCTTGCTGGAGAAAAAAAAATATAATATCTAGTCACACATGAAAAAGATAAGCTCCATGGTAATTGAACAGCAGAGATTCTGCACTCCAAATTCTGCCCAAGAGCCTGTGTGGATATTGCCTTTCAAGGGCAGAAAGGGGAATGGCTTTTCCTGATAACCATTGTACATACAGATACTAGAGGAAAAAAGCAAAGAGCTGTCAGCATGGTGGGAGGGAATGGGAAAAAGAAATGGCAGGCTTGACTTCAGAAGAAACACCCCCAGAATTCACCTGAGACAGGGTTTGGATGTAGAATTGGGTCTCGACTGCTGGAAATAAGAAAAATCTTCTGGCATCCAGCTTGTAATTGATATTCATGAAAATGTATGAGATTAATGTGCTCACTTGGCACTGCCCTTCAACCTTGTAATGAAAGCAGTCAGGTCTGCAAGGAGTTGACAGAGAATAAAGAGGGACAGGAAAAGTAGAAGTGAAACAGGGAAGAGGAATAAGCAAACAAGATTGATTGATTGAAATATTTCCTTTCTATGGAATTACTGGCCATATATTGGTCTCCTCTTCACCACATAACACTGGAGTTAGATGAGATTTACCCTGGTGACCTGAGCCACCCCAGACCTGTGCTCTTCCCTTATTGGGCTCTATCAGAGCCTGCAATCCAGAGCTGGATGCAGCTTTCCAGGCAGGGCCTGCATGTCCATGAAATCTCTTGGAAGATGAAGCTGTCCAGCATCCTGACATGCTGCTACTTTTTGTTTGTGCTGTTTCCTCTGTCCTGCAGAGGGTCAGCCACGTTGCTTTGTCCTTCATTCTGCAGAAAACACAGATCCATATACTACAGACCTCCAGCCACTCTTTGGAGGACCTGGCCCTGTCCTTGAGCCCTGTTGATCTCCAGCAGAACATTTTCAGCTTTTTGCATTGTGCTGATTATCTCAACAAGACTTTCAAGTGATTTCTAGGAGGAGGAGGCTATTGAGAGATAGCAGGCCATTCTGTCCTCTGCCAGTCATCACCCTAAGGGACATTTTTGCCACTGTTGGCCAAGGCTGGGTTCGGCCTTTTCAGTAACAGCTTGATGGAAGGACTAGACCACCATATGGTACTTAGTGAAATGTAATTGTGGAGCCAAAGAAACCATCCCGATGGCCTCCAGGATTAGTCTCGGTAACAGTGTTTGCAGTACAATCCATATAACCTCACAGAAAGGATGTTTCTCTGGTGTTCCAAAAAAAAAAAAGAAAAAAAAAAAGAGCAAAAATGCAGCTAAAAGAGCTGTAGGAAGGACCTTGTTCAGAGGCAGGGGCTGAGTGAAACCATCCTAAGGAACAAAACTGGAGTGATGCAGGCCTCCCTTGTTTATAACCCGTCTGGCTCCACCTCCCCTGTAGTTTCTTCTCCCAGAACTGTACAGCTCAGTGGCTGATAATCACCTTCCCTGCTCAGCCCTGCTGGCGTGCCAGAACAAATATGTGTGCAGCACGTTTGATATCAGACTTAAGCTGCTTTACAATGAAAAAAAACCCCAAACTTGAAGCTTATTGTGGGAAAGAAAAAGTAAAAAGTCAAATATCTCTACTGAAGTAGTACCACAGAACCTCCTTCAAGTAAAATTCCTGTACTCCAAGTTTCTCCAGAAGCCATGTACCCTGTCATCTCCTATCCCATCACACACTCCAAAATATTCTCCAGGGTGAGGAGACAGCTGTTTGTGGTGCATGAGGGAACAGTCAGTCCATCTGGGAAATAAAACTCCTGTGACATCTTTTCAATATTTCTAAATAAAATGTTATTTTCAGTTATCTGACTCAAAAGAGGAGAGGAAAGGACAAAATGGGGACTTTCTGAGAAAAGTTTAACTTCACAGCAAGTCCAGTTTGTTGCTAAAAGCAGTGCCAGAGGATGTTTTCATGCAAATCTAACAGGTTTCTTCAGGCTCACAGCAGAGTGTGAGCATTTTGGGGGAGTGCAGCAGGGGCAGGGTCTGGGGAAGAGCTGCTGCCAAGAAGGTGAAGCAGCTCTGCAGACTGAGGTGTCTACTGAAATAACACCAACGGGAATTTTTTTTTTTCCTAAGAAAATCTTTCCTTAAAACACTCCCACTTAAGTATCATGAAAGAATATGCCAGGACAAAACCTGCCTGTACCTGGGGATGGTGCACATTTGATTAAAATAAGAGAGAGTATTGCTTTGGGCCCTGCTGACACTTTCTGTGCAGTACCCTCATCGCTGCACAGGGGTGCTGCTGCAGGAACTGCATCTCTGCATGTGCACTGTGCTGTCCCCTGCCCTCCAGTGCAAGCAACACACCAGTGGGTTAAACATTCTGTCCCCATGAACACTGCAGTGAGAGCTGGCAAGAGACTGAAGGCTTGCAGCTCCTGTTGGCCCTGGTGAGAAGGGAGGGGATTCAGAATCCCCTCTGAGGTCCTGCTTTGCCATTGCATCCTATTTAAAAGGGTTGTTTGTGCCATTATGAAGTAAGTAGGTCACAGGCAACCCTTACCAGGGTTCCGGTCTACTCACTTTGCTGCTGATGTGGATTAGCACTAAAAAAAGGCAAGTTACTCTTTTCTCATGTGAGGCTGCAAATTACCTTCTCATATTTAATTCTGTCACAGGAAAAAAGGACAGTTGAGCTGCCCACATCTCCATTTGAGTTTTCTTCTGTATATTTTTTGCTTGGTTACCAGGACTTCCCATCATCCCTTTTGTATCAGCATGGAGGCAGGACATTGTTAGGTTGCCTCTTTCAATTTAAGAAACCTAATCTGCCCCCTGCCAGCATTGAAAAACACAGAGGGAAGAAAAACACTTTCTGACCTCCAAAGGATTTTATGAATTAAGTGGATCCTTTCTCTTTCACCAGGAGCCACAGAACAAAGCTGGTAGTGATTGGTCTGTGTGAAGTCAAGAGATACCAGGAACCAAAGCAAGTGAGTGTTCAGTGTGCCATTACCCCAGAGACAAATTCCCCCCAGTTTGCCTTCCTGGGTTTGTTCCTCTCTTCTTTGGCCACACTGTCCTCCCTCTGTTTTATGCCAGCGCCAAGGAGGGACAGCATTGAGGTCCAAGCCGATAAAGAGCAAATGAATTCCTTCTGTGCTTTAATTGACTTTTGAGGTCAGTGAGGACTCCATAGGCCAGTTTTTCCTTATCTCCAGAGTACCAGTGTATATGGAATGGAGACATTTATATCCAGCTCCAGGAATGGCATGATAACTATATTTATCTTTCCAGGTGATTGTGCCAGACTCATCACCATGGCACCTGCAGTGCACTGACTTTTCGCTACAGCCTTTTGCTGCAGAAGGCTTTTGGTGGCCCTCACCCCCGAGCTGGGAGCCAGGAAGTGCAAGGCACCATTGATGCTGCTCCTGAGTTATTTGGGGAGGAGGGTAAATGTTAGTGTTGTTAATCATTTCTTACTGTTTGCATCGTGGCTGACTGCGGCATGCTAAGTGCCTGAGCTCTCCTGCCAGGCTGAGGGGCTGTGGATTATTAATCACCCCTACTTTCAAATATATAAATCATGATCCCAGTAAAGGTGAAGGAAGAGAAGCAGCAATCTCCTGTTAACCCTTTTGGCTCAGAGGATGCTGTCTGTCCTCACCTGATCTCACCAGAAGTCCTGGTTTATCCCTGTGCCAGTCACCTTCCCAAGAGAGAGGCCCCAATGTTTTTGAAGTCTCCCTCAAACCTCCTCAGGCAGTATTCTCACATCAGCCAGTTTTGGGCTTTTAGGCCAGGTTCAGAAGATGGCTGCAAGGTCCCAAGTGCCAGACTCATATGATGAGGGAAAGCAGCTGGCTGGACATCAGACCCCACTTCATTCCTTGTGGGAGAGCCTGGAACAAAAGCACACAGCACTGCCGCAGACAAAAAATAATATTGGGTAGAAGACACATTGGGTATTGAAAATACACGGGGAAAATAAGCTTGGTGGGATTCTCAGATCTACAGAAATCAGGATAGGTTAATAAAAATTTCCAGATAATTGGATATTAATACAGTTCTCATATAGAAAAGGAAAAAAAATAAAAAGAAAATTTCCTCCTTCACTCCTTCTGAATTATTCTATATTTTGTCTGGGCTAAAACTGTATTTCTGAACTGGAGCAGACCTTCCTCAGCTGATCTAAATATTATATCCAATAAATAGTTATTGGGGTAAGGCTGCATCCAAGCCAAGCCCACAGGCTAGACAGTCTTCTAGTTTACAGGAAATCTTTCAAACTGTAGAGCCCTTCATCAGTGCCAGAAATCCATATTGACTCCAACCCCAGCTAATGCTGTTCTCAAAAGCCAGAGGAAACCACTGCTCAGGCTGGACCCCCTTTGAAAGCTGCAACAAGATCTGTAATCCAGGAATCACATCTTCAATCAAGCTCCAGACAGTGCATAACCACACCATGTGACTTATCAAGAAGTTCCTCCAGCTCATCACAGCTAGGAAAAAATTTAAGTTCATTCTAAGGAAATTTGCAACAAACAGGCTTTAAAAAGGGTTATTTTTCAAATGTTCGTGTTTTTATAGAACATTTTACAAAGCATTGATATTTCAGGTTAGGAAAGAAAAAGGAGTGGGTAGGGTAGGTTTTTAAAAACAGAAAGTGTTTCAATGAGATTAAGATGTAGTACTAAAAAAAAAAATGTTATGACTGAAAAGACAAAATTTGCAAACCAATGTTGCTTAAAGTGATTTATCTCAAGAGAATATCTTGGTCTGGAGACATCAAGGTTCAGCTCAAGCAATGTATCTCAAGACAACAATGCCAGCCCTGATTCCTTCCACCTCAGTTCCAGGGAGAAACTGCCAGCCCAGAAAGAGCACAATGCTCACTTCAGTTCCAGGACCAGATCCTGCATGCAAGAAAGATGCTGCTGAGATCTTCAGAAGGCCCCCTGTGGGTGGGAGGGAGCTGGTTAAATCATCAGACCAGATCTACAGCAAAAATTTTCCACCAATACAAGATTTTATTTCAGGTAGACCTTCTGTTCCCCAAATTCATGTATAGACATGAGGTCTGCCCATGCCAAGCATCCTAGGCTGCTTTGGGAGAGGAGGAGCTGCTGCTCCTCAGAGCAGAAGGCAGCTATTGCAGCAAAAATCCACAGTACACACACTGTTAGTATTTTGTCCAATAGTTTGGCCACTTTAAAATTAAATACAGCACAGAATGAAAAATTATTGCCAACTGTCGTGACTTGTGTGCATGTTTTATGCTACAGCACAGACTAATATTGGGGTTTTTTTTCTGTTGTGCTCCAGTGTTTATAGCAAATGATAGTAAATCTAGGGTTTATGTCACCAGTTAGCCATAATGCTCCAAAGGCCTTGCAGCAAAGCGAAGCAGCAGAAATCCTAATTACAGTGATGACGAGTGGTGGCCTCAGTATTTGTCAACACTGGTTTGATTTCAGGTCGAGCTGTGCCCTAACTAGGCATGTTTACAAGAGATCACAGAGGTTTGGTTTGTGAGCTTATACAGCCAGATTCCCACGTAAATCAGCACAGCCCTGTTCCAATCCCCTGCAGCCTGGGCTGCAGCCCCAGGGGAAGGGTTGGTGTCAGTGGAGCTGCATCATTTTACAGCAGCACAGCCCATTACATTTAAGAGTTTGCAGCACCAGAGTGGGTCTTAAATATTGAAGGTTTTATCCTGCAGTGGGCTAAAAGGATTCACATGTCCTCAGAGCAGCAGGCATTTAGTGCATCTCTGGAGAAAGGCAGTGCTCTGCACAGTCATTTTCTGTTATCATCTGAGCAGGGCTCTGTAGGCACTGTCACAGTGGGTAAAGCTCACCCCTGTGAACAGCCCTGCACGGAGCACACCTGGGCTGGAAGCTCCCTTCAGCCTTTGAAGTGAATATGAAAGAATTTATACAAGGGGAAAACTCCATCCTCTCTAAATTATCCAGCCCTGGAGCTAAAACCCCCTGATGCACAGAGCTGCATCCTGAATATGCATCCGAGATCTCTGCAGATGGGATTGGGTCAGTGCAATACCTCTGCTCAAATTTAGATTGACAGCTACAGAGAGCAGCTGGAGCATTCCTAAAAGGAAAAATACATCTGATTCCTCTCTCTGTTAAGACTCAGTAGGTCCAGTATAAAGCATCTACAGCACCGGCAGTGCCTCATGAGCCATGATAACCAATCTCATCTGCATAAATTCATCAGGTATTTATAAATAGCTAATAAAATGGAGAAACTTGTGTGTGAAATAGGAACAAAAAGATGTGGTTATGGTTAAGCAAATGTGAGCTCTTACAAAGTTTTCGCACTTATCTGTGATTAAGACATGGCCAGATTCAGCCCTTTGTGTTCCCACACGAGGGTGAGGATAAGCAGAGGCATCGAGATCCCATCCAGGGCAGCCTGGGAGGGTGGGAAGCCAATGTAGGTTCTCAGGAAAATGTACAAATATTTTGCTGTTGGTTTGGGAACCCTGTGGCTCGCAGAGCCACATGGGGATTGCTGGCTGGCCTAGATGTAGCTGGTAGCAATTTTTCACGTGGACAAGCTCTCAGCTCTCCAGGCAAGGAGGTTGCCATCCCCAAGAGCTGCTTCAGGGAACCTGCTCTAACCTAGAAAAAAAGCCATTCTCTAAGTAATGATGCCAGGAAGAAGTTCGCTCTATCTCAGAAGTTGGATTTATCTGGACACAAAAATACTGCAGAATACCTGTAGAGCAGTAGCTGCCCCAGAATAGCTGAGGCAATCAGTCACAAACAAGCCATCACTTCATCCTGAACCATCTTGAATCGCTGAATCACAGAGTTGCTTAGGTTGAAAAAGACTTCCAAGATCATAGAGCCCACCACTAAACAGTGTCCCCAAGTGCCACATCTGTGCATCTGTTAAACCCCTCCAGGGATGGTGACTCCACCTGGTGACTCCCTGGGCAGCCTGTTCCAGTGCTCACAACCCAAGCTTTGGACTGAGAGGGTCTTTTCCTGGATAGGAAAAATAATCAGGAAGGATTTGTAGCCTGGATGAAGCTCAAGTTGTATTTCCTACATCCTCTTCATACAATGAACTTCTCCAGGGATCTTCTGCAATGCTGTGCCACTCAGAGGGGGAAAATTTAGCTTTCTGCTGCACTGGTGGCAGTGGCTTTGCCCTCGTGTAATCAGCAGATATTAACCCATTTGGGGTTTTGTTGTTTTCTCAGATGCCACCTCTTGTTTTTCTAATCTACCTCAGAGTAAATATTGCCAGGAGCAAGACTCTTCTTAGAAGAGCTCCTGAATCATCTCTCCTGTTTTCTAAGATCATTTGAGTTAGACCAAGAAAGCCACTCTGTAGTCATATAAGCTCAAGTATATTGAGCATACTCATTTGATTACAATTACTGTGGTTTCCTGGACTAATATTTAAATGGGAAAAGACATTAAAAATGAGCCAATATTAGGTATAGGCCTTGCAGGCAAAACACTTATGGTACTGAAAATTTGGAATACTGCAATATGAGGTCTGGGGGAAAAACCCTGTCTAAGCGTTTTATGCAAATTGTAAGAATGTAAGAAGGAAAAAGAGCAATACCAGAAACACTACAGAATTCACCAATTACATGTTGTTTTATGGGCAAGTTCTTCAGCAGAAAGCAGTAGCAACTTACATTTTCCACAATGAAATTGGAAATGCACATATATATATATAAGTGTAGTGGATTATGACTTTGTAAAATATTGCAGGGTTTTTTTTATTTGCTTTTGCAGGTAGTTAAATTTTAGGGCTACTTACATTCCCCCTCATCCCCAAATTTAAAAGGCAATAAATTGCTTTAGTGTTTTCAATTTCTTTTCCTTCAAGAGATGTAAATTGATTGCCTGAGTCCCTCTGCAAACTCTCTTCTTATGAATAGGGGAGAATAATTTACAAGGCCATTGGCCCCATCCAATCCCCGCTGGGCTCCAGCACACCAGCAGGATGGGGAGTGGGGCAAATCATCCCATGGTGGGTACCTTCCCTAAATGGTTGGATTTCTCCAGGAGTAAGGATCATCCCCTGAGTCAAGCCTTGCTGCCATTCATGACAGAGATGCCCCACATCCCCAGCGGCGTTCCCGCGTGCGGCGCTCACTGCCGAGGGGCAGCGATAGAAAAATGTCATCCCCAGGCCGGGGCCTGCTGCAGCAGACCTGCAGAATGGAAACCTGCAAAGCCTTGAAACTGGCACCTGGCTGATCCGGTAAATAACTTGGAAGGAGAGATGGTGAGATAAACCTGAGATGAGCCAGAGCAGCCAGGAGCCGAGGCTGGCACGTAAGAGCAGCAGGGGTGCCCGGCTGAGCAGAGCTGCCCGACCAAAGGCACGTTCTCCCCAGCCCTCCCCAGGTGTTACACACACAGAAATCCTGTAATCCCACCCTCATCTGATGTCTAGTGACAGCCCATCAGACGTCCCCTCTTTATTAAATTCAAGTGTGAACAAAATCAGCAAAGAAATATAGGGTTTAATTAATGTTTGCCTTCACCATAAATGAAAGAGAGCTTTAATTTTTTTTTTTTTTTTTTTTTTTTTTTCTATATTTTACTAATCAGAGTCATTCAGTATCTTGGATGCTAGTAAATGAATTCTGAACTGATGAAGTTAAAGGAGGTCATTTGTTAGAGAAAACTGATTACATATCGAGATCTCCCAGGGACCTAAATGAGAAAATCACTATAATGAAAAAATATTTTAAATGATGCAGGTCAACTGAGTAAATCATTAAGGATGCAGGGGGGGTGGAAATATTAATGGCACCACGACAGGGAAATGCCAGAAGGGAAGTGAGCTGACATAAGTAAGCAAAAAGACATTTACAGCACAGGCAGGCTTGGTTCTTTTTTCTCCTTATAATGCTTGAATCACACCAATTTCATTGCTTGCCTCAAATTAGTCACCTGTGTCCAGATATTTCAATGACAGCAATGAACTAATGTGCATTATGCACATAAACATATTTGTATGGCACATAAGCCTTTTTAGCAGTATAAATCACAGTGGCACCTGAGGACCCAAGCCAAAATATGGACGATATCCTACAAGGCATAGGGGAAAAACGTGCAAGGGGGAAGGAGGGATCCCTGCTTCTCGGAGGTTTAATTTCAACAAACCAGCAGCAGTTGAGTGATGTAAGATTTTGTGGCACAGCAAGCCAGGCTAGTGCTTGAACAGTGTAGTCTGGATGTGCATGAAATACCCCCAGAGACTGCAGCTCTGCTCTGTCTAGCCCAGAAATCCCACTGCCTTGGACCAGGGCTCTCCGTTTAGGGACAATATCTGAGCCTGGACACTCTCTGCAGCCTGTTGTCCCCCTGCTCCTCCAGGATCTGTCATGACTGCAGAAGGGATGCAGAGAACACTGCTCTACCTGCACTATTTAGACTTCAGACCTGCTGGATGAAATTAAATGTGTTTAGTTCCATTTTAGATCTGCTGGGACAACACACCCCAGAAGTTAGTGAACTTCATAGTGGCCTGCTATGAGAAACAGCAATTTCTTTCACCTGACACTTATTTTCTACCAATTTCAAAGAGTTTCTCCACCCAGAAGCAACACAGAATTTGATGAGAAACACTTCCAAATCCACCCAATTCATGACTTTACTAACTCTGGTTATGTCTTTCTCAGCAGTCAAACGAGTTCCAGAGCTTTGCTCTCAGCATCCTTCCTTAGGACACCCTGCATCCTGTGGCTGCCACTGCACATGGATCTCATGATATTTAAGAGCCATCAGCAACATCCCTCCCCTGACTCCTCAGTGCCAGTTCTGAGTCTGGCCTTGTGTGGGAAGGATTTAAACCATTCTTTTCCCTATGCCTTGAGCACTCTCATGAGAATCCCCAGACTATCCCTTTTGCCAGGTTCACATAAATGCTGCAGATGTGACTGAGCCCTATCCTGCCTGGCAAAACACACAGAACTCCACACATCTAGATAGCATCCAAAGTCAGGCTTGCTAAGTTTTACCGAGCCAGTTTACAGGGCTTCAGGATATTCTCAGGAAAAAAAAAAAAAAAAACAAAAAAAACCCTATAACTCAAAGGGGTGATTGAAGGTAGAAACAAAATAAGGCAGAAGGTGCAAGTCAACCCACGGGGAGTGGCAGATGTAACTGGTAAGGAAAGTTGCAAAGTTGCATAGTATGGCCAGAGAGAAATAGGAGGGGAAAAAAGAGAGGAAAAACCACAGATCTCTGCTCTATAGTACAAAAATGGGATCCTCTCATGGATTCAGGAAAGTAGGGAGAATGCAGGGAATATTACAGGAGAAATTAATATATTACTGAAGGAGAAATGGCACCACGAAGAAAATTAGTTGAAACAAACCTTTATGAAACAGGAAGTACTGACACACTGTCTAGGAAGATTACCAGAAAGTGGTTTATTCAAAGCAAAGAAGACTCTATGTGATCCTAGATCCACTAAATCCACTTTTCAGGATTTCTTGATCAAATTAGCCATAAAGAAACACATTAGTCCTACAGAGCAGATGCAAACTATTTAAATTAGCACATCAGGCAGTTCTATCACAAAGAGATGTAATTAGATTTGAGGAGCCAATACCTCAAGCAGAGCCTGAAGGAGTGATCAACAGTTTACAGCTTGGAAAACTCCCAGGTGGAAGCCAAATCCTTTGGAGCATTTAAACAGAAACTCATCCCCTCATTAAATGGAGCATTTGCTGAAATTCCAGGAAAGCCTAGGATGAAACTACCATACTAATGCCACACAGAAAAAAAGGCAATGCCATTAATTATTGAGGGTTCTTATGATTTATTTCTCTTTTAAACACTGGTACTAAAATCAGTGCTAAAAGGCTGCTGACAAGATGGAGATTGCTTTCTCCAACAGTAAGAATTTCTGACCTTTTAGTGACCAGTTGTTTAATTGCAATCTCCAGATCAGCAATAACAGCAGCTGATTTGTGTTCATTGAAACTCTGTTGTAGAACCAAGAACTAACACTGATGTTTTCCAACGTAAAGATAGCATTAGGCTGAGTTAAGTAACTGCATCAGTTAATATCATTATGGTGCTTTGGCTTCCATGTAAGAATGCCTTGTATTGAATCGAAAACTAGAATTCCTGTAAGAGCTTTTTAATTGGTCTCTTTTTAATTGGTCTTTCAATGAAAGTTTTCTGCCAACTTCAAATGAGAAACCCCCAACACTAACAAATCAAACACTTCAAACCCAACTCTGCTTCATTGTATAGGGTGTATCTCCATGTATATCCATTATATTGAAATATTATGAAAGCAGGTATTGATTTAGAAAACTCATCTGGAGTTACCAACTACCTCATACAACCCCCCCAAATCTCCAATCATTTGTGTGTAATGCCCAGTAGAAAGAGCTGCCATGGTCAACTGAAGATGTTTAGGCCAGCACAAATAAAAAAACAGGAACAGGGCAGTTCCACCCAGCTGAAAAGGAACAGATTACTGACTCATTTAGGGGAAATGGAGGAGCATAAGGCTGGTGTAAATTAATTCTACACCCAGAAATATAGCTGTCACCTCACTGGCACCCGGGAACTCACTTCTGCACTACCCTGCTGGCTTTGCTGTGTGAGTGATGCCCATGAAATCACTGCNACCTAAGTTCCAATGGTGCAAAATAAAGTGCTCCTCTGAGGTGAAGAGGTGTGAGGTGCTCATCACAGTTTGGTAACACCTCCCAAATTTCTTAAGATGTCTTCATTTTCTAGTACAGCTGTCCCTGGAACGTATAAATTCCAGCATTTTGGCCTGCCCCAAGTTGTGCCTGCAGAAATGAGTTCTGGTTTCTGGTGGAAATTCAGCTACATGACTCAAAATCCACACATGGTCAGGCTGGAAG